>VZTM01027842.1:73887-215014 GCA_013400555.1 Jacana jacana | reverse complement strand
GAGCGATCGACCCTCCCTCCCCCAGGTCCACGCCGGCCGGCACTGCCACTCCCGGGACTCCCGGCCCGGCGGGACCCCCCAGTTACTCGTTCCGGGACNNNNCCGGGACCACTGGCCCGGAGGGACCCCCCACTGGTCTGCTCTGGGGCCCGGCCCGGCGAGACCCCCATCCTTACTTGGCCCCGCGGCGCCCCCCTCGACAAGACTCCCCTGTACCGTCCTCCGGGTCCCCCCTCCTAGCCCGGCTCCCCTTAACATCTTCCCCGCTGCCTGCTGTCCCTGGGCCCCCGCCCTTTCCCGCCGGCGGCGCGGAGCAGGGTCGTTGCGCTGCGGTGCCGGTGTCTCACGCCGCCTCTCTCTCCCGCAGGGGCTTCGGCAAGCAGGGCTTCCAGTGTCAAGGTGAGTGTCGCGCTGCCCAGGGGAGGAGAGGATCGGGGAAGGCGGGGGGGGGGAGTGTCAGGTACCGTCTCCTACCCCCCGGGACCGGCCCCGGCCGCGGAGCATCGCTGCTGGGGCTGGCGGGCAGCATCCCCCCGGGAACCGCCGTGCCCAGGCCGGGGAAGCAGCTTAGTCATATTTTTAATCAACCGAGCAACTGGTCCGTTCTTTAAGCTGGTTGGGTTTTGGTAGAGATAAATGCCCAAGGCTTCAGATAAATTCCCCCGGAAAAGGCAGAGGGAAGTTTATTGTTTTTGATGTACTTAACATGAAAACATGTGTTTTAATGGCAAACAGGCTGCGCGCTGGCTGGCTCGGTGGCAGTCCGAGCCTGTAACTATGCAGTCTGGAAGAACTTGAATGGCTTAGTTGTGTTGCTGGGGAAAAATAAGGCTTTATAATAAAAGATGTTGCGGTAGCTTCTGGTTTTCTACAAGCAGAATTCTTTGTTCTGATAACATTGGGATTCTGGAGGGCCTCATCAGGGATTTGCAATGTCTCCTCAGGAAATTAGGATGAATTAACCGGGCTTTATCTGCTTGCTTGGTGATCGTTTAGCTACCCTAACTGCAGGTTGCAGCTGCTGAGTGGATAGCCTGGCTAACCCTGGCCACCGTGGCATGGGTCACACCTGTGTGAGGTTGAGGTCTTAGCTTGGGATTCAAACAGGGCTGGTGCTTGCAATTGCTGGCAAATTTTGCTCTTATGAATAATTTGGGCAGGGTTTTTTTTTTGGCTGGTGGCTGAATCCCAAACGGAGGTATTTTGCACAGGAATAAAACCACTGTGTAGCACTGGTATCTCAAGAACAGCTCGTCTTGGCAGCCTTTGTTGTGTCTGAAGGAGAAAACATCCCCCCCACTGGGCTACAGCATGGCACAATCAAAACTTGAGGTGCTGCCATGGGTCTGAGTCCCAGGGGACAGCTCTGCCTGCCAGCTGGGGTGGCTTCAGGCCGGAGGGTTTTCTCTTGGATGCTCTCAGGGGCATCTCTGCAGGTGCTGGTATAAGTGGTGTAAGTCTAGCCCAATGTAAGTGGTGTTGCTACTCCTCCTTAGCACTTGCCTTAGGAGTAAAACCTTAAAATGCAAAAAGTGTCTTCCCTGCTGCCTCCCAGCTCCCCACCTGAAGGCCTGGGCTGCTGCTAGCAAGCAGCAGAAAGCAGATGTGGGGACTAAAAGATGTCCTGGTGGTGTTACTCAAGGTCACAGCTTCCCCTGGTACCTGAGGTTTCATACATGGGCAGTTCAGTCACGTTACTTGGAGGAGGCTTATGCAGCTTCTCTCTCCTGCTGTGGCTCTTTCTGGGTTTACCCAGCCGGTCATTCTCCAACCGTCCTTATGGTGTGGGCAGGGGCAGTGCTGTGCCAGGCATATTTGTGCAAACATGATGCCCCTGTGTGTGGGGGGGAAGTTTTTCTTTTTGCTGTATAATTTCCAGTGCTTTGCTGAATTCCATCTATAGCACTCGGTATCTGATAATTTGAGCCTTTTCAAGTCTCGCTTCCAGCCATTAGGAACTACTCTCTAAGCCTGTAGTTCTGCACTTGTGTCAAGCTTTATCCTTAAATGTCTTTAACCCAGTATTAAGTCACTCCTGGCTGTGAGGTCAGAGAATGGGACCCACAAGGGTGGTCTCAGCTGTGCTAATGCACAGCAATTGGCCTGCAAATTGGGGGACCTTCCACCAAGTAGTTAAACAGCACAGTCCTGTGCTGTGGTTCGTGAAGCAGGAGCCTTTACAGGGCTGTGGTAATACCAGTAGGACTGCCAGTAGCATACCGTGCTTGGTGACATCTCCAAAGGTGCATGACTCATCTGTAACATACCCTTTCTGCTTTAAGAAATCATTTTCCAAGTTATTCTGGTGTTACAGACGTGAAAACCGCATTACTGTATTGCAACAGGGAATTTTGCAGACTGCGGTAGGTAGAACAGACCAATCTTCAGCCCAAACACCTTCCTAAAATCAATGATTTTATGTGGATTTTCAGGTGCCCCCCCTTCTGTGAGGCCCCTGGGTGAAAGTGTTCCCATTAGCGAGGTAGACTGTGGGCGTCATCCTCATGACGGCCAAAGCATGGTGCAGTTGGTACCCCATGGTGGAAGGAAGATGTGCCGTGTCTCTGTGCAGGGTGTTTCCAGGTCAGAAAGTCAAGCATGAGCTGGAAGTCGCTATGGCCAGCCATCTGCTTTGAAATCACGGCTCTGGGAGGGGGGACAGTGCTTCTGCATCAGGAGGAAGAGCTTGGAGTGCCAGAGCTGGCACTGCACGATGCTCCCACTCCCAGAGCAGGCTGTGCCATTGCACTGGAGCTGTTGCAGTGCCAGGTCATGCTGGGAACCACTCCTGTTGGTGAGAAGCACTAAACTTTGGGTTTGTGCCCCACATGTTGTGCAGCAGCTGGTGTTGAACTTGGTAAATTAATTGTATTTACATGGAAGGAAAAGCCCTCAGGGTTAGCTTTTGTTTAGGGGCTCTTTTTCTTCAGCTCTACAGGGCTTGCACTAAGCTTTGATCGTACTGTTTTAGCTCTCCCTTTATTAAATCCAGCTCTAATTCAACTTTAACAACTTCCCCAAGTATTTTATCCTGTTCTTCGGCGGGATGGCTGGAAATGTAGCGAAGCCACAAGCCTGTCTCATTTCGGAGCTGTTTCCTACTGCTGTGCTTGCTTTAAGTAGGTTTTCACCTGTGCCCTGATTTCTTTCTAGGGCATTCGCAATAATTAGATTGTTAATTAGCTCATTACTTGTGACTTTTTTGCCAGGAAGTTAGCAGAAATTGACTCTTTGTAGCTTGAAATACTAATGGATACCACAAATGCTGCTTAATTGCTTGCTAATCTGCTTCTTATCCTTGCATACAATCTCCTTCTTATTTTTGTATGTATCTTAAGATTTCCTGGGCTAGTATCTTTCTTCAGAGCCAGGAAGAATATCCATGCAGGGCAGCAGGAGGTATGTGAGCAGGTGGCCCTGAGGAGCAGGGCCAGTTCTTGCAGGTGAACAAAGAAATACCCAATATATTGTGACTGTTGGAAGACTGAAGTGCTGTGGATGTGGCTGGAGCTGCCGGAAAGACAAACCCTTCCTTGGGGGAGCTGGGTGTGCACTGGCTGGGTGTCAGCCCGTGGTACAGAGGGGGCTTTCTGACCCCATTATAATGATCTGTTGTAGCTGGAAGGTATCTGAGCTCTCATGTGAACTCATAAATAACAAAGAGAATGGGGTGTACATGTTCTCCCCTTCCTGGGTTTCATTCTGTCCGATAACATTACCAGGGAATATGTGAGGAGGGAGAGAGCAGCATCTCGTTATCTCCGGGTCTCTTGGTGAAGGAACGATGTGTAGCTGAGTTACAGCCAATGGCTATGCTGTCTCCGTTCTACTGGCTTAAGTGCTTTGAGGATGGTGAAGGAAAGGGAACTGGTTTTGAAAGCTTGAAAGCTGTCGAGAGTGAAATTCTTGGTCTTGTTCTCGGAATATGCCACTTCTGGGAACTGGCAACTTTGTCTTTTCTGCTCGTGTTTCCTCCCTGCCATCTGTGGGGTATCTTTCTCCTTATGTCCAAGTGGCTCTTGGTCCCTCTGCAGATCAGAGTACCAGCTGTATTGGAGGTTTGATGAGGGGGGCACCTTGCTGAGAGCTGGGTTTATTTAACCTGGAGTCTCCATCGTGATGGCTGGGCTGGGATTTCGGCTTGGGAGGAGCAGAGGGAAGAAGTGCTCATGTTGAGGTGAAGAGCCATGTAACACGATTCTCACTTTGGAGCAAAAAATAACCTGCATGTGTTACTGCTTTCATGTGTACAAAGTAGAAAAGATCTTGGAAAGAGGAACATTGATTCCTTGAGAAGGGGAAAAACCCAAACCCCGCATCATTTGGTCACGGATGCGTAGATCTCATGCAGTAACTTCTCTAGAGAAAATATTTGCCGCTTATCCTTGCTTATGACTCAGTAAGGAAAGATACTCTTCAGATTTAATCTTTTTCCAAACTTCGTACCAATTCCTTCTTCCAGGTTTTCTTCTCCCTCGTCCTCCAAATCCAGTGCTCTCGTTTTGTTTTGTGCTTTCGCTGTTCAACCTCTGGTACCAAAACTGAAGCAGCTGGAAAATGTCAGACGGGCCTTACCTTTCAAGCCATTATTTTTTCTCTCGCTGCCTGTCTTCAAAACCCACCCTTCCTTCCCCCACCTCTTCGCTGCCCTCCAGACGGAAGTGAAACCCATAACAGCTCTAGGCTTCGCTGCAGCTTGTGATGCTGCTGCTGCTGCTGTGGGCTTTCGGGTTGTCACCATTGACTTCACACTGGTGTTCAGTGCACGCTCTTATTGACTGTATTAAGCCAGCAAGAAACAAAAGCAAAAACAAACTCCAATCATTTGGAGTTGCCTCAAACCTAGTAATTTCGTGTCAACATATTATGCATGCTGGAGAACTGTTAGTGTTCAAATAGACTAATTAAAAATGTTACTGCAATTACTTTTGCAACACAAACGATACTAATTATATAATGCTGCAGAAATTGGAAACATAATTTTGGAAGTTTTTTTTTTAATTTATTTGTGTGTGCCTTGCTGTGGTAACGTAACCTTTGACAACAGATCCTGGGGTGGTGGGAGCTGGGTCCTCTGGCCACTGGTGGAGCCAGGTGGAAGTAGAAAGGGGAAGTGGGTCTGGTCCCCCTGCGCTGTGCCAGATGGTCTGTGGTTCTGCAGAACTGTGAATAAAACCAGAATTGATGGGGGGGAAAATGGGAAGATGCTGCCCCTTCACATTCTGGTCTGCAGGATTGAGTCTCCTTCTAAAGACTAATTTGTAAGGCTGTAGCCTGAGCTGGTTTCCTGGATCCTGCTCTTTCGTGTGCTAGATTCCTGCAGCTCGGAAGACCAGCTGGGGAAGGAAATCTGTTTTGGAAGGAAATCTGGAATGGCAGAAGGCTCTTGCAGTGCAGGGGCTGTGCTATCGGGTTCAGCAGAGATCACTTGATACGTTAAGCCCCATTTGTGTCCCCTTACAGTGTAGAACAGTTTGTTAGAGTTTCTCAGTGGAAGTGGTTTCTCTTTTCCCTCCCCCTTTGCAGTGGGCATGGTAGACTTTTCTTTCTTATCACCCTAGATAGCTGTCGTCATAAAATGATCTAGACTTTGATAATGGGGTGGGCTGCTTCCTTCCCAGGGCCTCTGTCACTGACCAGTGTCAGCAATAGGAAGCTGGGCAGAGGCGTTTTGGGTGCTTTGGGGATGGCAGGAGGGTTTACATCACCTCTAGCTGGTGTCTGTCAGCTGTGACTTCACTGCAGAGTTTAAACCACCCCAGTATATGAGCCTCTGCCATGATTATTCTCTGGGTATTGATTCTTCCAAGGGAATTTAATGCCTGGTCTGTCTCTAAGGAGACTTCTCAGCAAACAGCACAGGCATTTCTATATGTCTGCTGGCTCATGCACGTGTGGTCCTGCAGATTCCTGCAGCACACGGACTCCTGGCGGAATGTGTAGGGCATCCTTGCACTAGCAGTAAGTTGTGGGCAGACGCATACCTGTCTCAGCAAGATGCTGGGGCTGCAAAACAGAGCAAGACCTTGATATCTGATGTAGAACAGGAGGTGGGGGTTGAATCACCTCTCAAAACTTGCAGTGAATTCTGTTAACTGATGGGGTTTTATCTAGAAACTCAAGCTAGAGGAGTTGTACGAGCCCTTTTGATGGGCTCTTTGCCCTCCCAACCAGCAAACACAGCTCGTTGTTCTCCTGGCTGCATTTGAAAAAGCAAAAATCTAAAAAACACCTTGAGATGCTCGTCTGTGCCATCCAGTCCCCTTTGGATTTATCGGCAAATAAGTTGCATGATGACAGTGACTAACAAATTAACTTCTAGCTGTGCCTGTAATTTAGTTCAGGGCAGAACTGCTTGGAAAGCATCATTATGAAGTGTACAATCGGAAGGGTAACTTTTAAAGTGCCGTCCCCTGGTCTGAATCAAATGTGTGTGGTAACAAGGGATGCTTACAGTGGTGGGTGGGATGGGATTTTGCCCAAGAGAAATGTTTGGGTGGATTTTTCCCAGCAGAAGCCGACTGTGCAGGGGATTAGTGCTGTACATTAACACAGACTGAGCTCCGGACCTGCCAGAGTCCGACTGTGGGCTGGCTGCCTTTTTCTGCATGTGGTACGGCTCCAGCATGAAGGGCAGCATGGAGCAGTGGTGGAGGGTGTTTGCAGTGCTGTGCCATTAATTCTTCTAGCGTGGTTTTGTGAATCATTACTCTCAAAGTCTGTAAATTAGAGCCATTTAGAAAAGGTGTTTAACAAGCTCCCTGTAGGAGAGGGGTAGCTGCAGGTCTTATGGGCAGTGTGTTCCTCGCGTCATTCAACTCAAGATAGGCTGTGAAGAACAAGCCCTTTGAAAAAGGCAATAGAACCAAACCCAAAAAAGCAGGCGTCCTTGTGCTGTGATCCTGGATGTGGCCCTGAGCTTCCATCACTGTATTCTCATGTTGTCTTGTGTGTTGCTTGCACAAATACCCTTCACTGTGCTGATGGCCAATGTGCACCCTGTCCCTGATAGCTGGGCAAGGGGAGGGGAGAGTGTTATGCAGACCCTCCAGGCTTTTCAAATGGTGCTATAAGAAACAAAGCACAGCAGAGGATTTGTTTGTCCCATACCTCTACCTCAAGTTTTGGCAGAAACCCTTACTGGAGCCAGAGCCACTGTGCTCCTCAGAGCAGGATCCCTGCAAGGACTCCCTGGAGTGAGGTGTTGTGCTGGAATCTTGTACAGAGCAGAAACATGGGGATGGGGTGTCTGGAAACAAGGGCTATCCCTTGGTTTTCATGTTTCCTGGGGAAAGTGGCATTGTGGGCTGTTGCTTGGAACTGTGGAGGGTTTGTCTCCTTGGGGGGCAGGTACATCAGCTTGGGGCTGCCTTCCCCATCTCACAATCCAGCCAGCAAGGGCTGGGTTGTTGTTGGTGACCACTGTGCCTTGGCCTGTAGTCCCTCAAGAGAGATGCAGAATGGACACAGTGAATGCTGTAGTCCTCCAGAAGTGACCCAGTGGATGGAGATGAAAATCCCCCTGGATCTCCCTCACATCCCCGTCAGGGTGAGTGTCAGGGGGTGCTTCTCAAACTCGGGGGCTGTTGCCCCAGCAGAGAAGGGACTCTCATCGGAAGAGACTTGACCCCAGCTGGGCCTGCCCTGCCAGCCTGGAGCAGCCGTCACCAAAAAGTCAGTTTTTCCACAAAAGCCATAGGAGGGGCGGGGAGGATGAGAAGAAAGCTCCAGTTGTGTAGTGCTCGGTAGCAGCCAAATGCTGTGTATTAAGCAGAAACAGTTCCCATAAGTAGCTGTACTGGCTCTAACCCTTCCCGGCAAGGCAGCGTTCCCAGCCAGAAGCTGTTCCCGAGCCTGTGCAAGGGCAGAAGCACTGAGCACTTGGCTAGTTTCAGTGGGGTGACAGCAATTCCTGTGGGGTTTTTCCCCGGGGATGGCTGTGGGGCAGCAAATGGATTTGACTGCGGTGAGCCACTGCCTCAGGTCCCTGGGCAGCCATCAAACTGAGCTAAGGGAGATGCCTGTGCTGTGGACACCCCAGTGCTTGCTGCCCTATTCCTCACCCTGCTGTATGTGGACCAGGCTCTACTGAAACCACTGAGGGGCAATGGTCTCCTGGGCCACATTGAAAAGAGCATGGCCAGCAGGCTGAGGGAGATCATCCTTCCCCTCACTCTGCCCTGGCGAGACCACATCTGGAGTACTGTGTCCAGTTATGGGCTCCCCAGTTCAAGAAGGACAGGGAACTACTGGAGAGAGTACAGCAGAGGCTACAAAGATCAAGGAACTGGAGTATCTTCCTTATGAGGAAAGGCTGAGAGACCTGGGTCTATTTAGCCTGGAGAACAGAAGACTGTGAGGTGTTCTTACCAATATCTAAAGGGTGATGCCCAGAGGATAGGGCCAGACTCCTTTCAGTGGTGCCCAGCAACAGGACAAGGGGCAGTGGGCACAAGCTGGAACACAGGAAATTCCATCTCAACATAAGGAAAAACTTCCTTACTTTGATGGTGCCAGAGCTGGAACAGGCTGCCCAGAGAGGGTGTGGAGTCTCCTTCTCTAGATATTTAAAACCCACTGGATGTGATTGTATCCACTCTGTTCTGGGTGTCCCTGCTTTGGCAGGGGGTTGGATTAAATGATCTCCAAAGGTGCCTTCTAACCCCCTGCAACTCTGTGAAGGGATGGCTCTGGCTGAGCAGCTTTCTCCTGTTCAGAGGTTGCTTCTTTGGCTTTACTGTGTTCAGCCCTGGTTGGCCCCAGTGCCATGCATGGAGAAGGCTGGAAACCATCATCTCCTAATCCAGCTGAGAAATACTATTGCGTGTTGGTAGGTCATGAGGAGAAGGGGCTTGAGCAAAACCCTTGCCTTCCTCAGGGAGCAGCAGGAACTGGGGACTCCTGGTGCTGTGCAGTTGTGGAGTGGGTGCATGGCCCTGGTGCACCGCTGATGCAGGTTGTGCCTCAAGGAGAGGGACATCTCCACAGTCTACGGCTGTGTTGTGTTAGCACCACTGTGCTCTCTGTTCTGATTACCTTAATATAGGCTGCAAATGATTTATCAGTGATGTTCTTGGACCAGCTTCCCTTGGAAAAAGAAAATAAATTAAGATGTTCTTTTGAGTAGGCCACCTGAATTCTGTGTAATTACAGCAGTAACTTGCAACAACAGTCTTTTTTTTTTTTTTTTTTTTTTTTTTTTTTCCCTTGCCCTCCTGTTCAGGATTATTTAACTGTTCATTGGCAGAGGAGTAAGCAGGACTATTCCTTGCAGGGTCACACTTCATGCAGTAAGTCAGCCCTTGCCACGGATTCTGACAGCTGATCCTGGTTCCCTGTAAAAGGAAATGCCTTTCATGAAACATGACAGCTCTGCTCCTGCAGCATCCCTGTGCCCAGGAGGCTGCGTGCTGCCACTGCTGTTCAGCTCAGCATCTGCTGGCAGCCACGGGCATTGTCTGCTGGCCGCATGCTGGTCTGCAGCACGCAGATCGCTTCAGATGGATTCCCCTGCAGCCCTGTCATCTGCACTTTAACGCTCGTTGCAGGCTTGGAACAGGGCTTGGCGTCATCTTCCTGTGAAGAGGTTACTGGAAGGCAGTTACTTTCTTGTCTTGTTTATCAAGCACCTCTCTCTCTCTCTCTCTCTGGAAGCTCTCCAAGGCTGGGCAGACCTGGGCTGTGGCAATTGTTGCTCTGCTGTTAGGTGCTGATAAATGCTGTTTAGATGAAGCTGTGATTCTGTTCCCTTGCTGCTTCTCTGGTGCAGCTGAGTTGCCTGCACAGTGTCTATCAGCCGCTGTGTCTCAGTTGAGAAGGGGGGGACCCTCGCTGGCTGATGGGGATGGTGTGTGCAGGCAGGAACCAGCGTGTTGGCTGGCCAACTCTTCGTGGCTCATAGTTGACCTGAAGCGTAATTGTGGCTCTGCTCTTTGCTTCTGAGGGATTTGGGCTGACTTTCTTGGCTCTTTATAGCTGTCTTGCTCTTAAAAAAAAAAAAAAAAAACAAAAACAAAAACAAACCAACCCAAACCAACCTAGTTCTAGCATGGCACTTGAATCAACAAGTGTTTGGGTCGAACACCTGTAACCTCGTTAGTCTCTTGAGGTCAGAATTTAACTTCTGTGGCACAGGAGAACAAGTCTTTCTGCCCCAGCTGATGTGCATTGATTGCTGAATAGCTAATACATTGGAGGTGCATCTTGGTGGTTTAAATAATTTGCTTCCATATTTGGTCTTGCTTTTGTGCCAGATTTATACATCTTGTTTTAAATATGACAAGCAGAATATACTCTCTGTTAATCCTAGCTGGGCACGCAATGCCTGCCAAAAGACCCAATATTAATAGGCTCCAGTATGTGCAAGTTACTGGACTTGTTAACCTCAGGTTTGTTATGGTACAACTCCCCTTAAATTGGCTCTTTTGCATCCAGTTAAATCTGTGTTTCTCCAGAGGGTCAGTCTACTGTGAACTCTCCTCTTTGCATAGAAGTGCTTGCTCCCCAGAGCAATCTCCTGAGCAAGAAAATGCTTCTAGCTCCAAGCAGGAGGGGGAAAAAGAACAGAGGTGAATTTTTTTGGGGGGTGGCTGGGGAAATGGGGGGCTAATTAGTGGCTCTGCAGGGAGGTCTTGGGCAGGGCACATATTTGCTGATGCAGGCAGCTTTGGTGGGGACAGATATGGAGAGCGGAGTGGGCTGGGCGAGGATGCCTGCTCTTGAGGGCAATGGCAATGTCTGGCTGCTCGGGGTGGCTCTGCCTCTGCTGTCAGCTGGGGGTCGTGTTTTAAAACTTCAGTCTCCCGCAGTTCTGATCTGGTCTTCCTACACTTGGTATTTAGTCAGCAGCAGGGAAGCGAAAAAAGATTCTGATGCCTAAATCTCAGCCTTCAGCTGCTCCTCTTCTTCCTCATGCTGTGATGCTGGTGCCTTGTAGCTGATCATGCTGGTAGATTCCTCCCCATCTTCTGTTGCCCTGTGAAATGATGCAACAGTAATAGCTTCACCTTTGGAGAGAACAGCTAAATACCTTTATTCTGACGGTCTGAACAGCAAGCACATTTAGTAGTTGACACTCTTAGCACATGAACAAATGCATTTTCATGACTTCCAATTATAGCAGAAGAATGAGAAAGTGAGGTTGTGAAGAGGAGTGAAAGTCGTCTTGGTTCTCCTGAATGGCTCAAGGCAACTTTGCTCGGTGACATCTCTATGAAGTCAGGAGCCAGTACAAAGATTGTTTTATAATATCACCGAGAAGCTGGAGTGAGGGGGAAGTGGCCCACGAATTTAATTTGCATCACTGAGTGGATTAGCTCCTGACGCAGCGCAAAGTCATTATTTACCATGTCTCCAGATCTGTTGCCTTTATCAGCGCAATAGTTTGGAGAGAGGCTGATTCAGAGATCATCACATCTCTGTGTGTTACTTGGTAGGGACCGTTAGCACTTGCCTTGTAAGCAAAATGATGGTGCTTGTCAAGATTGTTAATATTGTGCCTACCCCAAGAGGCTGAGTAATTTGTTTTCAGGGTTTTTGTTTGGTTTTTTTTTTAGTTTGTTTGTTTCTTTCCTTGCATTCATTAGCCTAAATACTTCAACTTTAGTTTGCCTTAGGAAAAAAGATATTTGGAAATACTCCATAGTTTGCCATGAACTTAGAGTAACCAAGAGGTGAAAGATTACCTAAAGCGATAGAAATGGTGCAAACTGTTTCCCTGCTCTCTGAGGCAGATGGATCTTCCTCACTGAGCAGCAGAAGGTACAGCTGGGTTGTCCCCGTGCTGGAGCCCTCCCATCCCTGTCCCTGGTAGTTGCTATTGCCCATGGTAAGTCAGTGCATGGTCACCTTTCCTGCACTGCTGGGAGATCTATGCCAAGCTTGAAGTAATCCCCTAAATGGGTTATTTATAGACTCTCCAGAGCTTGACCTCATCTTTGCTGTGGACCAGCCTTTGCCATGTTCTTGTGATGGGGACTGGCTTTGCTACAGGCTTTGTTTTTTGGTGCCTTACGGGCTGCTTTGGGAAAACAGCCGTTAAGGGAGAGACTAAAATTCTTCGTGTTCACTTGGTTTCTGAAGAGTTCGATGGAACAACTTGCTTTTTTGGGGCAAAGCTGATCAGAACAATGTGTCCTCTCGTGCAACAGCTCTAATTGCTGGTGGAGAGAGTTTCTCAGGGTGGTAGAGCTGCCAAGAAGGGACATCTCTGCATGTGAGGGGAGAAGAGGGGCTGAGGGGGGACACTGCTGCTGCCTGCCTGCTACCCCCTGCCCTGTCCTGCCACAGGAGATTCTGCTGCTTTCTGCCCCAGGAACGGCTGTGAAACTGAGCTAATTCACATTTGTGTGATCATGCATCTAAGGACTGTCTCCAATAGCTCAGTCCATTAACTTCCAAATTTGTCTTACTCGTTTGTCTTTGATGGAGAGGTGCCTCAGGGCCAGGCTCTTCTGGAAATGAGGCTTGTAGGTCTGTAACAGAAGTGAACTGTTCTCCTGGGTAGAGCAAAGTGACCTTCGTGGCAGCTGAAAAGCTGATTTCAGAATTTGCTTCCGGAGGTTTTTCCTCCCTTGGACATCCTACATGCTCGTGGCCTGGCAGCCTGTCCTGTAAGCCATCCTCCTGGGAGGCCAGCAGGTCTCTGTCCCAGAAGCTCTCTGCCATTATGTTACCTCCTTGATACTGTCCCTTCCCAGTTTGAGAGGGAGAGCCCATGCCTTGTGCCACAGTGGCTGTCTGCTGGAAGAGAAATTGTGCTGAAACAGTGAAGTTTTTCCTTAACCATCAAGTCTCCTGGAGTTGCCTCCAAGTGTCTGGAGCCATTCTGTGCCACTATGTGTGGGATAGGCTGAAGGATGCTGAAACGAGGTAGAGATGCAGGGGTTGGTCTCTTCTCCCAAATCACAGGCGATAGGACAAGAGGAAATGGCCTCAAGTTGTTTCAGGGGAGCTTCAGGTTGGATATTAGGAACAATTTTTACACTGAAAGAGTTATTAAGCATTGGAATGAGCTGCCCAGGGAAGGGGTTGAGGCACTATCCCTGGAAGTATTTAAAAGACGGGTTGACATAGTGCTTAGTGACATGATTTAGTGTGGGTTGTTTTTTTTTTTTTTACCAGAGTTAGGTTGATGGTTGGACTAGATGATCTCAAAGGTCCCTTCCAACCTAGATAATTCTGTGATGCCTGTCAGCTGTCTGGGCTGGTGGTGCTGGGGGCTGTGGAGCCTTGTAGGAAAAGCTGTAGAAGATGGGATGCTGGTTGGAGAGATGTCTTTGAACCTGTGCTCTTGTACCATGTGTTGAGGAGCAGCAGGGAGAGGAGCTGGATATCTGTCTGTGTTACTTCTGCCCTTTGGTGGGTTAGGGCATGGCAGATGTATGGCCACAGCGGTGGTGAGAGCAGAGCTTCTGACCTAGAGTCTCCTAGGGCTTCCGAGGTGGAAAAAGTCTCACTTACTGGGTCATTTAGAGATTCTGAATCTGGGGTTTTGGCAGGAGGAAAGGCTTTAATTAGCTGCTGCTCAGTAGGGCTGCTATTAGATCTTCAGAGCAAGATGCTGCTGGACTGGAAAAAATGTAACAATAGCTCATTTGCTTAGGAAACCAGGATGGTGATTTGCATTTTGGTTGAGCACTTAAACCAGCGTAGAGAACTTTTCTAACATAACTTCAAAATACAGTTCAAATTTCTCCCTTCTCCGAAACTGCATGAATATCTGTCTCGGGGCCAAGCAGTTTGGAGTTTGAATTCCTTTGTTTGCTGCTGTCGCTTTGCTGTAAGGGAAGTGAATGCTTGTCTGGGTTGTGGACAAGTACTGCCATCAAGTACTGCGTGACGAATGGCTTGCTTCTCAACCATGGAGCAGAATTAAATTCTCCCTTGTTATATACCTATAAGGATTTTTTTGTTTCCCTAGCAGCAGTCCCTCTGTTGACCTGAATCCTCAGGAAATGTGTACCAGGGTAGGAAACTTTGCAGCGTGTTCTCTGAACCTCTGCTCTGCTGCTATTGAAAATGAGATGCTTTCAAATACATTTCTGGAAAGTTTTGTTTCTGCCTGTGTTGTCAGCTTGCACAAGGTGACGCTGAGCCTTGCCCTGTCAAAAAGAGAACAAACCTCCGTAACCTTGGGGCTGTTGCTCCAGACTCTTCGCGTCTGTGTTACCCAACAGAGGAGGACAGTGGCTGACATCCACAAGTCGGGTGTTTGAAGGCTCTGGCCCTGTCACCAGGGACGTACATAAGACATCTCTCCAGTGATGCTGTTTGTTCTGGGGAGAGCGGCAGGAGTGGGCTGGGAGCTCACGGACTGTCCCTGGGACCCCTTGCCCAGTTGGACCATGGAGAACCTTGGGGCTGGTTTTGCTCATCAGCAGGGAGGCTTTCTGCGAGGATCTTTCTGGTCTGCATCGCCAAAGGATCGTCTTTTCTTTGGTCTGAGGTTTGCTGCAAGTGGTTGCCATTCTTTTCCCAAACACAAGTCAGAAATCTCCAGCTGTTTTGGCCTCTGTGTGCCACACTTCAGAAGACAAAGTTCCTCCTGCCTTCACCTGGCTACAATTTGGCCCAAATAACAAATTACTAGGAAAGAGGCTTATCTTTTAGATTGGTTTTAGCCATTTCCCTAAGCTGCTATGAGAGTTGCTCACTTGCGTGGGTAGGAAAAATGGGATAATAGCGCTGTGACATAATGTGCTGCCTGTAACTCCTTGCTGTTGGGTGGGGGAGCAGCTCTTGCAGGAGGTGGGATGGAGTGAGAAGCTCTCCCTTCCTCCTGGGATACCTGCCTGAATGGGGACAGGAGCCAAGGCATGGCATCCCTGACTGGCAGCGAGTCCCAGTGCTGCTGGTGGTCCACGGCACAGTGAAGTTCCCTTCCAAAACTGCCTCCCCCGTTCTGGGTTTTGTAAATTTGGAAGAAACTTAATTTCTCTGGTGTTACTATTAACTGAGTCCGAGAGGATGAAAATAAATGACTGTTGGGAAGGGCAGACTGACTCACTTTCTCATTCTCCTGTAAATTTCCATTTAAGTTTCAGTTTAAGCTCAGGTATGAGGGGAGTGAAAGCTAGTAATTTATGACAAAAACTTCTATTTTAGATCACAGGGGAACAACTGCCTTTCTAATTGTAGAAATTATAAGGCTGAGATTCTTGTAAAGGAATACTGCATCCAATGGTTATCTCCAAACTGCTCAGATGCTCCACTTCAGAGTCACCAAAATGAACTTGGGCCCATAGAACTTGTGCTTTGGTGGTTTGGAGCTGCCTGTGCTATTACTCTGCTGTTCCCCCAACCTGAGGGCTGCAGAGGTGACCAAAGGGCTCTCTGCTCTCATGCAACCTGAACAACCACCTCTCTTATTTGCTGTTGCCTTTGTTTATTGCTGGCTTCCTTTGATAGCCTCTAGCTCTCCCACTGGAAGAGGCAGAGCAGCCAGTCCTTCCCCCTGCAATGCCAGCTTGGATTCTGTAGGCTTTGTGGTGTCCTCCATCATCTGTCCCACCTCCAGGTTGTGTGCTTGCAGCCCATTCCATCATTCTCCACATGTGAGCAGCTTCATCATTTTGATCATCTTGCCCTTTTCTAGACCTTTTCCTGGGCCGTGGGGACTCGAAGGCAGCACTCCTTTTCTGATGCTGCCCTGCATCCCTCCCAGTCCTGGTGCAGCCCCAGCACTGGGCTGTCTGGCAGCACTGGGGGCCCCTTCCTAGCTGTATGGCACAGTGGCTTATATTATTCCTGAATCGGGTCCCTCAGTGGCTGGGTGCTTCATATGCCACAGCTTGGCTGGAAGTCCCTCCCTTACCGCCCCCTGCTTGGCTGTAGTTTTTCTTCCACCATGTCAGAGTGAAACAAGAATACTTCTTTAAAAAGCAAGAGGAAAATCATGTGAGTGAGCAGTGGTATGTCAGCGTTTTGAGAGGATTCAAAATAACGTGGCCAATCTGGTCACTTCTGAAGGGGGAAGCTAAGGGCTGCTGAGGATGGGGCTGTACTGCTGTCCTCACCCCCACACCGGGATGCTTGGGAAAATATGGTGGGCCCAGCTTGGATGGTGGTGCTGGCTGTGACTGGTTAGTGTGGAAATCAGTGCTGGGGCAGGTGGGTGGAGGCTGGTGTCCCCACAGAGCCTGCAGGCACAGTGACTGGTGTGGGTGACAGCAGGAGCAGAACCGGGTCACCCTGGCGAGGCAGCGGGACCAGTTTGCATTGCTCGCTGGTCAGTACTGTTGAAGCAGTGCAAAAGGTGGTGCTGTCAGATGCCTCCTGGCTTTGAGGGAGCTGCTGACGAGGGCTCCTCAGGGGTGTTTGGATGGCTGTTGCTCTCTTTGGAGCAGGATCCTTTCTCGACATCATGGCCCAGCTTGTCCCTTGCTGGCCAGCTTCCTTGGTGTAGGATGGACAACGTGAGCCTGGATGGGGGGACTCCAGCCAAGGTCTCAGCTGCTGCGGCTGACCTACACACTGCACCTCTGCGCAGCATGGGTAAAGCTGCTGTGGGGACACAATGGGCTCAAAGCTCTCAATCTGCTTGTGTTGCTTCTCTCTCTGCACGTGCGTGGTTTTGGAGAGGGGATGCTCCTGCTGTACAGTGAGGAATTGTGCAGTGCCATCCCCTTCTTGTGTTCAGGGTGAGTGATGTGTGTGACTGCAAACTGCATTCCACGTAGGAGCACGAAGCACTTTCTCCCTCTGAAAGGGCATGGTGGGGATGCTGAGGCCAGGGTCCCCAGGATGGTCCCCTCGGCACAAGGAGGAGCGTGTTTCCTCCCTCTAAAGAAACTCATTCCTTGAATATGCTTTTGGGATGTACATTCTTTGGCAGTGTTTTTCTTTTCAGCTTTTCTTTCCTTAGCCCTTTGCATTTAACAAATGGGGTGTGCGGGGTCTGGAGCTCTCGCAACACTGTGCTGCTGAGAAATGCTCTGTTGTTCTGGGGACTTGGGGGGTGGAAGTATGGAAACAGCATCCACTCCAAGTCAGTCTGTGCCCTAAATTAGAGCTGCAAGATGCTGCGATGGGTCCATATGGAGACTCTTAAAATAATAGCTGTCAGCTCACTGCTGACTTGTATGGGGCGCTAAAGCTTTTGGCTTTAGGACTGACAGTTAGCAAGGGAAAATGCTGGTGGGCTTTAGCCAGACCTGAGGGGGCTGTGTGTGTCTTGGCCCCATGGGGCATGTGCTTTGAGATGGTTACTCTCTGGTCCATGATCTCCTACCTGTTAGAAGATCCTATCACTTTTGAGGAGCTGTTATTACCCATCCATTTGTTTCAAGGCCAAAACAGAACTTTCAGGAGAGGTAGGGTCAAACAATTTCTTTTAACGCTTTTATTCATGAAATTTCTGGGGCAAGTACATGACCCTGAAACATGGAAGCGCTGAGGAGCGTGTGCCTGTGTGCTGGAAACGCTGGGGCAGTTGCTGTGTAATTGCCGGTTATTTTAGTAACAGAGGTGTCTGTAAATGGATCCCTGCTGCTCGCGTTTAAATCCCTGTTTATTGGCCATTGGTTTTGATGTGCTTTTCCTCTAATGAGTGAGGGCTGATGGATGTCTAATAAGGAACTTGTCTCTCATCTTTCCACTGCTGCAGAGACCATTGGACTCCTATTTGCTCTGCAGTGGCCTTCTGGAGGTGGCTGCCTGTTAAGACAGCTGTTCCCCTTTCATCGGGTTATTGTGCATTCAGGTCTCGTCCTGCTCAGTTTTTATTTGCTGTCCAGGTCCTGCTGTATGTGAGCTGCCAAGCTATTAACACCGCAACAAGCAGCTTAATTGCGAAAGCTTGTGGCTGGGCATGGCTGATAGGGTCGGTGGGAGCGGGAGTCCTGCGTGTCCTCCTGCAGAGCCAGCCAGGAGCATCCAAGGGAGGGATGCTTGTGCCCAATGAGACTAACAAACCCCTGCTGAAATAGCTGAGGAAAATGGCAGTTTGTTCTGAGAAAAACCCTACTTCTCCTTTGTTGTTGAGGCTGTTAATGTTTGTTTAGGGCATAGAGCTATCAGCCCTCTTTTCCGCAGCAGTGGAGGGAAGCAGATGCTGGAGGGGATGAGCTCTGGGTAAGAATGAGTGGGGCAGCCTGCAGCAGGGCTGATGCTCTGCAAGGACAGTCGGATACGATGATGGAGCCCATTTAGACAGCTGAAATCCACGTTTGCTGTGTATTCAATGATGGTGAAGCTTGGCTGGAACCTCTGGCCTCTGCATGGCAGAACCAGGGCTCCTCGGCTGCTGCTGAGTGCAGTGCACTCCGATGTTGTTCCCGTGATGTCTCCCCTCCTGAGGAGCCAACCTCAGCTGCGCTCTCAAATAACATCCCACCGCTGCCTGGTAGCTGCTCTTGGAGGGGGAAGGAAGGATGTGATAATTACCCTGTTTTGTGTGGAAGAGCTGGGGCGGCAGCTCAGGATGCTGCTTGTTTCTCCTATGAAGCCTCTGATTCCCATGCTCTGCTGTAATGCTGTCCATGCTCTCCAAACTGCCATCTATGGTTCCCCCTGGCCACAGGGTGGGGGACCACAGTCTCCCCAAAGTGTGATACCGCTTTGCAAGGGGGAGACTGTGCTGGGGAAACATGACCCACTGCAAGGGAAATGGTCCCCCGTTTCTATTTTTCTGGTCTATGCAGGTCCTGTCGGTAGGGCAGCCCAATGATGATGGTGACAGCACCAGTCTGGAGGCTCCTCTGGATGACCACAACTGGGAGTTGGACTGGGAGTAGTGGTACAGGGCTTGTGGGTACACCGGTGAACTGGACAGGAGATGGTGAATACTGGCAGGACAGTTTTATTGGTGTTGGTCCTTTCCTGGAGCACATCTTAGAGCTCCCTGCCCCAGGCAGAAGTTTTGTAAGCAGGGCCATGCTGAAGTAATACGGAAACCATAGAGTAACTTCCTGTAAATTACCTCCTCTCACTGGCAGAGGAATTAAAAGAATAAACAGAAAAGTTAAAGACCAGAATCTAGGAGAGCTTTTGGGTTTGGGAACACTGGAATAGCCTTGGGGGAGTTGCTTAAAAGTCCCTCTGCAGAACTGGGGCAATCTTGGTCTAGTTTGGTAAAGGGGTCGTATTGGACCCCCTTTGAATGGCGTTTGTATGCTTTGGATGGCCCCTGGAGCCACTGGTTCATTGCTGCATGTGACTCCCATGGTGCTGGTGGGAGGATGGTGAGAATGCTTTGACCACGGGATGTACTAGCAAAATGTTTGCTTGTCATTGTCACTGTCTGCTTTTGGGTAGGACAGGGACCATGTTCCTTCTGCCCTGGTGCTACTGGTGCCATGGGGGGCTGAGCAGAGCCATAAGCTCTTGTACCTGGCTGTGGCTGGGCACTGCAGGATGGGCTGTGATGCACAGTGTGTCCCCATGCAGCTGGTGGCCATGGAGCTCTTGAGCCTTGTCCTCCCTGGGCTGTGGTGACTGGAGGCTTGGCAGTCAGCTCAAGAACCTAAGTTTTCACATTCATTCTTCACCCTTTAGGTTTTAGAGCAGTCTTTGGCGGGGGGGGGGGACGGACGACCGCAACAACAAAACAAACAACAAAAAAGTAAAGACTTAAATGAAGAATCAAACCACGCATTTCATGTCTTTGTATAGAATGTATGAGAAATGGTCATTTCTTTGAAGTTTATTTGTATGTGTGTGACTGATTCAGGAGCCTCCTTTGCTGGGTGGCCACTTGGGGCACAGGGTAACACATCTGCCTGTCTGCTGGGGGTGACATCCAGCCTCTCTGGTGTTGTAATACCCAGTTAAAGACTTTTCCTGGGTAGTTTAGGTCACTTCCATGGACTGTCCTGCCTTCCTGTGGCAATGCTGTTCACTGAAGGCTGTGTCAGTTCAACATGACCATGTACCCGCCTTGGCGTGGTGCTGCTGTTGGCCCTTCTGAAACCAGGTGCCACACATGCTTCCTCAGGTACAGCCTTCACCTCCGTTTCCAGAAAAGCCAGAGGGCAAGCGTAGATGTGTGCGATCCTTCAGCTGAAGCAACGCGGTGTGGACATTACACCATTTCGGAGGTGGGATCACTGGTTGCGTTGGCGGCACAGAGCTGAGCTTGCTACTCAGCAGCCTATAGAGCAAGAGCGGTGCAATTCCTCAGTGTGGAGCATGGCTGTCCCCTAAATGACCTGGAAATGGGCAGAGCCGAGGGGGAGGCAGTGGGGTAGGTGCTGGCAAAGCCCCTCTTTGCACACGTTGGCAACGAGTCCGTGCTGCACGGCTGGGGTTTGTGTGCGTTGGCATTGGTGGGCTGACAAAAAATATTGGAAAGTGCCAACAGACAAACTTCAAAGCCTTCAAATTTTCTTCAAAGGCTCCTTATTTCTTGACAGACCTCCTGAAGGGCTGCCTGAGCTCCCCAGCAGCCGTGTGTTGATGCCTGGGCACTGCTTGCAGCCCCGGTTTTTTGGGTTGGTTTTTTTTGTTGTTGTTTTTTTTTTAACCTTTCCCACAGCTTTTGTTGTTACTGCAGCCAGCATCTGTCTCTCTCTGCTTCTGCCTTGACACGTAGTGATTTTTCTTTCTGTGAAGTTTTTCTGAGCGATCTAAATTGAGGAAGGGGTGGATCGCTTACAGACACAGCGCCGTCTCAGATGCGAGAACAACTATTTTGAGGTAGTGTTTTGAGGTTTGACTCAACTTTAGCAGCTTCTCTGCAGAGAAGGCTGGATTGATAGAAGTGGTAGCAGGTCAGGTGGTCTATTTTTAGAAGTGCTGTTTAATTGTCTGATGTTATTCTTGTAGCGCTTGTAGCCGGACAGTTAGCTATCTTCTGCCAAAGTTTGTTAGCATAAGCCAGATCTTAATGCATACATGTATTTATTAAGTAATAGATCCATTAAAGGGCCTTGGGTCTTAGTTTTATCATACTTGGTTGGGAGGGAGACAAGTGGTGGGACAAACCCAGTGCCTCCTGGATTTTAATGCCAGATAAAAACTACAGAGTTCTCATAATCAGTCTTCTGTGCTTCTCCCCCCGCACCTTCCTCCCCAGTATCGTGTGTGAGGTGCTGGATTCAGGTGGCATTGCTATCCTGGGGGTGCTGCTCTGGGGACCTGGGGCAGCTGGTGCTTGCTGGCAGCTCTGCTGCATCTCTGTTGCACTTACTGGATTTGGTTTCGTGCTCTCACCCTCCATCTCAATTGCATAAAGGAGACTATCTCTGCCGCAGAGAGGTCTTTAACACTAAACACTTTTGATTTGTGTAGCTAGTGATTAAAATGCTTCTGCTCTGCCTTCTTCCTGGGCTTCACAGCAGGTGGTTTTGGTATACAAGGAGCCACTGGCCTGGCCTGGCAGCCTGTGTGGATATCAGTGGGTGTATAGAAGGTACCTTCTCAACTCATCTAGCAATGTTTGTAGTACGGGAGTCTCCCTGGTTTATGTGTCCACGGGGGAAGGACCAAGGCAGCCCCTTTCCTGCTGGCTGCTGTGCACGTGGGATGCCCATGAACACTTAGAACAGTGCAGTCTTCTATTCCTGGCTTTTGAGACCTGTCCCTGTGGGTATCACTCTGCAAATGGATGGCCCAGCACTTATTTGCATAGCATTTCCATAACACGAGCAGAGCTGTTCAGGGGCAGCGAAGCATTTAGTTCCTCCCCAGTCCCTGGGAGTCACCACAGACTGGGCTAAGGTGTTGCTGCTGGACCTGGGAAATGCTGTGGACTCAGGTGCCTGTTCTGCTGTAATCTGCCTGTGTGACCCCAGGGTCTCTTAATCTCGGTCAGCAAATCGCACTCTTGTGTTCACAAAAGACAGTGGGAGGATAAATATATTAAAGGTAGCAAGGTATTTGGCTGACCTACTCCTCCTTGCTTATCCTGTATGGGTTGGGGGTGGGTTTACACTTCATTTCTGTCACCAGTTTGACTTCTTGTGTCCAGGTCCCCATTTGTTCAGTCTTGTCCAAACACTGCTCTCTGTACTTTATCCCTTGGTGGGTTGAAAATAGCTTCAAGATGTTTCCTCAGCTGAAGCATGACTTTTGCAGTCTATGAGGCTGGAGTAAAGCTCTTGAAATTCATCTCCTTCTCTCTTTTGAGGAATGCAGACCCTCCATAGTGAAGCCCTGGCTTTTGCATTGGTATATGACTTGTTCTTGGTACAATCTGTTGCAGAAGATGTGAGCCAATGTACTGAGGTTGTGTGCTGCATTCCACTGATGCAATTGGCTTTGTTTAGGGGCTTGAGTACGTTGGAACATGCCAACTTGAGTGAATAGTTTTAATTAGTTACAGTCTTATACTGTGGTTTACTGTGCTGACTCACTTCCAGCTCTCTGATAACTTTAACACATGACTTCATGTCAAGGCAGAAGAACAGAAATTAAAACAAGGGAAAATGGCAGAGCACAGGCTTGGGGCAGGCTCTTCCTGTGGGCTGGGTTTTGGGGAAGCCGAGCTCAGACTGTGCTTGGGGCAGAGGGCAAGTGGGGAGCTGGAGGTGAAGGAGATGCAGCAACAGCAGGCATCTGCTCCACGGACTTGTGAAGCCATGGAGAAAAGGTCTCCAGTCAGGCCAGAAGTGTGGTGTTCAGCTTGCTCTTGGCTTTCCCTGGGCCAATGCAGTGCTGTGACTTGGTGAGGACTTTGGGACAAGAGTTGTCCATTGAGCATGTGTGTGGCTGGCTCTGGGGCCACAAATCCCTCTGGCCTCTGTGGGAGAGCAGGAAGTCATCACAGCAGAGCAGCATCAAGTACTGTGCCCTGAGAAGTCCCCTTGTATCCCCTGAAGCGTTGCTTTTAGTATCGCTTCCCCATAAGCTATTTCTGAAGTCTGGAGGTTCTCATTAACCAGCTTGAACTTTGTAGTCTTGCTTAGCGTCTCACGTTAACGCTGTGGTGTGATGGTGCATCTCTCGCAGGGTCCTGCTCATCCTTGCTCCGAGGAGGAGTTTTTGGGGGTGGGAGTAGTAGCTGTGCTGGCTGTCACAGGCAAGGTCTCAAATGGCAGCAGTTGGTGAGCACGGCAAAGCATGGACATCCTGTGCCCAGCTGCTCTCTGGTCTTGCTCCTGGAAATCCTGCAGTAAAACGGAAGTGGCTGGCACATGCTCATTCTTTGGTGTCTGTCAGGTTTGAAGGCCCTAGTTATTCCCCTGGCAAGCAGTCAGAATCCTTCCCTTTGCAGTGGACTTCCGTGCTGTGCTCAGCATCTACTTGCTGCTGAGTTCAGTTTTTGGCCCAGAGTTGCCTATTCCATTCTGTGCTGGAGCCCTCTTCTCCTGGGTCCTCCCTCTTGGTACCATGGGGTTCACCTCCTTTGCTTTTTGAACTGGAGCATCAGGGGCAAATTAGACTTATGCTGTTGTGATAAAGTTTCCTGTGAGAGTGGTTCAAGATTTGTAAGCCAAGACTCTATGTCTCCATAAGGGCCCAGTGATGGCTGGTACTCTGGGAGCAGCCTACAGGAGCTCCACACTTTCCCTGTCCTGTGCTCTTCTGCCATCTCATCACACTGCTGTGCAGCCTTTCCCCTTTGCTCTGCACTTGCTCAGTTTAAAAAAGAGATGTTTATTGCAGTGCTGACCACCAGCTTGCAGCCAGGGTGGGAGAGGTACTTTACCAGAGTCCCTATACTGCATTTTCTGTTGGCAGCAAGAGCTTTCCTGTGGCCCATCTCTGGCCACTGACAACACCAGGCAGCAGTTCCATCCCCAGCCCATTTGCAACATCATGAAGTTTTCAACTCCTATCTTTCTTGTGGTGACCAAAGGAGCAGCTCCCCCCAAGCTGGCATTGGGGGCAGGGGGAGGGGATGGACACCACTGCGGTGGGGAGCCCTTCTCCAGCACTGCGGCATGATGGAAGGTGTTCGTGAGTGGGAAGGCTGGAAGGGGGAGAAGCTCATTGCTGTTCCTCCTAATTGCTCTCCCACTTCTGTACTTGAGCGAGCGAAGAGCTGTCTTGAGCTGCGTCCCTGGGGACACTGCCTGGTTCCGTCATCTCTGGCAGCTGCACTGGGACTCTCCCCGCAATTGGTCAATTTAAAAGGCATCCTTCTCTGTTTTGACTCGGTTCTTCTTTCCTTTGACATGAGAGCAATCCATCTGCCTTTTGAGATGGTGGAGGATGCAAGGGCTGTAGTAAAACCTCCCAAGTGAGGGTGAGAAGAGCTTGGGATTGTTCCTGTTGGCACTGATGAGCAGCGGGATGGTGTAGGAATGGGATGCTCAGTCCCTGGATGCTGGATGCCTGTGTCCCCCATCCCATGATGGGAGGCTGGGCTGCCTACCCTGGCCTCTTCTGTCCTGCTGGGAGTTTGGGGTGGGAGCACAGGCTGCTGTGTCTCTGCTCCCACAAGGCTGCACTCCTCAAAGGAAAATCTGATGTAGCAGCTGAAGTTTCAAGTGTAGAGGCTGAGAACTGCCCGGGCTTGGTGAGAGAAGTTCACTTTCTGTATCTTCTGCACGTCAGCTGAGCAGCACCAGTGGGCCCTTTTTAGGCAAGGAAGGTCAAAATGCTGCCCTTGAGGGGAAGTTACACTTCAGCCCTGATGAAGATGAAAGCTTTGACTGCTGCTTGCTTTTTGAGTACTTTTATTTTTTTTTGTCTAAGAAATCCTTGGTCCCAAATTTCTACTAGAAACCATTAATAAAATTTGCAAGAAGTTTTGCTGGTAGAAGGTGTGGAGGTAAGGCAGGAAGAGCTCCCTTGACCTGTGTGGGTGGCTGTATATGATCTGGGGTTGTGCAAAGTTTTGTTGGGCTTTGAGGTGTAAACCTGGATTTCACTGGGACAGTGGTTCAGGGCTGCCCTGGAACGGAGCTGTGTAGCACCATGCAAACCCAGGTGGGTTCTGCAAGTGCTGAGGCTTGTCAGGTACCAGAGATGGGTATGATGGAGTGAGGACTTTCCATGGGCACATCTCTTGCTGTGCACAAGTACTCTGGCAGAAGGAACACTTCAGTTGGTGGAGTTGAAACTGGTGCTGATAGGAATGTGGTGCCATTGCATGCAGGAGCTGGGTGAGTCTTTTCCAAATCGCCATAGGCTAAGCTGCCTGTAGCTTATGAAAACTGCTGCATCTTTCCTGTCCAGTGCATTGGATTGATTGGAACTTGCTTTTGTATGATGCTAGAGTCCTGATTCTGCTAAAACTGGTCCTCAAAGCAAGGCTCCAGTGGCCTCTTTGGCAGCTGTGGGTGGATGTTGAAGTGTTGAGCTCCTGAGGTGTTGTCTTGTCACAGAGCTGCAGGTAGCAGAGCAGAACTGTGCTCCTGTCTCTGTTTTCTGACACAAACTCTGAATCTTTTTCAATGAGCTTTGTCCCTGTTTGCATGGAAAGCATTTGCAAGGAACAGAGGTGCTGTGAGAAGGAAAGCCACCAAGTCCTTCGACATCAGATTGCTGGTGGCACTTGAGGCTTCTCACGAGGGGCAACTCCAGTGGGTCATTGGCACATTGCTTGGTTTGGTGTGACCAGGGACCAGTTTGGTACTGGTGCCTTCACTGCGCCAGTGTCACTGGTGTTGGGTCCTGCTCTGCAGCCAGGCAGAAGGTGAAACTCCTGTGACCACGTTTGAGAAGCCTGTGCTAAAATTATGGCCCATTGCACATAGGGCAGCCTGTCTTTGGTTCCCCTGTGGATGGGTCCCACATGGATGCTGCCGTGAACCCTTAGAGTAACCAGCCCTTATTATATGGGGACAACTGAACTTTTAATTCTTAAGCATTAGAAGCTTTTTGGTGTTTTTTCCAGATCTGTTCCATATGACTGAGAGAGAAATGAGCTAGAGTCGCTTACTTGTGTGGCAGACTTTGAAAGAGGTGGGATCATATTTGTGGTTTTCCTTAGCATCAGTATGTGATAATGTTGGGTCCCTCTCTGTATTGAGCTAGTTGAAAAATTAATACCTAAATCTAAGAGTAGTGAGACTGAAGTGTTGCATTTCATTCCCATGATTACTTTTGGATTAAAAAGGAGCTTTTTCTGTGCTCCAGAGTCACCTAGCAAATTTCATCTGAAAGCTGACTTCAGGCTGATTCTGCTGAGGATTAAGATTGTTCAGGGCTTGGGTTTTCTCATTTTTTTTTCCTGGTCTTTGAATTCTGTATAAATAATGATACCTAAGCACCATCTTACCGGCTGGTCAGGAATTCACTGGAGAGTTGATAATTCCCCAAAGGAAATGTTCATACGCTGGTAACTCTTGATTCTTGTCTGCCCACCTGGATGCTTTCCCCCTGGAGAAAATTACCAGCTCAGAGGTGGTTAAACACTTTCTCCTCGCTGCAGGTGCCACCATCCCTTCTGTTTATTCTGAGCCATCAGAGAGCTAGCTCGTTTGTGCACTGAAATTCCTGCAGGAGCAGGCTCTGCTTTATCTCGGGGACTCCTGGCTAACACCCAGCCTCCCCCGAGCACCGGGGTGCAGCGGTGGGGTGGGGATGCTTCTCGGGTCTTCTGGGTGACGGGTTATTAGCAGCAATCTGCATGCGGCAATACCCATCCGCCCGTGCTCCGCTGGAGCCATTGCAAACGCCGCTGTTGCTATGGGAACGGGCGTTCTTGGGTTAGAAACCTGATTTAATTCCTCCTTCTCCTCCCCGCTGCCTGCTAGTCAAGACACTCAGATGGATTTTAAGTTGCGAATACAATAGTTTCTCAGGTTGTGTGGGGAGTTCAAGAATATCTTTTGCTAATGAAAGAGCTGCCTGAACTCTCAAGGGATTGAATGAGATTTCTTCTATTTTTTAAAAAATTTTTTTTTCCTCTCAATACCTACTATCAAAAGCAAAGTTTACAAGCTCTGTGTGCCTCAGGGCTGCTCGCTATGCCACCTGCATGGATAATTAAGACCTTTCAGGTTGCCATAGAGAGTAGCTTGGCTTCTAATATGGCATCAATTTATATTTGGGATATTTTTCTTTAAAAATGCCAGAGCTGGGAGTGCTGTCTTTGTAAGGTACCCTGGTGGCAGGTACAGAAGGGGAGGGCTTTAGTGAGCCCTGTAATTTGCGGGATGGAGGTGATGATCAAAACTCTAGCTATTCCTTTACCTTTGGGGATTTTAACAAATATTGTCCAGAATGTTCCTTTTTCACTAGAGGAGCTTCAGCAGGCTGTTCAAGGAGTAACGGGATTTTATGCAGGCTAAATCCTGGTCTTATAACAGAGCAAGCAACTTCAGAGGAATTGTTCCACAGTTACATCAGCCCAACTGAAAATAATCTAGCCTTTTCTTGAACTTGGCTTGTGTTACCGGGCACTACAGCTTCAGAGAAATGATACTGTAAAGGGAATCAATGATCAATGATGAAGAGTTGTTCTGTTCTGTTCCTGGGAGCTTGCTTACCCTTTCCTGCTCTATTAAATCTACTTTAGTGGTGGTGGCCTGTTTAGGTGGTGATAGTCGCCAGAGGGGAAAGAGGGGGGAGATGTTGGGACCGCAGTTCTGAGTCCTTCTGCACTTGGCAGGACTCAGACACTCGCTATGGCTGTTTTGGAAATTTGCGGCACTGAAAGAGAGTTATAACTTTATAACTATAAGCAAAGAGCTCCTCTGAAATGCCAGTCCCTGCATGCTGATGTTTTCCTTGCAGCACATTCCAGGATGTGAACGGGGAGAGCAGTAAGAGTAACTAGGGATGTCTGGCCAGGGAACAGGGGCTGAGGGCATGTGGGCACCAACCTTGGGAGGAGAAAAGGCTCGGGCAGCATCAAAGCCTTTTGTTACTCATCTCCTTCTTACTTTTGGGCACTACTGGGGGGTTGTGTAAGCCTGTTGCTCTCCAGAGCTGTCACTGAGGGATCAGTGGCTGGTTAAATTAGGGATAAGGAGCTTCAGGCATGTTGCTGTGAGCTTGGCCACTCGTGCCCTGCAGCCATGGGGACTGCACCAGTATGGAGGGCTGTGTGGCATGAGAGGGCTTGTCTCCTGGCTGAAGTTAGGAGTCTGGAGTGAGCTGATGAGGGTGGGAATAGCTGCTTGTTCATCAAAGAGAAAACCTCTGGAGCTTGCTGTCTCTTGTGCCTGTAGTGTCAAAGGTGGAGATGCAACAGGTCAAGCAGTCAGGGATTCTGGTGCAGGAGAGGAGCACACAGCTCCTGGGGCTACAGAAGGAGAGATAATTCCATTAGCAGTACGAATATTCTGGGTTCAGCCTTTGCCAGCCAGAATAATATTATAATGAAATAGAATTATAATGTAATTATTATTATTAATGGCACTGAAGCTGGAATAGGGCTGACGCAGGCAAGCTAGTGTCACGTTGGGCCGTGGCCCAGCAGCAGTGCCCCAGTGATGATGGAAGGGGAAGGAACATCCTGGAGCTGCTAAAGGGGGAACAATGATGGGACACATTAAAACATGAAGTAAAAAAAAAAGGGGGAATTCAACCACCTAAATATGCTGTATTTGAGAACCACATTTGCAGCAAATTAGAATCCTGGCAGGGTCTCAAACAGATGAATTTTTTTTTGGGGAAACACCTTTTTGTGGGAGTGTGTTTTATGTTCCCAGAGTCTGAAGGGCAGAGAAGTGCTTCCCTGGGGGTGGCTGGCAAATGAGTTTGCTGTCCTAAGCTGAACCTGCTTCCTCTTCTCTAGCTCCAGTCTCCATAAATCCCCAAATAAATAGCCTGTCGTTTGGTATGCAGTGTTTTATAGAGGTAACATATTTATTGTAGCTTAAAAAGCTGTTTATGGGGGTCCCTGGGGTCTTTTGCAAATCTGACAGGCTGCACAGTGTTTGGAGGTGGGAGCAGTGAGGAGATGCATGCTGTCTGGGTGAGATGAGCCTGAGTTTTCCCATGTTATAAGGGCTCCTGTGATGAGGAGAGGGCTGGGAAGATGGAGCAGGGAGAGGTGATGGGAGGTGTGTTCTCACACAATGATCTGGCAAAACTTCAGGGGTGGGGCTTCAGAGAAGCTGCTTACAGCTGGGAGATCCAGAGTGAAGAACCAGGAGCCTCTGTAGCTTGGGATGAGTGATTCCTGTGCCCAGTGTCCCTTGCTGTTCCATCTCCAGGTGTTTCAGGCAGTGGCTGTTTCCAGGGCTGGTGGGGTCAGAGCAGCTACAAACTGCTGGAAAAGCTTTGTAGTGAGGAGCAGGCTCTTTAACTGAGCCTCTGCAATGTGTTGTTACTGTTTATATAAAATAACAAATCTTTCCAAATATTTATTACTATATCATGTGCTGAGGAGCGGGTGCTGTGCATTCAGAAATGGAAAGCCGCCCCCAAGCAGCTGCCAATCTCGGATGAGACTGAATCTGCGATGCCGTTGACATGATGGGACTGGGAGTGATGCTCTCCCGGGAGCAGCTTGGGCTGCAGAGGGGGTGTGCTCCTCCAGCCTGGCCTCGGGAGCTGGGTGGTGATGGCCTGCAACCATGGTGATGCATGGTTGCAGGTATGAGGGGGAGACTGGAAGGCAGTGTGAAGTTGGGGGTTTTAAATGAGATGTAGTTGGAAAGGCACCATTTGCAGGGGTTTTTTGCACCCCAAGCTCTTCAAGCAGACACAAATTTGTGCTTCTAGAGCGTTTGGTGGCTTTGCAGGGGGCTTTGAAGGTGGCACAGTGGGAGAGCATCCCTCGGCTGCAGTGAGCATCCCTCACGGCACGGCCACGTGTAGCATCCACTTAACCACCCCCAAATTGGTCCCTGTCCACCAGCTCCCAGCCTGACCATATTGAGGTTTTGTGTATATGCCTCTTCTTCTGACACCAACAATTCTGGGTGGATTTTAATCTCATGGGATCGTTATTCTTCCCTCAAGAGTATGTAAGCAGCTGCTGTACAAAGCAGTTTTGGGGACATTTCTGTGACTTTCCCTGGGCTCTGCAGATGCTGGGAGGTGTTGCAGGATGTCTGTGATGGCTTGGTGGGGGTGATGCTGCAGCGATGCTGTGCTGTACTCTCCTGCAAGGAGAAGGGGATACTTTGGATGACTCAAGGGAAGATTGCCTGGAGTCTGGAGGTGGGGTGGGATTTTTTGATCCAGCCGCTGCAGCTCATTTTCCTGCCTGGTGAGATGGCCTGGCCTGATAAAGCATGTAAAGGGTGAGCATCTCTTCTGCTGAAGATTGTGTTTTGTTTTTGTTTTTTTTTTCCCCAAAAATCTAACTGAAGATCTCAGCATGCAGCTGTGGAGATGCCGGCAGAGCACGGTGGAGGAGCCAGCGTGTGTCTGCCAGGCTGGCGAAAGCAGGCACACAGGCTGCGGGCTGCTGTGTGAGCTGGAACTGCATATCTCGACCAAGTTACTAGAAGCTTCTGTTCATTCTCCCCCTGGATCTGCAGGCAGCTTCTTACAGCTCAGCAGAGAGGTTTATCTCTCTTTATCCTGCGTAGCAAAGGGAAAATGGGAGAAGAGGCCAGTGCAAACTGGAGGGACTTGCTGTGCGGTTGACAAGTAAAACTCAGCCCAGTATTTCTGAAAATTGCTCTATTTCATTTCTATGAAGTACTACATAACAGCTGGGAGAAAGCTCAGGCAAGCTTAAAGATTTTTATTGTTCCATTTAGTGGTTTATGTTATGGCTTTTTTGCCTTTGTTGCTTTATTAAAATAAACTGAATGGAAAGCTGCCTTTGGACAAGCTGGTGATGGCCCGCGTTTATTGTGCTGAGGATGGTGTGGATGCTCTGCCAGCTGCAGAAGAACAAACTCTGTGTAAAATGACCTCCTTCAGCAAAGAGGTTGCTCTGTAAAACACCTGGACTTCCAGAAGACAAGCCCCAGCGGTCTGCTTGGAGAGACTCACAGTACATAGGCTTTGTGCGAGAGTTATGGAGGCCAGAGTGCTGGGGGACAGGCTAAATTGCTTATCCAAATTTCATTAAAAATGCAAATGGATTCTTTCAGTGGGACAGAGTTGTATTAAAAAGTAGGCCATATCGTAAACATTAATAAAGTCATATTGGCCAGCAGGGATGTGGATGTGGAAACTGAGCCAAGAAAGCTCTTTGCAGAGCTCCATGTAAATAAAACGACTCTTCCCTTTCTCTTTTCTCCTCTAAAAGGTGGCAGCCTAGATAATGTTTTAATTGAGCACGGTGGCATGTAATTGTACAGGACCGTTGCCTGAGAAGAGTAAATTTAATTGATGGCTTGAGGAAGTTTTGTTAGCGAAGCAGAAGCCAAGCACACTGACCACTTAGAGCTAAAGCAAAACTCACCTAAGCAGTAATTGTTTTAAGAGGAAAAACACCCAAAGCTAGGCAGGTCCAACGTCTTCCCCCACAAAGTGTTTTAAGATGCTCCTCCTAATGTGATACTGAAAGTAGTGTCTGATTCAGTCTTTGCTGACCTTGGTTGGGTGCTGGTTCCCCTCTGTGCAGCGGGCTCTCCTCAGCCATCACATCTAATGTGTTTGAGTACCTCCTACCTGGTGCTGAATCCTGGACCTTCCCTGGGGGAAACCTGGGGCAGGGATAGATGGATCCCTGGGACAGCTGCCCCACTTCCTCATGCAGCAAGGTGACTCCTCCATTCCTGTGCTGTGCACCACCTGCCTTGCAGCATCAATAAAAACCTTGTTCTGAATGGCTTTGGCTGGAGAGAGAGAAGCGAGCAGACACAGTACATCTACATGTTGGAAATGTTATTTTAATATCTTATCTGTATAGCATCAAAAGGAGTGCCAAGTACACTAGTGATCTTGCCAGCTGCAGCCCTTTGAATGTCTTAAAGGCAGTAATGTTGCTGTGTAATAACATATAGCGCTCCAAACTGTCATGCGATAATGGCCTGTTTTCAAGGGAAGAAAACCAACAGAAAACGGTGTAATCTACATCCTTTCCTGCAGCAGCAGAGCTGTGGCATGTGGGGGCTGGAGTGTGGTAGTGCTTGTTTTGCGAGGGTCAGCACTCCGAGGGCTTTTGCTGTTTACAGCACTGCTGGCAAGCCTCTCCTGAGAAGTGAGCATCCATTTCCTGGCTGCAGCCAAGGCAAGCCTTGGGAGAGCATCCTCCCTTGGGCAAGACTCAGCTTCGTGCCCCACATCCCTCTCTGCCATGTGCCAGGTGGTCCCAAAGCCCTTCGGGACCAGCGCTGGGTGACTCAATGCTGGCAAAACCTTATGCTGTAACTGGACCCATAACTGGTATTAAGCCCATCCTACCACACCAGCCTCTGCTACTCCAGCTCAGCTGGGATCTGCTTCACTGGTAGGACAAGCATGAGCGGTATGAAGGAGAACCAAAGCCAAGGTAGGAGTCAAGGTTGAACATTCTCCTGGGGGGCAAAAGGCTTTCTGCCCCTGTACCATGTGCTGCTGGAGCCACTGTACTCTCGTTCTGTTTTCTAAAGTTGGTTGTTTGGGTTTCTTTTTCTACAGAGGAAGTGGCTGGATTTCTTATCAGTAGGTCTCCGTTGGCAGCATGTGGAGCAGGAAGCCTGCGAGACCTCCAAAATTCCCCTGTGAAGTCTGGGACTGAGCAGACTTGTAATAAGGTGGAGAGGGGGGTTATGGATGCTCCAGCCATTGCTGCTGGGCTGCTCCATCCCTTGGTCTCTGCTCTCTGCCACCCTGGGGGCTGGTCCCCGAGCAGAAGGGGTGTGTTTGGAGAGGTCTGACAGCAGTGAGACTCAAGTAGTTGTTGGAGCAAAATTGGTATTTTGCAACTTTGTCCATGCCCAATTTACTCCAGAACTGGGCAAATCACTGTGTTCTTTGTGGCGGGACTTGTCTGGGAGGCTACCTGGTACCGGTGGGTCCCCCTGGGAGCTCCTGCTCCACCGAACTCACCCTTCCCATGGCAGGAACCCCCTGGGCGTCCGTCTGTCTGTTGGACTTAGGCTCTCCCCAGGCTGCCCTTTACTCTCATGTGAAAAGGCCTGCATTTTATAAATGGCTTTTTTCCTTCATGGGAAGTTTTCCAAATTATTAGGGGTTTTTCGTTGGGGGGTTTTGTGGTTTGGTTGTTTGGTTTTTTTTTTGAGTGTGTGGGGTTTTTGTTTTGTTTTGTTTGTTTGGGGTTTTTTTTTGCCTGCCCTCCTCACCAGCTTTCCTTTTCCTCCCACCAGGAGGCTAGGGCTTAATGTCAGCAGCTCTGAGGCTTTCTGAGGAAATCGGCCATCCCAGGACTTTCCCACTCCTGCGGGAGTTTTTTAACTTCACAAAATGGATGGGGCTTGAATTCTGTCTGGCTGGGAAGGACTCTTGAAGGCTGATAGCTGCGGTCCCTTCCCTCGCTGCTCTTCCCTGAAGGGTCCGCCCTGTGCGATGGGGTTAACAGAGTGCCTGCTGCAGGCAACATCTTTCCAAAACAGCAAATTCCCCCTGTGGCCAGTCTGGCTGTGACTGGCAGTGCTGGGAATGCTGTCCCTGCCCTGTGGCGGGCTGCGGCTCCACGTTTGGCACGGGCAGAGCAATTTCATGGGAGTCTCATCCGTGATGTCTTGTACCCCAGGTTGTCCTTTCTTGTTAACATCTAATTTGTGCCTGTTACGTAAAGTCAGAGATGTTTGCTCTTTCAGGAGAGCCTGAAATTCAGTAGCAACCCTTCCTATCTACCAGGGTGCTGGCTAGTGGCCGTGTCCTTATTGAGCTCTCCCAGGGATGAGGTTGGTGGTACAGGGCTGTGAGCTGAGCCTGGGCTGGCAGAGGGTTCCTGGGATGCATGGACCCTGGTAATGTACAGAGGTCAGAGCCTGCTCGGTGCATCACTGGGACAAGCTGGCTAGCAGCTGACCTGATAGTGTAAGTAATCCTGACCATACTGGGGTAATGGTTTTAGGCTGAAGGAAGGTAGATTTAGACCGGATAGTAGGAAGAAATTCTTTCTTGTGAGGGAGGTAAAGCACTGGAACAGGTTGCCCAGAGAAGCTGTGGGTGCCTCATCCTTGCAGGTGTTTAAGGTCAGGCTGGGTGGAGCTTTGAGTAACTTTTGTCTAGGGGGAGGTGTCTCTGCCCATGGCAGGGGTGCAGGTCTGAGCCTCCTCCAGGTGGATACCATGAGTGGAGTGGAAATTGGGTCCTGTCTCAAGCACCTGGGCAGCCACATGCTGTTGTGGACCTGCAGGATGTGGCTGTGCCTGGGGGAACCTGGGGCAGGGGCTGCTTCTCTATCACCTCATCCAGCCTTCATCACAAGGATGCTTTCCCTGCCTCCGCTGCTGCAGCATGAGAGGGATTGAAAAGGGCCTTGGAGAATTAAGCTCATCAAATTAGCAGCGTCCACTGGGGTGAGTGGGTAAGGCATGATGGAAAGCGAAAGTGAAATGAGGATGCAGAGCTTGTTCCTTGCTGTCCTCTCAGTGCACTGGGTGGCTTTCATTTGCTTGCTGAAGGCTAACTATGAGCTAGCTTGCTCATTAGCCTTCGTAAAGTGATTGCTAATTGATCAGTGGCTGGAGCTGCCAGACGCTGCACAGCGTCTCGATGCTCTCTCTTTTACTAGCCCCAAAACTGGCTGCTGACTTATTCAGGGGTCACGCGTCCTCCAGATGTGGGCTGGCAGTCTGCAACCTTGCTTTGGTCTGGTGCATCTGCAGGGAGACACTTGGGTGGGGACACCCCCTGTGTGTCCCTGCAGCGAGCATCACCGCAGAGCCCTCTCCCAAGGGAGGCAGCTGCTTGTGAACACCCCTGTGTGCCTCCCCATGGTGCAAAGCCCTGGGCTGCTGGTTTCTCACGGGGGACCAAACATCTTCTGGAGCTGCTTGTACTTGGTGATGGACATTTATTCACTTGTATGAAGATACTGTGATGGTGGTAGAGAATAGCTGCTGGTGGCCTTTTGGGGAGGCCCTTCAGTGGGAGCTGCTGATGGAGAGCTTCCCTGCACTTGCAGGATGTCCTGCCCATGCCTGCAGCTTCCTGGGGCATTTGATGCTCTAACCTGTGGTATCAGTGATCTTTTAAAAGCAGAGAGACAGTGAGGACCAAATTCAACCTCTTTCCCTCCCCCCCCCGCCCCTATTTTAGAAGAGACTTAATAAACATGGAACAACTTCTTGATAAGTCTGTTGTTCATGGAGGGCAGCTGGCAGCTGCCAAGCCCTGCTCAGCCCCTTGGACCCTCCTCTCCAGCTGGGTGCTGGTGCTTTGGTGGCGGCATGGGAAGGTGCAGAGTGTGGTGGGGACGTGGTGGGGCATGGGGGAAATGTGAGTCAGCAGTTGCCTCTGCAGATGGAGCTGCTGCATTGATAACGCTGCTGGAGGCTTGGTGGCACAGAGGTTGGTGTATGCTGTCCTGCTTGGACTTCAGCCCCCCTGTCCCAGTCCCTCCTCTAAACCCCCTCTTTGCCATCAGATGCAGAGGTTTAGAACACATAGCCCTCTGGGAGAGTCGAAAACTAAAGAAAACTGACTGTTGAAGACGAGCCTTCTTTCTGCTGGTATGTTGCAGGAGGAAGTGGTTGAAATAACAAGATAAAGTCCAGTTGGCTGCTCTCCTCTGGCTGGGGCATGGTGGGGAGAGCAGCATGGTCCCACATCCCCCAGTGGGGAGAGGCTCTGGGACCCTGCCTGGTTACCACCAGCCAGGGTGGGGCTTGCAGGAGCGTTTTCTGGCTTTCCACCACACGGGAGCAGGGATGGAGCTTCATCTCCTGCTGTCTGGCAGCTCCAGTGGCTGTCTCATAGGCTTGCAACCTCCAAAACGTGCTGGCTGGATTTCTTCTGGATGAGGTGGTGGGGAGAGCTGCGTGTTGGTTAGGCAGAAGTAGAACTGTTGAAGGACACACTGTGGTCTGATCCTCTGGCTGGAGGCACAGGCGCCCAGCAGCATTGACAGAGGCTTGCAGAGCTAGGGCAGAACGCGGCACGCAACAGTCTGCAGAAGAGAAAGGCCAGGGATCCAACTGGAAAGTGTCTTGAGATCGTCTTGAACACTCCCATTCGCTTCTTGATAGGTCTGGAGCATGGGAAAATATGTTAATGCCAGGAGCTGTTTGTGCCTGGTTTGGTGGGGCTGTCAGGGCAGATTTGTGCCCTGGGCTCCTGTGATGGGCTGGTGTTGGTGAGCACTCGGTTATCTGGGGAAGCGCTTTGCTGGTGGTGAGGCAGCAGCAGAGCAGAGAAACGGTCAGCATTTTGCCGTAGGAAACCCAAGGCTGTGGCACAATTAGGCGATGCAATTGCAACGTTTAATAAATCTGATGTGGGCAGCTCCACCTGAGGAGGCCCCCGGCTCACTGCTGCTTTCAGTTGTGCTTAAATTGATGTTAGCATTTCTGGGTGTTCAAGAAACTCTTCAACCATGGCTTTTCCCTTTGTATGCGGAGAACAAAAACTCCCAAGATGCAGCACGTTTAAAATAAGCCAGAGGCAGCAGCAGGGAACACATTACTTTTCATATCAGCCAATAAAAATGTTGCTATTTGTATTAATGTTTTTTTTTTCTCTTGGGTTTTGTTTTCCTTTTTTTTCCCCACACTTCCCAAAAAGCAACTCCGGTGCTTCAGCGTGAGTCACAGGGGTCACCCAGTGGCTCACTCTGGAGTTACCAAAACTGCAGGGTTTGGTGGTCAGCACTGGAGCTTGTGGTCATGGTGGTACCAGTGCGTTATGGCCACACTGTTGTACCCTGTGAGGATGTAAAACAGAGCCCACCCAGTGCATGTCTCTCTGAAACTGGGTGGTGTGACCAGTATGTGGCTGAGCAGGAGGTGATTCTGGCTGGTGGGGTGAGCCCTGCTGCAAACCGCTTTGGATCTGGATGGTAGATGGTATGTGTGGTTAATACCACAGATGAAAAATCTCCATAAATGAGGTGGAAAATAAACATTTGTACCTTTCTATTCTTATGGATAGACTTTCCGAATCTCCCCAAATTTGGATTAGTCTGATTTATTTAAAGCCTGTTTTTTGGAAATACAGGTAGGCGAACAAGATTACAGACCATGCTGCCTTTTTAGCAGTATATAAATGCCTGCCAGCTTTTGCTGTGCAGTAGCTCTGTGTTCGTGGTCTACTCTTGATGTTGTCTTGGTTGAAGACCCTAAATTCTTCACATTTATCAACCAGTTTTGAACTCTAGCTCTTTACTTGCCTGGTTACAAGCTTCTGGAGGTAACACAAGTGCTCGTGAGCACTTCTGGAGGGGAGCATCCTGGGAAAGAAGAAATGACACTTCTGGCCAAGGGTGCTTGAGAAATTTCTCACCCACGTATGGGCTCAGCTCTGTACCCTAAATAGGCTATCTAAAGGAAATGAGTGCTTTATCTTGCAGTGTGTGCTCAGCATAAATTCCTCTTGTTGTAGTCTTCAGGAACAAAAAAAACAGCTCAGTCTCTGGGTCTCTATGCCATGGAAAATTAATTTTGATATCAGAATTATGAAGCCTCTTAGCTAGAGGCTTACAAACACAGTGAAATTCTCACCCTGTTTTGACTCCCATCTCTGGGTTTCAATGAGCTCCTGGTTTGGGAGGAAGACAACACTGTGGTGTACCTTAGGGCAGTTCATGTGTGGGGGACACCAGTGAGAGAGGATGGTAACTGGTTAGCTACCAAAACTTCGTCATAGGCATGGGGCTGGCACTTGACCCCATCACCCTGAGATGCTCTGAATGAATGCAAATTGATGATTTATACAGGAAACTGGTTCAATGCTTTCCATTTGTAGAAAAGGCTCCTTAATCCACTCGCCTTAGCAAGGTGTCCCTCTTCCCATGCTGGAGCCACATGGTTGCTGACCCGTGGCTTCTGGTGCGCCACCGAGGCATATATGACACTATCTCTTTTAGGCAGATGGAACCATAACGATCCAGAAACTGGTCTGTGCAGATCCTGTTGCCTTTGTGGGACTTTGAGAAGCAGCAGATCCTGCTAATGTTCATGGAGGGAACTTAAAGAAACCAGCCCACGTCTCCCTCCAGCAGCTGTGGGAGTCTCCTGATCCTTTCCACATGGTCTGACACTCTGGTGCTCCCAACAGGCTAATCCTGGGTCTGTAGCATTTGAAAGACATCTTTTGGGAAACTGTCATTAATTTTAAATCCCGTCTGCGAAAGCATCACTGGAGGTTGCCCTGGTTATGTCAGACAAACCTGACAGAGCTGCTGCTGGGGTGAGCATCTTCAAATGCTGGTGGGGCAGAGAGACAAAATACAACATTGTGGTCAGATGTAGGGATTTTAAAATAATCACCTGATTGACCTGAGGCAGACAGATCGATGGTGGAAATGGAGGGCAGCTGGTAGCGAGTACAGAGGTCAGAGTGGCTTTTTAGAAGCTGCAAAGTTTGGGATGGGATGGTGCTTACGGTGGGTGGAAGGATCTGGTGGGGGGTCTGCAGCCAGCTGTGCTGGGCAGCACCAGGAGAGCCGGAACGGGGACAAGATGTAACAAGCCCAGGGGGAGATAGTGGGACGTGGCTGCTGTGTGGCAGTGGTACGGCAGGGGATGATGGGTGCACCATGAACTGGCTCAGTGCTGGAAGAGCCCTTACCAGCCTGGTGTCCCTGAAGCTGCCTGGCTTATTTGGAGGTGAAGGTAGTGTTATCCGAGCATTGCTACTTAATCATTGCCTCGGTCTCTGGTTTTGGAAATAAGACAGTTCCAAATATTAAAATTTAAAGGGGGGGGTGAGGGATATGAGGAAAATGGGAGCGAAGTTCTGTCTTGGAGATAAGTGACAAAATTCAGCTTTAACTGAGTTACATTATTAGCACTTTGGGGACTGGGTTTTTATCTTCCTCAAATAGGATTAATACGCTGTTACAAAAAGAAATGTGTCTTTGAAGCAAGCTAGCAGCCATCTTCTAGGACTCTGATGTGCAAGTGTAATAATTGGGATGATGGTGGGTTATCTGGACCTGGGACTGCCCTCTTCTAAACGTTTGACTTGTTCTCTGCGTAGGACTGATCCTGTCGGGATACCTTTCCATATTTCTACCTCCTCTCAAGAGGCTGACCTGAAGTTTCAATTACAGTATTAAATTACCAGGTCACCAGAGTTAAAGTAGGCTGCCAAGTTTTTAATGATCTTCTTTCTTGTCATGTAGGGGTTTGGGGATTTTTTGATTTTTTGGGGTTTGTTTGTTTGTTTTTTTTTTCTTTTTCTTTTTTTTTTCTTTTTCTTTCCAAGCCTCCTTTCCATCTCTTCACTTTTAATTGAGACCATCTGTAATTTAACACATCACAACAGCGAGTCCGAGGAGCGAGCGAGCGGTGAGTTGTGTAACTGGTGCAGGCAAGGCAGGGTTTTAAGAGGACTCGGTGTTCATCCTCCAGGGACTGCCACAGCCTTCCACTGTCTTCCAGCGCCTTCGTAAGAAATCCAGAACTAATTGCCAAGACTGTTTAATCTGGTTCCTCAGGGCTTTGATTAATCACAGAGTACTTATTTTTCATCTCTCACTGGTGGAGATGCTGGAGGTGTCGTTGCGGGGCTGGGACAGGTCCTGAAGCTGTTGCGTGGGTGTTTGTGAGTGGAGCTGGCTGCAGGCCACCCAGGTGTCCCCAGGGATGTCCCTGGGGATCCAGACCCATCCCCTTGCAAAAGGACCAGGCTCAGAGGGGGCTGCAGCACTTTCTGCTGCCTGTCCTGTTTGTCCAATGTAGAAACTGTGTTTGTCCATCTGTCCTGCGTCTCAAGAAACCTCTCTTGGCCAGCATCTGGGTGCCCTTCCTCTCTAGGGGAGCTCCTGAAATGTCACTGTACCCACTTAGCATGGCCATTTCAGGATGGGACTTGGGAGCTCTGGGAATGATCCCCTCCAGCCCAGCACGTCCTTCTTGCTGCCCGAGGCTGTGACGAACTTCTCTGCGTGCAGCATCACGAGGCTCGTAATCTGAGCTTTTAAAGAAACAGCTTAGAGGGGAATGTTAACACGGAAAGAAACAAATTCCAACTCGTAAAATTACCTATTAGTGTTTCTGTGATGTGTCACCTGGTTATAATTGAAGCTTAGAGAATGGCTCATTTCCCTCCTGTTCATTCAGGGCACCTGTCAGGGCCGGTGTGTGGGCAGTTTCACGGCTGGTGCAGTTTCCAAACCCCCTGGTTCTGTGCGTGGGTCTCTGTGGCAGCACCTGGCACAGGGAAAAAGGAGTAGGGAAGAAAGGTGTCCGTGATTCCTGTGTGCTTTGTGCAGGGGGGAAACATATCAGCGGCTTTGTTCTCCTTGCTTTGACATTCTCTGCTGGTCCCAGGAGGTGGCTGGGTTTGGAGGGCGGGCGAGCAGTGCAGCGTGGTGTTGACATGCTGCATGGACACCCTGCTTCGGGCGCTGGAGTGTGTGGCTCCCATCCCAGCAAACAGCCGCTCTGTAAAGGTTCCCGCAGGTGAGCCCTTCTGCCAGGGGCTTTTCTTGGTCTCTGAATAGCATGCTTTGTGGTGGGACTTGGTTGTGTACCTTCACGGCTCGGGGACAGGCACGTGGTGGGAGGAGAAAGCAACCGTTTCAGCAGGGTGTTTTTGGATGCAGAGGACGAGGCTGCTGGGGGTGCTCTGCTCTACTGCTCCCAGGCAGCTTTTTTGCCCAAGCAATTTGTAGAGGAAGCAGGAGCTGGATGCTGGCCATGTCCTGGCTGGAGGGAGCCACCCTCTGCCATGTCCGTTGACCCCTGTGCCAATGAGAGCAGCAGAAGCCAGGCTGGCTGCTTCCCCAGCCACCCTCTGCCTGGGCAGGCCCCCATCCCTTGCCACCCGGACGTAGCTTTAGGTGTTTCTCTGGCACATACGGTGGGAGAATGAAGATTTTTTTTTTTTTAAAATTATTTTTATTTTATCCCCCCCCCTGCCCCCCCAATCTGAGCTCTAATGCTGTCATTGTCCCATTCCCCACCCACACCTATTATGTTGCCATGGATGATTGATGTTCTTCATCCCGCCTGGCTTCAATACATTCATTGTCATGCAGAGGATGTTGTCAATTCATTACGGGTATTTCATATAAAAGCTGCAGACTTTTTTTTTAATATTTTGTTCTTATGTACTTGAATCCTTCTAAAAGGACATGGGCTGGGCTCAAAATAATTAACCCCTTTAAAAAAAAAGGGGGGGGAATATTAAAGATATCTCTTCTAGAAGCAAACAACAGAGTAGCCTTCTTCCCACTGCTCTCCAGCGCAGCTGCTGTGGGCTGCTGCTGCCTGTTGGACGCTGCAGGCACCAGATTCACTTGATTTTTATTGACAAGATCTTAGCCTGAGAAGCCACAAATGCCAGTTGTCCCCCCGCCTGTAGCACCTGGATGCTGGAGCGTTGGATGATGCTGTTCCCCCATCTCTGAGCTGGGATCCTGCACTCTGGGGAGGTTCTGCTGCAGCAGGGGAGGTATTTGACCCTACATCTCCTATAGGGTCTCTCTGCCCTCCAGGTGCAAGGGGAGCCACAAGGCTTCCTTTTAGAGTTCTGCAAGTCTGACCTTTCTTTGTATTGTTAGATTTTTTTTTTAAATCCCTAAATTACGTGGGGAAATGAGTACCTAGAAGTTGATGGCACAGAATGGAGAGACAGGCTTCTTATTTTCCAGGTGTGTGTTGGGAGGGAATCTGGACCACAAGAACTTTCCAAGGGTTGGAACGGGAGCTTTTGGGAAAGTCAGCCGCTCTGGGAGTGTGTGTGCGATTCCCTGAGGGAGCAATGGGTGGTGCTGCGATCGTCGGGGAGACCTTGCTGGGGGTCAGAGCCACGGAGCGGGGACCACGGCCAGCCGAGTGTGCTTTGAACTCCTGCTTTGCCCACTGGAAGGAGGGTTGGTGCTGTCCTCATGTTGGGACCTGCTGAGTTTATCTGGCCCTGGAGCATGAGAAAGTAGAGGAGCTCAAAGAGCAAGCAGGTGATAACTGACTTACAAGGAAAGGACACAGATAACTGATAGCCACGCAGTGAGCCCAGGGCACATGGCAGGGATGGGGGTAGTCATACTGCTGCCTGGATGTGTCGAGAGCTGTCTGGAATGTTCTCCCTGTGTTGTGGTCATGTAGGTGGTGGTGTGGCCAAGAGCATGGGCAGCAGAGACTTGCGTCTGCCAGAGGTAGGGAAAGGCTCGGTGGCTGCATCCGAGCCAGCCGAGCCGTTTTTTCTCTGGTCTTGGGAATTGCTGCCTTGCTGAGCCGTGACTGGGAGACGCTGTGAAATGCAGATGAGTGCTAGAGCATGGAGAAAGCACAAGCTGGAGGGCTCAGTCATCTGTGAACTGACAGAGGAGAGGGGAGGAGATGACAGCGTCTGCAGGAACCTTCCAAAATACCCAGCCTGAGGCAGCTCCAGAAGCAGCCTAGATCCTGCCCACAAAACCCCTTGGCACCTGAGTGTGTTTTCCTCCCCACCCTGAGGCATCACTAACACAGGAATGTTTCTGGGGAGTCCTGAAACGTGTAATTCATGGAGGAACCATGGATAGAGTAAAGCTGGGCTAGCACAGTCCAGGCTTTTGCCCAGCTCTGGAGGTTACATGTAGTCCTGCTGCCTGTACCGGAGCCTGATGCAGGTTGGGCTCTGCTGCCCAATGCTGCTGAGAAACACCTCCTCCCTGAGCCCCCTGGGGCTCTGGCTGTGCAGCGAGGGTAGGGGGCTTGGAGGGCTCACCAAGCTGCTTCCGGTGCTGCTGGCAGAGCCTCGGCTTCTGCTTTGTGTGCCACAATGGCCAGGATCCGGGCTAAATTATTCAGTCTGAAAGTGAATCTCTGTTCAGCTTGGTATGGGAGAAATGCTGATGAAGTATTTAAATTCTGAGCCGTTTTTTCTCTGAACTGGGACGAGACTCTCTAATGTAAAATTAATGTCTTTGTGTCTCTGGAAATAGCTGTCAGTCCTGGTGTGGGTGCACAGAGTGGCGGGCACTGCCAGCCCATCAGTATCACAGGCTTTGAGGGACTTCTCTGAGGGAGAGCATCCCGGATCTCTTCAGACACAGCCTTTTTCAAAAGCTGATGTTGCCCTTCTTCCTGTCCCAAAAGAGCCAAGTGAGCAGAAGAGCAAGGGGTTTGCATTCTTGGAGAACTGGGAACTCTCCCTGTAGAGTAAAAGGGAGATGGGAGCAAAAGACCTGCCAGACCTGGAGCCAGCACTGGGTGTATGGGCAGACACGCAGCCTAAATACATGCGGATATTTCAGTCAGCCCTTTCTCTAACAGGGGTTTGCACAACAGAGAGGATTCCTGCCATTCAGGCACATGATCCCTGTTGCTGAGCTCCTCAGCCTTTCTCACGGTGCTGGAGAAGGGTCTTGAGGGGCCGGGAGGAGCAGGAGCATCCTCCTCTCCCTGAGAAAAGGGGAAATGGCATCAGCCAAGGGGCTGCTCAGCCAGGAATGGCTCATGAAGCCCCTGGCAGGCCCTGGTCCTGCATGGGTTTGTGTCCATGCTCCATCCCTTCCTGGAACCCAGCCTGGGATGAGAAACAATGGGTGAAAGTCCTGCCTGTGGTGTAGCATGGTCTCTACTTTGGGAACTGCAGGTGGGATCTGCTGGAGAGCAGAATGGACAGTGACAGTTAGTTTTATCATGGCTGGAAGACTATATAGCTTTAAAAAAAAAAGTACTGCTTTTACTTCAGAAATACTAGGAAATGCAGCTTTATCTTCCTGGCACTGAATGACAGCTTTCTCAGCACTAATTTGCAAGGTTGGGCCTCTTCAAACCTGTAATGAAGGTTTCTTTGTACCATTGCTGTCGAATTAACTGGTCTGAATATGAATTGCTTTCTTGGATTGAGAATCTTTGTAGCTGTTCAAGAGATCTCAGCCTCCCAGGGAATTAAGTCCAGTGAGACCTTGAAGAGAAGCCTGCTGCCTCATGCCTTCTTTTCATTTTTCCACATCATCTTTAAGAAAAACAGCTCAGCTGTCCTTTTCTGTAAGGGTTTTTGTGTCTCTTGTTTCATCATCTGGTCTGATGGGTGAACCAACACATGCAGAACCAGTGCATCAGCCTGGACTTGCCATAACCCCCCGGTTATGTGTTCCCCGGTAGGTTCCTGTAGAGGAGAACCAGAGAGGCCCAAAATCCCAGATTTTGTTCTGTGTCTGTGGAGCTGACAACGGGGGAAACGGCTGAAGTCTGACGGGGAGCTGAAGATATTTATTGTGTTGTAAGAACTCCAGAAAGCTTTTAACCAAAGCTGGGGATTAAATCCAAAGAGCACAAATTTTAGCTCAGCTTCTCTCTGTGAGCTGTAAGTGACTAAAAGCTGTAAAGCGCTGTCAGAAATTCAGGACTTCCCCTCCTGCAAACCTTCTTTCCCCTTATTTTATGATTACCGTGCTTCGCTGACTTTGTTTGATGTGTAGGGGGTCTTATCTTTTTTTAATGTGGGAATGGAAAAATTGTGGATAACTGTTGGCTGGGGTGCAATTCAGTACATCATCAGGGTAAAGCTGGGTTAATGCATCTGACCCCGTGGGTTTGCCCAGCGTAGGTGGATCAACACAAAGCTCTTTCATAAATCTTTTTTTGTTGTTGTTATTGCCGTTATTTTGTTTTTCTCTAGTTTTGATAATCTGAATTCTAAGCTGTTTCCTGAATATCTTGTTATTTAGGAAGTAGAAACGTTATCCAAATAAGACTTTCCACAGGTTGTAAGCGAGCAGCTACGCACAGAGATATGCTTGAAATAATCTTCGAGCTTTGTGATATTAGAACCATCTGCTAAATCATGGCTCCATCAGTTCTCTGGGGAGGTTTTAACTCCTCCCTGGGTTTGATTTTTTAGATGAATCTTGCTTGATCCTTCTTCTGGCTCTGTTAACTCTCCATCTGTCTGCCTTATTTGACGTACCGTATCTGAGACTGTTCTTGGTACCTTCAGACCTCTTCTTTGCCCAGCGGAGGTGGACAAAGGGCTTCCTTGCAGCAGGACTGTGGATTCTGAGAAGAGATGTACTGGGTGGGGGGAAGCTTTAGAGGTGACTTCCCTGAATTATTCTTTTTGTGAAGGAACTCAGGGGAAAATTGATTAGCCCTTTCTTCAGAACATCAGGACAAAGAGTTCACACAATGAAATTAGAGCAACAAATGGAGATCAAATGAAAGGCAGTGCTGCTTTATGCAGCATGGAGTTGCTAGGCAGGGTTCATTCCTGCAGGAAGTCATTTGTCACAGTGTCTGGGTTTTTTGAGGAGGGCTGGATACCTTCCTGCCAGCTAATGATGTTTCATGTGGGAGATGAGGCTAATCAGATCTCATGTGGCAGGCTCCAAGCCGATAGCGTGCAGGGGTCAGGAAATGATTTATCATCCCAAGCCAGCCTTGCTCTGCTTGCCAGGTGTGTTGCAGGTTTGTGCTCTCCAGGCATTTTTAAGTCCTCAGCTGTGGGCTGGTGCCAGGGCCCTGTGCAGATGGCCAAGAGCTTCTGTTAAGGATGCTGTGGCTTGGAAGCAGCTCTGGGGTTCTCCTGACTTTTCTGGACTGTGTGGGGATGTGGTGCTTTGGGTGGCACAATGCCACTGCTTGTCCTCCAGCATCTGTGACCCTTTGTACTCATCCAGCTCCTTGCACAGAGTGGATCCATGTGGTACGGACTAGGGCACAGGGCAAGGAAATTTTCCTTCCAGAGTGTGCTTCTAGCATCCCAAAAAGCTGATCCAGAGCAAGGTCGAAGTGTGTTGGAGAAATGTGGCCCCAAAAGACCTACTCTGAGGAGGACTGGCCACTGCACTGGGCAAATGTGTGTCCTGGCAGTAATAGCATGGGCAGAGACCCAGCTCCAGCACTTGAGTCTGCTGCTCTGTGCTTCTGTTGGGATGGACTCAGTGGTCTCAGACACTTGGAGTTTGCAAATAAGACATTAGCCCTGAGATTTTCCTGGGCTTCCATTTTCCTGGGAATACCTGTGCCCACGTTGGACTCACTCCCTGGGCAGCTTGATGCTGGTATAAGGAGCTTAAAGCCTTGATAAAGGGCTTTTCCTGGAAAGAAGCTACTGGACTGGGAAGGATTTTATATTCTTTCAGCATTGTTGTGTATTTGGGCAAACTGCCCAATTGTCTGCTTTTGGGAAAGCATCTGAATGGAGATGGAGCATGTGAAGTGAGCTGTGGTGCATATGGTGGGGAATCTCTTTTGCATTTGTTTACACTTGGTAAACAGAAGACAGGAAAGTACTCTGAAGGAGAAGGAAGGTGCACATGCAGATGACACAGAGCAAACAAGCTCTGTCTTCATGATAAACCTGGTGAGACAGAGGCAGTAATACCTGTGTTGCTCATCAACGATGGGGGACATCAGCATGGCCAAGGCTGCTCCTGGTCCTCCCTGGAATGCTGTATGGGAGAAGAGCAGAGCCCTTGGGCTACCAGTGTGGAAGCCCCTTGCATGGGTTGGCTTCAGCATCATGGGCTGGGGCAGCTCCAGGCACAGGAAAAGTGGGAACAGGGGGACCTGGTCCTTCTGCAGCCCCTGGGAGCATGGGGTGGATGAATGCATTGCTCTGCCCAGCCTGTCCTGGCAGGCATTGGGTGCTGTAAAAGCCCACCCTGCCATGCTGCAATGTCTCTCCTTGTCCCCTCCAGCAAAGATTTTTCTTTTCCTACTTTTACTGGGAGTGTTGGAGGGATGAGGAGACTCTCTATTCCCACTGGACTGGCCACACCGTAGTGATTTACTGGTGGTTGCAAGGAAATTCCTTATCAGTGACTCTGCCTGACACCTTACTAACTTGGGTGCTTGTGATGGGTTACACCTCAGCTGATAACTTAGTGTGCCAGAGTCCTGGACAGCTCTCCAATCACACAGTGTTGGGAGCTGGCTGTTCCCATCAGCTCTCCCCCACAGTGAGGTGATGTACCTTAAAACCTGCCTGGCTGCTTCATGATGCTGGAAACACCTCCTCTTCTCTAATTGCACATTGCCTAATAGGAAAGTCTGTATTCTCATCGAGGTTTTTTATTATTTGATCCACCCTTTTGACTCCCAGACCTGCTGGAGTCCAGGCATGGGGGCGAGACCTCCCACTAGAGCGCAGGGCACAGCAGCGTGTATGGAGGTTCTCTCCAAGGTCAACATTCAGCTTGCTGCTCATCCTGGTCACCGACCTTGGGTCTGGGGTAACAGATGTCCTCAGCAATCAGGGAACTTCTACCCAGCTCCTTGCAGTGCCGTGAATGGATTTGTCCCTCCTGCCATTGCCGAGGCCTTACCAGGGGCTTCTGTCTGCTGCAGTGATTTGCAGCATTGTTCCAAAACACGCAAACGTTTGACTGTTCCCGACCGCATGCTGTTGGATAAAGCTTTAATTTGCTGGCCTGTCTCCCTGCATTCGGCAGTCTGGTTTGGCCGGCTGTCAGCAGTCGGGAGCTGATGGATGTGCTGCCTGCTGCCGAGCTGCACTAGCAGCCCTCGCACCCCCGGGAGGTCCCTTCCTGGGCTGGAGGTGCGGCTGGACACATGCTCAGCAATGTTCTTGCTCTTGGAATGCATTTTGATGAGGTCTTTCTGGTTGGCAGGTTCTGCGATCAGTTTAGGAAAGTGCTTAATGGTTTTTCTCAGGGATTTTCAAGCCATAATTCAGGCTAAGAAGCCTTTAAGTATGTATATGTGGGGTTTTTTTTTTTTTGTTTTTAAATTTTATTTTTTAAGCACCACCATTCTCATTCCTCTCTTTCCATCCTCCAAAATAAGGCTGCTTCCTAGGGTTTGAAAATACCCTGGTGCCCCGTTGCTGTTGTGGTTTCGTAGCCTTGAAAGCCAACCTTCCAGGTGACCTTTCTTCCTGAAACTGCATCAGGATTGCAGGGACCGGAGGTGCATGATCTTGCCCTTGCTTTGGTGCAAGACTCCCCAGATCTGAGAAACTGTGCTGGGGCTGCTATTTAAAATGTGCATTTCAGCAAGTCTTGTAAGCCCGTGGAGATCTTTCATAGGGTTTTGTATCCTTCACTCCCCCAAGACAGAGACGTATTCCCAGGTGCCTGCAATGGAGATAACTCTAAAGAAAAATTTAGGGCCAGTAAACATTCTTGCATTATTCAATAACAAATAGTAAAGGTTAATGTTCCATTTCTGTTGTATAAAAATGACTTGGGATGTTTGTGGCTCACTAGTGGGATTTGATAACTTTATTATCCATATAATAAGATTTTCAAATTAACCGTCTAATTAGCAACCTGGGAAAGCTGCTGCTTGTACTGCAGTTTCTAAACTGACAAAGATACAGGCTTAAAATGCCGAAGCGTGGTGAAACCGGGAGTGACACGGCAGCGCTCGTCCCAGCAGACCCAGGGAGCTGCCTGTGTGGGTACCGCTCTCCTGGAGAGCCACAGTTTGGGAAAGCGAGCAGCCTCCTCCCGGCATAATGCACCAGATTAGGCACGGGAGGAAAGATCTATCAAATCTTCTGGCATCTGTTGGGTAGGATGCAAATTTAGGAGTTAAGGCAGGATTACTGGCGTAAGCTCCGATATGTGATTACTTCTGTTGGCCTTTTTTTTTGTGTGTAGATGGACTGTTCACCTCGGCACTTGTGAAGTGTGTGAGCGGATCTTTCCAAGGCTTGCACTTTTCTTTGAGGTGTAGGATGTGAAGCCCCCACTGCTGCATTTGGCAGACTCTTCTTTCCTTTGGATGCACAGGGGAGCGTCATGCTTCGCCATCTTCCAATGGATTGTCCTTGCAATCTACATTAATGCCGAGAACCTGCTATTCTTGTGAAATATCCAGTTGCCACAAAGATGATTTGCAGTGACTCGGATATCATTTGCTTAATTGAACTGTAATATGAATGTTTTTTGAACACATGGCAATTAATACGACACTCGAAAATACTGCATTTCTACTGTATTCTGGTGTATTCCTGCTCAAAGGGCAGGAGGTGTTACCTCTGTGTGTATATTTAATACCATCTTTAATAATTAAACTCTTCAGTGAAACCTTGAAAGATCACGGGGGAAAGCTGCAATAAAAATCTGGGATGGTTTTGAGCTTCTCGGACATTGGCTTTGTAGTTTCTCCTGCCACTAGAACTGGGCATTTCACCTCTTCTGCAGATGTGAAAGGAATGTGCTCTGCTTTTCCAGCATCTTGGGGGAGGCAAGAGTTGAGCAGCTTGCCCAGGGGGTGTGTGTGCACACACGTGTGCTCTGCTTGCTCCAGTTGCTCTCTCGCATGTCTGTGAGGGTCAATTGCTTGTCTCTGTTCTCCTTTCCCTTCCTTCTTCAAATTCCCTCTTTTGTTTCTTTTTTTTTTTTCCTTATCACCTAATTTCTGCCTGTTAAATTAAATGTGTGATGAGCAGAGTGTAGAAAAGCGCTGCAAATTCTTTTCATGCACAGCACAACTTAAGACTTTGGTTTTAAAATGTTGGGTGGTTGTTTTTTTTGTTGTTGTTGTTGTTGTTGTTTGTTTTTTTTAATTTTTAAATCAGACACATTTGAAACCCACAGCTCTGCTGATGCTCTGCATCTCCTGGCTATGAGTTGCAGGCTGCGGGGAGTGATGCATCCCTCTTAATCCGCTGGCAGAGCTGGGCCCTGGTCCTGTCTGCCAGGCACGGAGGGAATCCAGGAGCATTGCATCTGGAAGCAAAGCACCGTGTCTTTCTGCTAGGGTAGAAACAGAAAGGTCAGATTTCTGACTTTCCATAAAGTAAAGCCAAACCAACAACCTGCCCTTGCCATGGTCATGGGAGATGCATGCAGAAAATGAGAGAGAGAGCTGAAGTGGTGAAGCCACAGTTACAAGAGAGAGAAACAGAGCTTTTATTTAATCCCTATCATACCTTGAGCACTCCTGCTGGGAGGCTGCTTTCCTCTGCCTGCTCTGCAATCCTGGGAAATCTGTCTCCATGCCCTGTGCTGTGACTGGTGGGGTGTGTTCAGCTGGATGGGCGCTGCTGGCAGGGCTGGGATTGTCTCTCTGGGATCGTCTGTCTGGGTGCTGGCAGGGCTGCCCAGGGCTCCACAGGTCTTTCCATGGGGCTGTCGTGGGCATCAGCGTGGCAAACGAGCAGTGTGCGGCAATCCCTGGGTTCTGTTGGGAGATGGAAGGAGAGGTTGGGAGATGGGAAGAGCGTGGCAAGGAAATCAGTAGTAATGTGTCTCAGGCTGTGGTGGTGGCAGGGGCAGGATGGTTGGCTGTCACGCCTTTTAGGAGAGATTGGCAATGGCTTCATTCAAAGCCCTGGGGAGCAGAGCCTGGCTCACATGAGCTGGCCTCCTTGGATGCATCCAGCTGGAGGAAGGCTCCAGCATGGGCAGAGCTCATGGGCAGAGGATGCTCAGGGCTGGGTAAGGGCAGCTCCTGCCAGCTCCTGGTTCACCCAGTGCAGAGCAGCAGCAGGCAGTCTCCTGTGACCAGGTGTCACCCATGGGTGAGCTGTGACGGATGGGAGGACCTGTATGAGCATCTCCTGCTCTTTCCCTTCTACAACTTCTGTCACCCCAAAGGCAGGAAGTTTATTTTCCCCAAGCAGGAATGAATATCACTGTCCCTAAAGTGCAAAAGCTTCTTAGGAGCTGGGGGAGGACCAAAGGACCTGCTTTTATTTCTTTCCCCACTCTTCAGTCAGGTTTGCATTGAACAGCTCTTTTTATATGGCATGGAATAATGGCATTAGGAAGTTCAGCCTAGTAACAATCTTGTTTCTTCTGTTGAACTCAAATTATTCTGGCTCCGCTGGGAGCCTCTCTGCACAGCCTAGATATTGGCATCAGCATGTAACCTCCCAACAGCACCTGTACTCCAGCCTGTCATGGAGCCTTATTGAGTTTATACACACACTTAAGGACAAATCTTTGCTAATAGAGTTCTAATTCCTTCCTTCCTGCTTCCCAGATGCTTCTGTCTCTGTATACAAGTAACAAAAAGGGTGAACAATATTTTGAAGGAAATGTTTATTTGTTAGACTTAGAAAAGCAAGTGAGAGGTCCTATGAGAAGAGAGTTCTTGGCAGCTGTTGTGCCTCTTCAACCTTCTGGGTTTGTTTTTTTGTAATGAAAAATGTGAAAAAGAAAACAAGTTTAAAGCTGTATGAGGCAACGCACAATGAGAATGAGGGGGGATTGTGAGTTTAATGTCAAATGTCACTTGCCTTTTCCTTGCTTCTTTGGAAAAGTCCAATGTTGATGCCAGTGAAATCTGCTTCGTTATCGCACTGCTCAATTTGTTGCATGTGCTCAGTTTCTCCAAAGCCCAGTGGGCTGCATCTCATCTTCCAGTTGCTCTTCCATTTAGCATAGCAGCAGCTCTTGAGAAAAGCATATGGCAAATAAAAGACCCCTGAGACAGAGCTGAGTTCGGTGCCCAGGTCTCCACACACACACAAATGCAGCCTTTGCACAGCTTTGCTTTGTTTACAGAAATCAGCACTTCTTCCCTTTGCTCTGCTCCTGCTGGGGCTCCTTTAACACATGGTGGTGCCTCAGAGCAGAGGTCCCATCCCTCGGGACGGGTCATGGTGTGGATGCAGGGATGGGGCGTGGTTGGACGGGCTGGGGCTGGCACCCAAGAGGAGGTGATGTGGGTTGTGAGGTGGTGCCTCTGTTAGAATCACAGAACCATAGAATTGTCTAGATGGGAAGGGAGCCCATGAGATCCTGCAATCCAACCATCAACCTAATTCTGATTAAAAAACACCATCACTAAACCTTGTCACTAAGCGGTATGACAACCCATCTGTTGAACACCTCCAGAGACGGTGCCTCAACCCCTTCCCTGGGCAGCTCGTTCCAATGCTTAATAACTCCTTCAGTGTAAAAACTTTTCCTAATATCCAATCTGAACCTCCCCTGGTGCAGCTTGAAGTCATTTCCTCTTGTCCTATCGATAGCCTGTGACTTGGGAAAAGAGACTGACCCCTACCTCTCTACAACCTCCTTTCAGGTGCCCCAAGCCTGGGGCACCCTGGCTTCCCAGAGCAATAGTGCCACCTCCAGCAGCAGGGACGGGTGGGCTGAAACCCTCAGAAAAGGACCTGGGCCATCAGCTGAAATTATGTACAGTGCTGAGAGGTCTTTGTAAGGTCTGTTGCTGAAAGTAAGGGGCTCATTTGGTATTTTTGGGAAAAATTAGCCTGTACTTAAAGTACAGCACTTTGACTGCATGGACTGCAAAAATACTGCTGGCAGCTTCAGATTAGCATATGTTGGAAAATTTTGGTGGTTTAAGGGATGTGGATTTAGCTCTGGATACTCTTGCTTGATAGTCTGGGTAGTGATATATTGGGATGAATTTTCCTGCGCTGTTTCCAGAAGGGTGACTTTGTCATCGATATGCGTGCGTGAGGAGAGGAAGAAGTGTGTGTCTTCTGGTCTGGCAAATGGAGGCTGTGAAGTTGCTGAAGAAAAGCAGAACTGTGGGAGGAAAATTGCCCACCTGTTCCCATCGGTACAATCTTCCATTTTTGGACTCATGCACTTTTAAGCTCAGATACCCGCGAATGCCAGATTCTCCCTCTTTTTATACATGGCAATGACCTCAGAGCGTCTGCAGTGAGTGACAATGAGCTCAAAGCGACCATAAGGGCTCCCAGCCCTCCTTTGACGTTCATTCAACATATTGCTTCTGCTTTGTTTTACTGCAATGCCTGGTCCAGCTGAAAATAGTAAGGTTTAAAAATCCGCTGCAGGTTTAGTTACAGAAAAGTAAAGTCATCTCATAAATTAGACGTAATAGTTTATGTTCTAAGCTCTAGGTTCACTTGGTGCCACTCCCCTGACACTGCCTCTGTCTTCTCTTTGCAGTTTGCTGCTTCGTCGTGCACAAGCGGTGCCATGAGTTCGTTACCTTCTCCTGCCCTGGTGCTGATAAAGGCCCTGCCTCGGATGTAAGTACCTGCTCCAGCGCCTCGAGGGAAGGCACAGCACGGTGTCTGGTGGATCACACTGTCTCACAGCAATTGAGGAGGTGGTGTTCCTCCAGCTTTCTTGGCTGGTGACACTTCCGTGCCACTATTTCATGTGGATCTCTAATTCATTGTTATTCACAGTTGTGTGGGCACTCATATATTATTTTGATACACTTAAACCACTTTCAAATCATCTAGCAACTTGCTTTCAGCAGAGCAGGGAGAGCATATGGGAATGCAGAGACATTTCTGTTTGGGGCTGAGTCTGCAGTCTTGCCCTGTCTCTATCTTGTCCCTTGAGACGCAGCCTCAATTTCCCCATTGGTAAAATGATGTTTCCAGGCTCTGCCACCTGAACCAGGTTTTAGGTCTGGGGTTAATGAACATGTATGATGCACAAAGTGCTAAAAAGGTGGTTTAAGACTGTGGCTAGTGTGCCCTGTTTAGTTCCAGGTCTTGGTTGGTTCCTGGAACTGGAAGAATTATCTGTTTAACAGATGCCAGCTGTGTTGCTAGACAAGAGTCAGCCCTGGGGAATGGGCCTGTCCTTGTTCCTCCTCAGCTCATCGCTCTCTCTGGAGATGTCACTGCCCCATGGTCTTGCTTTGGCCTCAGTTGTTTGGCATTCCCTGGGCTTGGGGCTCTCAGCTTCTCACCTGCAGCATCCCTGGTCTTTAAAAACTGGAAAAACCCCAGGCACCAGTATAGGCTAGGGGTGGATCTCCTGGAAAGCACTTCTGAGGAGAAGGATCTGGGCGTCCTGGTAGATAGCAAACTATCCATGAGCTAGCAATGTGCCCTGGTTGCCAACAAGGCCAATGGAATCCTGGGCTCCACAGGGAACAGTGTGGCCAGTAGGTTGAGGGAGGTCATTCTCCCTCTCTATTCTGCACTGGTGAGGTGAAAATTGGAATACTGCACCCAATTCTGGGCTCCCCAGTTCAAGTGAGACTGGGAACTACTGGAGAGAGTCCAGCATAGGGCAACCGAGATGATTAAGGGATTGGAGCACCTCCCTGATGAGGAAAGGCTCAAAGAGGTGGGGTTCTTTAGCCTGCAGAAGAGAATGCTAAGAGGAGACTTTACCAATGCTCACAAGTATCTAAAGGGTGGGTTGAAGGAATATGGAGATGGACTCTTTTTCAGTGGTTCCCAGTGACAGGACAACGGGCACAAGCTGGAACATTGGAAGTTCCATTCGAATATGAGGAAAAACTTCTTTACAGTGAGGGAGACAGAGCTCTGGAACAGGCTCCCCAGGGAGGGTGTGGAGTCCCCTTCTCTGGAGACATTAGAGCCCCACCTGGATGCAGTCCTGAGCGATGTGTCCTGGGCAACCCTGCTTTAGCAGGGGAGTTGGACTGGTTGATCTGTAGAGGTCCCTTCCAACTCTGATGATTCCGTGATTCTGTGAAAACCACCCAGATGCCTGGTGACTAATTCCCCATCCTTATTTTCACAAGGGTTTAATTTCCCGGTGAATCCCCGGGCTTTCGGGGGCGAGTGAGAGTGGAGCTGGCTTAGGCTCCTCAATGTGGTTTTGCCAGCGCCTTTCAGGTCTGTCTGGCAGTTTTTGTGTTTTTTACTCTGGAAACTGGCTAATTTGGGGAACTGCGAGGAGAAAAGAGCTCGAATGGGGGAAACGGCAGTGCACCACAACTCTCACCATTAAAAATAGAACCAGTGGGAACAGGCGGTGTAACACGCAGCTGAAGGTGGAGGCTAAACAGGCATTGTCGGTCGCCCTGCGTGAATCAGGGCTGCGTGCCGTGGTTGTGATATGTGGGAGCTTTTGGGGAGGGGGTGAGGCTCACAGGGGAGGGCAGAACTGGAGATCAGCCCCCTTTTGGGTATAGCCTTGGGCAGGGGCTGCAAGGGGGAGGCTGTGGGGGGACACAGAGGGGCTGAGTGTGGGTCAGGGTGCTTTGGGACCCTTTGCCAGCCAAAGCGTCGAGCAGGCTTGCTGCCTTCCCCTTTAGTCTCATTTCTCCTCCTGTATTAAGCATAGTAGGTTTGAAGCATTTCTGTCCAGATCTGAGAAGTCTAGCTAGGTTTGGTTCCCAAAGACCCTGGGAGCTCTGCAGTAGAGCTGCCGGGCAAGGGGGTGGGGCGGGATGGTACTTGACAACCGTCACATTCCCAGAGCTACCCTCAGACCTGGTCACTGCTCTGGTTCTAGCAAAGCCATGACATTATCTCAGTGCCCAGCTTGTGGCTGACCTGTGCAAAACCCCGTTTCAACCCTGATGCCCTGATGCTGGGCTTCTTGGGGCACGTATGCTTGCAGCCCCCTGGTGCACAGCACAGTGCCTCCAGCCTGCTTGAAGCCTCCTTGACAGTGTTCCTCCCCCTCTGGAGAGGATGCCTGGCAGGGTGGTAGTTTTAATGAGCTGATGATGAAGCTTTGGGCTGTTTTCCACAGTTGCCTTGGTAGGTGTCTTCCAGCTCACCCAGGTCAGTGCTGCAGCCGCCTGGGTCCTGCTCCCATGTGGATGCTGGGGGTCCTGCAGGAGCAGCCCTGAAAACAGATGCATTCAGACTTGGGCTTGTGCACAGTTTAATAAGCCTATGATTATTTCCACTTCCCACCCAATCATTAGTCAAGATATTACATGGATTTTCAAATCCCTTGTCCCTGGACACTTTGCACGTGACTATCACTTTCCTCACTGAAGGCTTTCTTTTCCATAGGGGCTACTGCTGATTGAAGTGTATTGATGGCTATTGAACATTAAAAAAATGAGTTAGTGGAAGGGAAAAGGAGATGCTGTAGAGATGCCAACCCAAGAGAGACTAATCCATCCACAAACACTCTGGTCCCACAAACTGTTAGTCTTTATGAAGAGCCCCTGCCACCTCCGCTGCCTGCCCTGTGCCTGCTGTGGGCTGGACCTCCTCACGTTGTGCAGCCAGTGGTGCTGGAGGTTTGACCAGGACCTTTGCTGCCAAGTCATGTTGTGCTGGGAGATTCCTTCTGGCCATGCTGGCTGAGCTCTGACGCGCTTTCTGTCCTTGATTCTCTGTCATCTAAAATGCGTAAAGAAAACGTCAGCGAGACCCTCTTGCACGCCTAGCTCCCTGCAGACCCTGTTGAGGCTGCAAGAGGTATAGTGTCATATAGGCAGAAATATATATGTTTAGGTAAATATTTTTATATTTGTGGGGGCAGAGATGAAATCTTACTTATAAGGCAATGTAACTTAGGTATGATGTAATTGAGGAAGGGGCTTCTGTCTGAGCAGAGCTCCCAGGCTCCAACATCTGTCTGGGCTGGGGGTGGCTGATGGCTGTGATCACCTAGAGAAGGTGATGGCAGGGGGTAAGGGGACCACCAGCCCCAAAGCTGCCATGTGGCCCCTTGGCCGTGGGAGCAGGTGGGTGGGCACTCCAGGGTGTGCAAAATCATGGTGCAAAACCAGCAGAAAGGTGCCAGCAAAAGGCCATCAGGGCAGGGGGAGATGGGAACACTGAAACCACTTAACTTTGCTGAAGGAAAATGAGGTTTGGCAGTGGGAGAGCAGGGATGGCTGTGATCCAGATGCCACCTCCAGAGCTTTGCTCAGGTGCTGGGCAGCCTGCCCGCCTGGGCACTGCTTTCTTCATCCTTGCTCATCATCTGGGTACTAGCTGGCAGCAGGCAGGAAAGGCAGCAGGTACTGGTGAGATGTCTCTCCTGTTCCTGCACAGGGTTTTGGGTGAAAGTGGATGCAATGCTGTTCTTTTTCTCTCCACTAACCCTGCCCAAGGGGAAAGAAAGGAGCAGCGGGAAGCCCTCAGACAGCCTGGTCCTGTTCCCCGAGTGCAGCCCCTTGGTCCTGGATCAGCAGGTTTCTCCCACATGTGTCTTCTCCTGAGGCTCCGGCTGCCTGGCTGGCTGTAGGTTACTGTGGGCAGCCTCTGGCTGAGAAGAGAAAAGTCTAAACTAAATCTAGATTCTCACATTTTAAGAGGTGCCACTTGATACCTGGGCATACATAAAGGCCCTTGATCGAATTCTCTGTTCCTTGCTGTTACTGCTGGGTGAGGTTTGCTACTGTGGCTCATCGAGTAGACGGGTAAAAGCTACCCAGTCAGAGTTAATTAATTTTTAATATATTACTTCTGAAAATGGAGAAAGGAATGCAAATGTTTGGGACTAAAGCGGGGAGCAAAAATAGCCCTTTTTTGCTGTTGTTTTTGTTTGGGGTTTTTTTGCCATTTAGAGAAGCCCTCTGGGAGACCGTCCCCCCTGGATAAATGCCAGCTGGGGTGTAATGGGAGGATGTATGCAGGGCAAATTTCCATCCTTCTGCGCTGGCAATCAAGCTTCTTACAGCCTTATAATCCTTGATGAGCTTTGAATCAGGAGACAGAACTCCTTCACCAGAGAGCAATGCCCCATCTGCATCAGAAATGAGCCGAGGACGAGGGCTTCATTTCCAAGCGATGCAAAGCTCGAGTTTTCCTCTCCTCTGTTGTTGCTAGTAATCATGGCATGAATCCGGCGCGACCTATAATTATGTCAAACACTGGCAGCATCTAGGTTGTAATGATTATAGCTGTGCATTTTATTTTTTTCTGTCAGTGCAGCAATTTGGTGACTGTCTTTCCTTTCACAAATACTAATATCCAATGAAAGCTTGCAGAAAGATTAACTCACCGCATTTATTTAAACCTTGCGGTGTGTTAGCTGTTACAGTGGGCCACGTGATGACACTGAGCCAGAGAGGGAAGAGATTCTTTCTGTGAGATGGCATCCCCATCCCCAGCATCTGCAGGGGCAGTGCAGAGCGGTGGCTAGAAGAGGCTGCTCTGGCTGGGGCTGCAAATAAGAGATGCTGCAGTTCCAGCCAGATCCTAGCCTGGGCTGGAGCTTCTAACGCCAGCTGGCTGCTGCTTTTTATCCCCAGAGCTGCTCTTTTCCAGGATGCTAGCCGTGGAGCCCAGGGGAAAAAAAAAGCCCAACCAATATTAAAAAAAAAAAAAATACAATTTCTAGTTTTGCTCCTCGATTTCTGCATCTTTTAGTACTTCATTGTTACCTGAGAATCAAGGAGTAGAACGTTATGTGTCCTGTAAAGGGCTTATGGTATATACGGATGCTTAATTTTTAAGCACCCAATGAATACTAGTTAGTTAAATAAAACTCTTCTCTTTAAAGTTAAGTACGTGCTTATGTGCTTGATGGGTTGGTGGCTCGTGTGTGTATCAAGCACATAACCCTGGGGGCAGGCTGACATTTCACACTTTTTGGAGCATAACAGAATAACTGGAGAGCAGTGAAATGTCAAAGTCTCTTTCTGTTACCGTTGACTAGTCCTACTTTAGAGCAGTTTTCTGTTTGATCTGCTTGTGTATGAACCTCCTTGTGTGTGTGTTTAACCTTGGAAAGTCTACAAGCTATGAATCTTCCATCTAGGAGAAGAGGACTAATTATACAGTGATGATAGGGCATCTAAGTTAAAAAATTAATTGCTTCTTGCAGTAGAGAATGAAGCTGGCACTGAAGACAGCAGGGCTGCTTTCATGCTAGATTGCTCTTAAGTCATGTCAGGTATTACGTTTTTCCTTGATGGCTGAAGATGTGATAACGGGTCTGTGTTTTGGGCAGCAGCAGTGCTGAGGACAGTGTGTCTGTTGCATAGTAGCTGAAGGCAACAGGGTCTCTAATTGTGTCCAAATGGGTGCTGCGCTGAGCTCTGAAGCTCTGGTGATGAGGGCTGAATGCTCTCCCCTACCTGGCTGGGCTCCCACATCTCTGTGGATGCGTATTCCTCCAAAAGCTCTGAGCTTCCCTGTAGCTTCCACGTTATTGTGCTGTCAGGTGAGGGTCCCTCCCTTCTGCCCCCAAAGTCAAAACTGGTGAGGTGCTCTGGAGAGGATGGCCTGCCCAAACCCAACCGTTCTGCTGTGAAGCTGTGCTGGTTTTCATTACAAGCTCCGTGACTCCTGCTCTCTCCTGCTCGCAGGAGGCAGAGCTGGTGTTGACCGTTCAAGCTGAAGTTTTCTGAAATATGGCAAGGTCTTCAAGGAGCTGAAATCAGGCATGTGTAATGTAATGCGGCTGGCAAACCTAATTATAGTTGAAGCTATTAGTAGAATGCACAATTATTTAAATTGTAGACAAAATAATCATTAAAATGACCTTCTTTGCATTATCCTGCTAAAGGTTACCAAATCAGGATGCATTAATAAATCTTGAGGAAGGTAACAGGCCAATGTAGCTTCATTTTGATTTTGCATTTAATTTTTCCACCATTTGCAGCTTTAGGAGAGGATGCTATCACCATGGCACCTTTGGTCTTTCCACGCTTCATTTGCTGGAGGCAGAATCATTTGATCTTTCTCTTGGGCTCCTCCTTTCTCAAAAAGCTCCAGAGTTGTGTGTTTGTACTGTTGTATCGCTCCCGTTCTTTTTAGAACAGGAAAGAAACAGCATGGGCTGTGGGTCACACAGGTGTTACTAGAGTCAGAAGCTGCCTTCACAGCATCACTATGTGCTTGTTATCCCTTTGTGCACAGCATCACCAGATCCCAAGCTGACACTAGTAACAGGGTTCAAAGAGGGTCACTTCCCTTCCCCAAGCTGGGTTTAGTCTCTGGAGTGTCTGAGCAAACATGGGTTGGCAAGGACTAGCAATGCGATTTCAGAGATTTCAGCAGCAGAGCAAATGAAGGAGCTGTTTGTACTATCTGAAAATTAGCAGGTCCTTCAAGTTTCTTTTTCCTGGGGCATTTCTTCCCACCAGCTGCTGGGTAGTCCCTTTGCAGAAGTTAGATCATGGGAATGCCAGTCATGAGGTGGAGGTGGGATGTGCAACTGCCTTCCCTTATTCCAGATGTGCCCCTTGAGCCAGGACCTTCCTGAAGGCACCAAGCACCCTCTTGCTCAGGTCCTGCCTGAGGGAGCAGAACCCTGATCTCTCCTCGTGTGCCTCGGGGATGGCCCTGGTCTGGTGCATGAGCAGGTCTTCACAGCCTTGCTGCAACTTGCTGCTTTCTTTTGTCTTGCTAATTAACTTCTCCAGCTCTGGTGGTGTGCCATCTGCCCCTCGCGCGAGGGCACATGCTCGCCACTCCTGCCAGCGCAGGCAGCTGGTGACAGTTCCCGTGGGATGAAGATGTATCTGCCGTGCTCCCTCCCAGCACCTTCTGGTGCTTCCCTGGCTCTGCCAGAGCCCAGCTCTTTCTCTTGCCAGCCTGCACATGTCTTCAGCCCTCTAATTGAAAAGCTCTTCTCTTGTTTTCTCTGTGTCTAGTTACACCTGTTAAGATTGCAGCCTCTCTGGTTAACAAAGTGGATTAAGTGGATTGCAGCTGCACTGGATAAAGAAGTCTCTGTTGAGACTTGGTGGCTGGGTCTGAGCTGGGTTTGTGTAGAGCGTAGTTATCGGGAGGGCAACAAAGCCTGTGCCCACCTGGGCAGCAGCAGTGGGGAGGATCAAGGTGTCCTGCAGGCAGGAGGTGTTTCAGGGTCTCTGAGCTGTTTCAGGGAACCCAGAGGCTGCAGGGGGCAGGGAAGGTGCTGTAGGAGCCCCATTCTCATGGAGAGCTTACACTCTAATAAAGTGACTCTCAATGCTTGTGAAAGATAGAAGATGTTTCTAAAGGATGCTGAAATGCTAATGCTGCTCAGGGGAAAAAAAAAGCTGAGTTTGGCTTTATTTATTTATTTATGTGTCTGCTCAGTAAGAGAGTGTATTTTATTTGGTGTTGGTGGCAGCAAGAGAAGAATAACTGTCATCCGTATCCCTCTGCAGTTGTCCGACTAGCAGATGAGATCTTTTGTCAATAAAAATGTATTAACTTGCTGAAGGCTGTCAAGGAAAGCTGTCAAGGGCAGGTTTTATCTGTGGCTGTGTGTCTGACATGGAAGCAGCCCAAGCTGCGGTGCTGATGCCCGTGGGTGTGTTGCTGGTGATGTGTTGCTGGCCTCGTTCAGGGGCCACTGCCCTCCCACTGCCAAGGTCCGGGCAGAGGAGCTGCTCCCATTCCGCTGCTGTGCCCTCAGGCCCTGCGCTGTGTGAGGTTTTCTGTGGCTGTAACACTGAAAATGAGAGAAGAATAGTTTTGTTATGACTTACTGGTGCAGCAGTGTCAAACCATCTTTAAATTGTGGCACAGAAGGAGATTTCCAAGGAGTTACATTATTGATAGAAATGATGCCCTATGGTTGAGCACCAAACCTTTGCTATCTTGCCTTGAACAGGACCTGTGCTTTCCTCTTGCTGTAACCTTCTTTCAGGGCAGTCTCCATGGTTTACCCTTGCTCTTTTCTTTGAAACAAAGAGCCCTCGCTCCTTTTCACTTGTTCTTTAACTTCCTTGCTTAGTTTTTGCTGGGACTTAGAGCTGTTTTTCACCAAGAGCTTTTTTCCAGCCCTGTGCAAACAGGTGGGAAGACGCAGGAGGTGCATCCCCAAGGCAGCAGCTTCCAAACAGCATGGGGCAGGTGAGCACTGCCAAAAGCCTGTCCTTGCCAAAAACAGGGGGTCCCTGTCCCTGGTGGCCACAGTTATCATCAGTTTATCTCCACCACCCCTCTCCTGATTCCTGTATCCAGAACTTGAGCAGTAAGAGGATGCTGCCCAGAGCTGTCTCATTCCTGTGCCTGATCCATCCTGGTACAATCTCTTATTTCCCTGGAGGGAATAACAGGCTTTTCTCTCCTCTCCGGCATCACCTTTAGAGTCACTGTTAGGCCACTAATATGTCTCTGCAGTGAGTTATTCCCTGGGTACTGGGGTGTATTTTCCACAGGTGACATGTGGGAACAAAGGGTGAGGTTTTTGGTTTTATGTCCACTGCTTGCTTTTTGTTAGGTGCAGACAGCAAGCATGACATTTGCTCTCAAATATGCTGCTTAAGTTGATATGAAATTCACTTTAGTCTCTTCACATGAACTGTTTTAATTCTTCTTCAGAAGAGATGATTTAAAGCTTTCTCTGCAACGAGGTGGATAAAGCAGGGGTGCATAATCTTGGTTCAACCTCTGTGGCTGTTCTGTAGAACCCAGGAAATGTTGACAGCACGAAGGATGAAAATAGCATCAGCCATCAGTGTAGGTCTGGGCTGCCCGCTTCCCCGGGGAGAGTGGGACGGCCTGGGCTCTGCTGAAGGACAAGTGATCGCGGTGCTTTGGGAGAGGGTGATGGAACCTTAGTGCTCTTCATGCATGACTTATTTTAGAGATGAACCCAAGAGAGCTGGACATGTTTTTAAAAAAATGTTTTATGGCTCAGAGGGCTGGGTCTGAGGAAGGCTCTGGTCCTCCCTCTGCTTCCCACCTCCTCCCTGCCCCAGGGAGAGATGCCAGCGCTCCCTCCCTGTGAGCCAGGAAAAGCTGAATTTAATGCAGAAGCATATAAAAGGCCAAACAGCATCCAGTGCAGTGTTTGCAGTTGCAGTTCTGGGTACGACAGAGGGCTGCTGCCCTTGCCAGGACTTGAACTTTGCATGAGGAATAGCTGAAGCTAAACGCCCTGGCTTGCCAGGTAGCGCTGTGCTGCTCGGCCGCCCTCCTGCCTTGTCTCTCTGCTCTCCTCTGCCCAGTGCCACCCTGACAGGCTGCTGCAAAAGAGCAAATGGATTCTGGACGACCGTGAGCTGTGAATAAATTGTCAATCTGATCGATGTCACCAGCTGCCTGCCGGCACATAATTGGGAAGTGGCGGCTCCTGCACCAGCATCTCCGTCAGGGTTCAGTGGGAAAGCGTATGTGTCATCAGTGTGGTCATTCAGGGAGCTTGGTGGTGGGTATGACCCTGAAGAAAGGCACAGATGATTGCTGAGCCTGAATAAGGGTCTAGCTGGGCCATGCTCAGAAAGCCTCAAAGGCCATGAGTTCAATACTCACTTATCAATCAAATGCCTTGCATTCCTGGGAGAGCAGGAGATCTCGGGCTGCTGTCAGCCTGGTCCCACAGAGCCACAGGGTGCACACACAGCCACCTCTGCCCATCACAGGATGGCTGGGGACAGCTTCAGTAGGAGCATTTTGAAGTGTACATGGTTCTAGGGGAAGCCAGGGGCTGAGAGTTTTGCTCTGCATGTCAGGGATGCAGAAGATTAGGGGTGCAATATTGCAGTGCCTGGTTTTGGACTAAAAACCTGCTGCCGAGTGGAGGAGCAGAACCTGGCCACCTCTGATGGGTCAATGCTTGCAGGTACCAAGTCAAAGTCAACAGCTGCTTCTCTACTACCCTGGCTCATGTTCTGACTCCCTCGTTTAGGCTCACATTCTCCAAATACACACACATCCCTTCACTCCAAGAGGATGACAGATCCGTGGCAGTGCTGATTAGAAAGGTCAGAGCCTCTCAGTGCAGTAAACCACTCTCCTAATGACATTTTTCAGTTCTGATCCAAGGAAAGCTTTTTCTGCCCTGCTCTTCAGGGACAGCTCTGTGCTGGCAGGATGGAGGAGGAGTGCCTTTTCTTTTCTTGGCAAACTTCTTTTTAACCATTCTTGTTTAAATCTCTCAGCATCTGCATGCGCAGTGATCTCGTCATCCCTGTTGTACAAAAATAGTCTCTTTGTAAAATGACTTCAGCCTTGTTTGAAAACGATATCCAGAATTTCCAGTTTCTGGCACTTTCTAAAGCACTGGTCAAGGTGAAACAGGTGCCCTGGCAGCTGGAGAAGCAGCTCTGCCTCCCCCATGCCCAGCTGCCTCCATCACCCTCATGCCCTTTGCGCTCCAGCCCTCCAGGTACCGGGTCTCACTAAAACAGCCCCTCTAGGGTGGGAGCAGAAGGTGAAGCCTGAAGTGCCCCTGTGAGGGATGTGGGTCCCCCCGCACAGAGGGTCACTGCTTGCAGGCCTGGGATGCTGAGGGAGCAGCGTGGAAACCAGCGACCATTCCTGTGCCAAGCCCGCTCCTGGTGCTGGAGCACTGCTCGGTGCATGCTGTGCTTTCTATCTCTAGCTTTTTTCACTCTCAGTTCCAGTGGGAATTGAAAATCCTTCGTGTGAAGTGGAAATTGTCTCATTTCACATTAAGCTTGTGTTTTTTTATGAATGACTAAAGCTTTCATTTGCCTAAACAGGAATATCTGTTTCTAGAAGGGAACACAGAAACTGGAGCACTCGGGGGCGATTCCTCCCTGTGTCACACGCTGGGGTTTGACTGGCACGTGGCTTCTGCTGGAGCTGCCCCCATGCCCCGTCGCCACCGCCCTCATCCCACTGCTGATGGAGGGTGGGTAGTGTTGGACCAGTGCCCGAGCATCCCCGGGGGTGCTCTCCTCTGCAGCGGGGCGGTGTGGGTGCCTTGGGACTCTGCAGAATGCATAGTTCAGTGTCTTGCTGGCTGGCCAGAGACCTTTCTCCTGGAATGGTGGCAAAATAAGTTTTCTTGAGTATTATGTCTCCAGGGAAGCAGTCCACGCTGGTCCTGTACACGTACTGGTGGGCTTGTGGGGGCTACCCCCCTGCCCACAAACATTCAGGTGCCAAGGCCAGCCCCTGGAAGATGCAGGGAGTTGGTTAAGGCTGATTAACAAGCTCCATGTTGAAGAGGCAAAGCTGCTTATGGAGATGGTCCCACGGTGCTGTACAAACAGAACTCAGGTTACAGAATCAAGCAGGGTATGTTTTTAAGGGCTGTCAGAATGTCAAGTGGAAGGATCTGACTAACCCTGTAAGGCTCTTTAAAAGGTGCAAGGGTTTACAGTGAGCTCTGGGCAGCAGTGCCCGGTGTTACCCAGCCCGCAGCACTCCGTGTGCCATTGGCTCAAGCCCCGGCTGCCGGTGGGCTGCCTGCCCAGGGCTTTCACGGGGGGAAAATTCCCCCCTGCATCTTCTCCTAGCCTAAGTTTTTTTATGTGCTCTCACACCTCTGGGAAATGCAAAAGCCTTTCACGTGCACAGGGTCACTTAATGAACTGTCTTTTTGGTAGGAGATGACAGATTAGTCATGAGCCCTCGTCCCTCCAGGCTCCCTGTGAAGAAGCTGACATGTGAGCTACCAGACAGGGGCGTGTTGCACTCTGTGTCTTGAAGTGGTTTGCTTAGGGTTAAATGCGAGATGTTTTCAGTTTCAGGTACATTTGCTGATGCCTGTACCTAATCCCTTGCACTTAACAGATTGAATTAAATGAAGCTCCATTACTTGTCCAGCCTTCCAGCATCGCTGAAGTTATCTGGCATGCTGTGAAATCATGCACAATATTCGTGATTAATGCAACTGAAAGCTTCAATGTAATAGCAGTAGGAAGATTAATTTCAGAGGAAGGTAATATATTGGTAGTTATGATATAGCTCAGTTCTATAAAAGTTCAGCTCTTTATTTATTTACTTAGCTTCAGTGCCCTGAAAAGGTGTCTTTCCTAATGCCCGGGCACCTTTCCAGGCCATTAAAAAGCCAGTCAGCTCAAATGACCGAGCCAGGAGCAATGCCTCATCCCTAACCCTTAAACAATTAACCCGAGATGAAATTAAGCCAGCTGCTACTTGCTGTCATCTTCTCCCTTGCCTGTGTAGCTGCTGTTACTGAGAATACTGAGCATCCGAGCTGACGGCCCCAGACCCCTCCTCTGCAGAGTCGTGGGTGCAAGGCATGGTCCCAGAGGTGACATCTCTATCCCTTCAGTGGGGTTTCTCCAGCTCCTGAGGGCAGTGAGCAGCAGCCTGCTGCTGGGGCTCTGGTTTGCTGCCCCAGCTTCCTCCAGTAACCACAGCAACCTAAGTGGGTACTGTATGTGCTGCTCTGGGGGCAGCAGGAGACATCCTGTTACTTAGTCCCTTCCCCTGCATAACTTGACGTTGCCTTAAAGTTGCTCTGCACTGAGCTGGACAAGTGAGGTTTGATCAGGGCTTTCAGAGTTTTCTCGTCTTGCACGGAAGACATCAAGAAATACCAAGTCCTTGGTCTGCCTCAGCTGTTTGATCTAGTGGTTGATCCTATCTCCCTATCGAGAAGTTGTTTCTCATTTGAATTGTTTGGCTTTAACTTCTGCAGACCTTCAGTGGAGTCCCGGAGGCCTCTTTGCAAAGTGCCTGTGCAAGACTGCAAACTGTGTCCAGGATAAAACTGGGCTTTCCTGGTTTTCCCAGGAAAACCAAGAGTCTGCTCTTGGTTTTAAGAAAGCTCAAGATATTAAAGTGTACCCTAAGGAGCTTGATTCCCTAGGAGTGTGCTGGGCGGGGGGGGTTGTGCCAGAGCACAAAGATGTTTACTGGGCAGCCTTAATGTAGGTGGAAATAATGGCTGTTTTTTTCTGATTCTATCCCACTGGGTTGACGTGGAAGTTGAGCGGTGTCCAGCCCTTATGATGGTTCTTACATACCCATTTCACCTGGTGTTTTCTATGCTAAGATCAAGTGATTTAAAAACAATAAATCCTCAGACAAGCCAATGCATTGCTTTTTCATTGTTATGGCAACACGTATAAAGAGTAAAAAAGCTGGATCTTGGTGACTGTTGGAAGAGGTCCACATCAGTCGGTGGCAGTTGACTGAAGTCCATTAACAGCACCTCCGAAGCCAGCTGGCATGTGAAATGCAGAGAGCGGTGGTGCCTTGCCAATATTTGATGCAAGTTTATAATCTTTATGTTTTATTTTCCTCCTAGGATCCCCGGAGCAAACACAAATTTAAAATCCACACGTACTCCAGCCCCACCTTCTGTGACCACTGCGGGTCGTTGCTGTACGGGCTCATTCACCAGGGGATGAAATGTGACAGTGAGTGACATAACCGGTGGCTGTAATTGCAGCAGGGGGAGGCTCTGGCACGCTGAGGTCGTGGGCAGGGGCTCCCGTCCCACCTGAGTGGCAGCAGAGAGCCTGTCCCCTCTGCCACCAGAGTGGAGCACTCTGCTGGCACCCAAGGGGTCGTGCATGAGTTAGGCACCTTCTCACCTCTTGTGGAGAGTGCATGTGAGTCCTGCAGGGGGAGGGGAAGGAAAGGAGGGGTTTCCTACCTTCATCCCCCTCAGCAGCATCACCTGCATCCCCTCAGCAGCGTCATCTCCAGTTCTGGGCTCTCTGCAGCGCCAGCTCCGACTGACACCCTGTGGCCATGGTGGTGACTGCTGCGGTGACACAGCCCTGACTTGGGGCACAGGAGAACCTGGGGAATTATTGTACGGAGAGGAGAAAATGGGGGATAAAAGAGAAGGGAGAGGGTGGAGAGAGAGATATCAATTATTTTCTAAGTTAGTTTTGTACATTCCTATTTAAAAGGGCTGCTTACGCTGTCTGCAGGGAACAGTAGACTCTGCTGCTCGCCATGTGCTGGCTTTCTCATAAATATAGAAGCTTGCTGACTGTTGTGGGAACACTGTATTCATTATCGCCTTTAAAATGTTACCAAGTGAAAATTAATTTCTTTATATATATATATTTAATATTTATTGATTATATATATGTATATTTTAAACATATGCATACACATATGCAGGTAACTTTTAATGCCCGTACCAGCTCCTGGTGAATTTGGCCGAACACTCAGCATTGCCCCATGGGTGTGATGGAAGAGAAATGTGATAAATCAGCAAAGTAATTAGAATAAGGGCAAAAAGCCCTGCTGTCTCTGTAGGTGGGACCCAGAACTGCTGCTGGTGGTGGGTCCCTGTGTCCAGGCAGGGCTTTGCTGAAATCTCCAGCTGCGTTTGAAGGTCAATTTGCTCCTTGTTTATCCCTGAATCCCTCACAAACATCTCCATTTAAAAAGAGGACAACTTCTTCCCTCCATATCCCCTCTGAGCACCCTGTGAGCTTCGGCAGAGGTGATAGGAGTGCTGAGTGTTCCTTTCTTTCTCTCTGCCCCACAGCCTGTATGATGAACGTGCACAAGCGCTGTGTGATGAATGTCCCCAGTCTCTGTGGGACAGACCACACCGAGCGTCGGGGACGGATATACATCAGGGCTGACATCGAGAAGGATGTGCTCACCGTTGTAGGTATGTGTGTGACCCAGGCACAAACCCTGGGGTTGCCCTATTGCCCCTCGGTGAGTCCAGGTCATTTTTCTATGCCCTTAATGGTACCTGGCCTTGTGCAGGTCTTGGTGGGAATCTCAGATGGTCCTTTTATCTGACTAGAGCTTTGCAACCTTCTGGGGTAGATTTAGGTTAGATATCAGGAAGAAATTTTTCATTCTGAGGGTGGTGAGACACTGGCACAGGTTGCCCAGAGAAGCTGTGTATGCCTCGTTCCTGTAGGAGACTGGAGGTGTTTAAGACCAGATTGGATGGGTCTGAGTATCCTGGTCTATTGGGAGGTGTGCCTGCCCATGGCCGGGAGGCTTGGAACTAGATGATCATTAAGGTTCCTTCTGACTCTAACCACTCTATGATTTTACGTTTCCACTGATTTGGAGACTCCATGGCTTCTTCCTTCATGTGAGGGGTCTGCTGCTTTCCCATGTCGTGCTCAGAGGCTTCTGGGGCAGGTTGTCCCCACCATGTGGTTTTATGTTGAGCCTCTCTGCACTGCCGTGGTGCATATAACCACCATTCTTCACATCTCCTTGCTGTTTCCCAGGCCCAGTGGAGAGCTGGTCCATGGTGTAGTGCTTGCAGAGCCAGCTGCTGCAACTCTGTGCAGGGATGGCATGGATGCATGGGCTGCGTGAATCCCACTACCCTGGAGATGGATGGTGGGCAGGAGCCAGTCCATGCAGGCATGTCCCCAGCGGAGGCGAAGAGTGGCAGTGCCATCTCCCAACATTCATCTCTGGGAATGCACCAGGTTATGGAAGATAAGGCCAGAAGAAACTGCAGGCAGATGGGCAGTACCAGGCTCAACAGAGACCCCTGCCCTGAGTATCCTAGGGACTCCATGTCAACCTGTGGTGAAACTCCTTATCTGCCTCCCTGGTTTCCTCTGTCTTAGAACTCCTTCGTTCTCGGTTTGTGGCAGGAAACAGGTTTATCCTGTCAATGGATTTTGAGTTCCCAGAAGATATTGCTTCCCCCATGACCTGTAAGTGTCTCATGAAACATAAGCTGCATTCATGTAAAGCCTCTTGTCCCCTGCATGGAGAAGATCAGACTGAAGATGTGACTTTCTCAGTCAGGTGCTTGTGACTGGCATCTCATGGTGGGGTGCCAGCAGGGGGTGGGAGGCAGGGAGAACTCTCCACAGGCAGGGCCAGGCAGCTTGTGGGAGAGCTGGGGTTTGTCTCACGAAGGCTGAGCCCAGAGCTGAGCTGAGGAAGGAGGTTTCTGCCCACGCTGGGTAACCAGGCAGCTCTGGGCTGTTACGGTCTCTGCAGGGGGCTGCCGAGCTGTTCACGGTTATTCACAGGATGAGTTGAGACTGTGGGGTGTAAAATGCCACCTCCCTGCCCACGCTGCAAAGGTCAACCACCTGTCTGAGTGGGCTCCAGGGGGTACCAGGCTGATGACACTGATAACAAGGACCAGATCCTTCTCTGTCATCCCACTAGCTTTGGCTGGCTCCGTCTGGAGAAGTCTGGTTTCCAGTATCCTGCAGGGTGGCTGGGCTGGCAGCGGGAGATGCTACAACATCCACAGGGATCACATCAGTGGGATGGGGTCAGCTCTGAGGCATCCCGCTGTGCTCATCAACTCTAACGGGTGCTTTATCCCCCATGGAGAGTGTGGGGCTGTTGAGGTCTTGCTACTCTGAGCTGGCTCCTTCTTGCTTGGGAGGGCAAGCTTGGCAGAGCACATCCGAGCAGTCACGTGTGATCCTGGCAGGGGTGGCTCCAGCCCTACCTGTCCTTTCTCTGCTTCAGCAAGGAATGACCCGAGCTGGTCCCCCCAGGGTGGTGGAAGACCAACGGGACCGTTGGTCCATGATGGACACAGCAGCTCCTGCTCCTCGTGGAGGTGCCCAAGGAGGGTAGGTGGTGGTGTGAGTTGTCCTAGCCTCACGTAAGGAAATGTTCAGGTGTGATCTAGGAGCGTGGAGAAGAGCTAGGGTCCTTGCTGGCCTAGAGAGCCCTCAGAAAGGTTTTCAAGAAAAATACTAAGTTATTGAATGTATTAATGAAAGAGTGAAGAAAGTTGTGAGTTTGGGTTTTTTTGTTGTTTGTTTTTTTCTTGTTGTTTTATTTGTCCTTAAAGGAGAACTTCAAGAAATCACACAGAACTTCAGAGAATTTCTGCTTCCCAGGCACCTGCCCTCCAGGGGATGAGGTGGGACTGGTACCCAGCCTCCTGTCAGAGGCCAGGCAGAGGCTGACAGGGCACAGAGCTCACCCTCCCGCTGGCACCAAGGGCTCTCTGGCACCAGAGCCATGTTCCCATAGCTCCAACGGCAGGAGAGAAACTCCCCCGGCCCCTTTCTGTGCAGCTGGATTTTCTTTTTTTCAGCTGGGTTTGAAAGACTTGTTTTATTTCTGGCCTTTTATGGAGGTGTTGGTGAAAACATGTCATCTGTTGGCTTTTGCAGAAAGGCAGGGAAACGTACTGTGCTCTCCAGCTCTGCCGCATAGCTGATGGAGTGGGAGCACTTGGAGAGAGGAGAGCCTGCACACTGGCTGCCGAGGTGGGGAGCTCTGCCTTCCCTCCTGCCCGTCCCGGCAGGTGAGGGGATTGGGATTTTCACTCCAGAACTTGGAAGGGAGATGGAAAGCTCAGACCCAAAGCAAACACAGGCACCCAGCCCTCAGGAGATGTGCCCTGCAGCCCACAGGTTGAGAGCTGTGGCTTGCTGGTTTGCCTCTTCTCCAGTTGGTTGACAGAGATTTCCATTCCCCCAGCGGCTGTTTGCTCTGGTATTTGCCTCTGTTATTTGAGGCAAAGCCCTCAAATAACAACTGGGTTCATCTTGCTGGGTTTTCGTCGGGGAGAGGCCAGATTCTGCTGAAAAATTGGCCCTTGAGCTGTGGCCAGGGCTTATTGCAGAGTTGGCACAAAGCACGGCAGAGGGGTGGCCTGGGATTGAGTGGCTGGGGGCTTCACCTTCAGAGTGGTGCTGGGGGTCCGGGTGGGCTGGAAGAGCCATGGTGTGGCTGATGGCTGTACTTGGATGGAGCTACTCTGCAGACATGGCCAGGGCGTTGGGCTGCTCCAAGGGGTCTGTGCCACTGACTGCCACTTGTGTCTCTCACTCCAGGACCTTTTAGTGATAGGACAAGGGGTAATAGCTTCAGACTGGAAGAGGGTCAATTTAGATTAGGTATTAAGAAGAAATTTTTCACTCTGAGGGTGATGAGGCACTGGAACAGGTTGCCCACAGGAGCAGTGACTGCCCCATCTCTGGAGGTGTTCAAGGCCAGGTTGGTTGGGGCTTTGAGCGACCTGGTCTGGTAGGAAGTGTCCCTGCCCATGGCAGGGAGGTTAGAACTAGATGGTCTCTAAGGTCCCTTCTAACCTAAACCATTTTATGATTCTATTCTATGACCTGCTTCTGCCACCCCCAAGTGGCCCACGGGGGCATGGCTGGAGAGTGCCTCCCACAGGGAGACAGCAAGCTGAGCTGGTGGGAAGGCTTCTGTCGGAGCAGATTTCTGGTGGAAAATGCCCTTTCTGCGTTTCCTGCAGAAATTTTCAGCTTGGGGCGGGCAGGGGGTGGATTTCTGTCAAGGATGGGAGCAACAGCACAGCAATGGATGGGTGGGTGGCAGAGGGGTTGGGAGTCAGCACTGGCTGGGGGCTGAGTCCCACCGCTGGGGTGCTTGGGTTTAGGGAGTTTGGGGTGTTTGGGGTTGCAGGTGAAAGACAGTCTGTTTGCCCACCACTTGCCCTTCCAGAAGGTGCTGTGGGGCTGGAAGCTGTTTGGGATGGAGACCTCTGGCAACTAATTGTCAAAGTGTAAACGAGCACAGACTAATGGGAAAGGGGAAGAGGTTTCTATGAAGCAAGGAGGTCAGGTCTGAGCAGCAAGATAAGAAATCAATTAAAGATGGACCGTGTCTAGCTTGTGGATGGGGTTTCTTGGCCCATGGGAGACGAAGCCCCTGTTTTCAAGGGGCTTTCTGTTGTGCCTGGGCATCTTTAGTCCCAGCTGCGTGGTACGTTCTGGTGTTGGGGCAGGATCTTCTCTCTGTCCCACCAGGTGTGGAGACCCTTGCCCAGATATTTAGTAAGCTTTTCCCGTGGCAAAGAGCATCACAGCTATAGCTTTAAAGGTCCCTAAATGTCTGTTGGAGGTTGCAGGCAGCGTTCGGCTGGGCCAAGGGCCTGCAGGTGGCAGCACAAGCACGGCCAATGCAGATGATCAACTTGATGTTTCTATTTTTTCATCAGCTTAACAAATTTGACAGGAATTTACCATATGCTTTTCAGCAGTGTGTTTTTCTGGTCTCTCTCTGTCTCTGATTTTTTTTTTTTTCTTTGTAAAGGTAACCTTTTACTCCCAGTAGAAAACACAGCTTTTTGGTTAGAATGACTTGCTTGGTTAACTAGGAAGCTGAAAAATTGCATCTATTTGCATCCCCCTTTCTGAAGATGGCCGTGACTTGCCCCAGCAATATTTCTCCCCCCATCACACTCAGAGGAGACTCCTCCGGGTTAGGAGACGCTGTTGCTACCAGTGCAGTGAATGCTCACCATCTTCAGCTCACAAAATGAAAACCAATAGAGAAGAAAGCGTGTTTAAATGTAAGACAAACTCACACTGTGACCCTCAGTGCTCTGAAGTGGAGTTTTGACCCCAAACTGTACTGTAGGCAAAGAGCAGGTGTTTAATGGGGACAGAGCAGTCCCAGTGCTTGGCCGTAGGTTGTGGTGTCCTTCAGCAAGAGTTGTGCTTGCACTATGCTTTTTTTACAGCACTTGGCACAGCCCCGAGCCTGCCTACAGCATGGTCTGCCAGATACTAACATTGTAAAAATAATAACATAAGAAAGATCCAAATTTCAATAATTTTAACACATTCTTAGGTCTGAAGAACCAGGGTGAACCTCAAAGTTGTAGGGTGGAAGACTGGTGAGAGCGTCCCTATGAGTTCCTGGGGGGTCAATGAGGTTTTGGGTGGCGGCCCCTGGAGAGGCAGAGGATTGAAATTCAGCAGTCAAATGCCTAGATCTCTCACAATCCATAAGACGTGCCCAGGACAGCCCTGGCTGGCTCTTAGTGGAGTTGACTTCCACTATGTGTGATTTAGTAAGCTGGCAGCCTTGTTCTTGGCTGATGCTGGCTCGGAGGGCACTGGGAAGATGCCTGGTTGTGGGACCAGTCCCAGTGCAGCTCTGCAAGGCTGAGTACACCTGGCCAAGGTGTACACATGGACCAGGGGTGGCCAGTGTTGGGGTCTGGCGCAGCCACCACTTTGCCAGTCTGCGGGGCTGTGCCCGGAGCAGCAGCAGTAATGGGAACCTGTGGAGCTGCCCCTCCTAATTAGCTTCCCAGCTCTTGGGTCTAATCACTCTGTTGTGCTCAGAGAGCATCTCTGTTGCAGCTTCTTTCATGCCATACATTTGATGTAATTGTATAATGGGTGCACCCGGGAGTTCAGCTTTGTGCACTGCAATCAGAGCCCTGCATTGCCCATGTCCCCCGCTGCTTGGGGGTGGCTGAAGCACTGGGATTTATTGGTGTTTCCAGTGATTACAAAGGTGTAGCTCTGTCTAATAAGAAGGCACCTGGACAAAAAAATTACTCCTTCCTTGTGCCTGTGGCTTTGTGCTGTCGGCTCGGCATAGTGTGGCTGTGGAGTGTCCCCCCTCAGCTCCATGCTGGAGATGGGGCTCGCAGCTCCACCAGCCAAAGGCGGTTTCCAAATGACGTGAGGTTTTAGAGGGCCTTGTTAATTAGGGCACAAAACAATCTGCATGTCATCCAGCAAAGCACTGAGATACGTGTTTTCGGTAAGTGCTTCTGAAGTATAAACGTGAGCTGCGTGGGGACTGTGATCATCAAAACTCCAGGGATGTGAGTGATGCTGGGACTGCCCTGACCCCTCACTGCCTCCCCTCTGGCACATCGGGGTGTTTGCTTTGTGCAAAGAGACAACCAGCTGCAGGTGACATCCCTGGCTCGGGCATCCTCCTCCTACAGGGTTGGGTTGGTTCTTAGTCCCTGGCACAGACTGTCCTGCACAGTGTCCGGGTGGGAGGCAGGCTTTGGCTCAGAGCCTGATTAGCTGAGATGGATTTGAGCAGCAGGAGAAATGTGTTTCAGTATCCATCATTTCTGTGCACTCAGCCTAGCTGGAGTTAAAAGCACTTATCTTCAGCGCTGAACAGACCAGACCCAGGTCTTGTGGTTTAACCCCAGCCAGCAGGTAGGACCACACAGCCCTTGGCTCGCTCCTGGCTGCCCCCAAGTAGGTACCCTTCTCCCTACCCAAGTAGGGAGAAGGAGGAAAGGAGAAAAAAACTCGTGGGTTGAAGTAAAGATAGTTCAATAGAACAGTAGTGGAGAAGGAAAATAATAATAGCAATAATAATTATGGTAAAAGAATATACAACAAAGTGATGTGACACAAGTTGCTCTCACCACCTCAGGATTGGTTGCCCAGCCCACCCTGAGCAGAGATCATGTATTCTCATTCCCCAGCCAACCCCAGCATCACGCCTATGGTATTGAACATTCCTTGGTCCAGCTTGTCATGTCTGTGCTCCCTCTCAGCTTCTATTCAAAGCTGAAAAAGCTCTTGACTCATATAAGCTTTACTTTGCAACAATTAAAACAATATCTGTTATCAGCATTATTCTCATGCTCAATCCAAAACACAGCAGCACGTGGGACAGCACATCGGCACCTTCCACGGTGTGAGGTCTGGCTGGGATGTGGTGTGGTGTGAGGAGGCTGCAGAGTGGGACCAATGTGGGGTGTGGGTCCCTGAACCACCTCGTGTTGGAGGGAGATGTGATGGAGTGTGGCAGGGCATGGTTTGGCTGATGCTGGACAAGAGGAAATATCTAATCACAGTCTGTGTTTTGCTCTGGGCTTTGATCAAGTATCTTATTAGTGGGAAAAGACTGCTGAATAAAGTAGGAAAATTGTAGCAAATTAAAATGTCATCAAGGCGTTGCACATTTTTGCTTCCATAATAGAAAAGCTTCCCAATGCAGATTATTCTGAGCCTGTCGTGTTAGGGGACATGAATATTTGAGTCTGGGAAATGGAAGAGCAAGAGAATATGAAGGCTGGGGCTTGGACTCCATTTAAATCTATTGCTTCTCCGAGACGGTGAGACAGCGAGTTGCATGGAGGACTCTGCCTGTGGATTGCTCCTCTCCTGTGGCTGAGGGTGGGACGTTCCTGCCTCTCTGTTCAGGCAGGAGTTATAGCCTGTCCTGTGTCAGTGTCCCCTCTCGCATGTCAGTGTGTCCCAGTGGAATGCTTCCTGCCTCAAGCTGGGGGTCGGGCAGTTCATCACAGACCTCAGGGAAGCCATGGTTTATGGGGACTAAAATGCAGAAAAAGACCCGCTAGGGTTATGCTGCAGGCTCTGGGGTATGTATGGGAGATGGAGAATATTCTGCATCTTTGGGTGACAGACCTGTGTGTGTGTGAAAGCAGAATGTGCCCTGTCCTTGTGCAAGGGCTGCTGGAGCAAAAGGATGATGTCGGGTTCCCTCTTCTCTCTTGGGAGTCTCAGCAACTTGCTGATGTCCCCAGTGGCTCCTGTGAAGCTGAGACCCCTGTTAGGACGCGGTGGGACGTGGCATCAGCTCAGGGTTACAGCCGATAGCTATGTTGCACCTGTAGCATTGACAGGCTGCTGGGACCAGAGCCTTGCTATTTATTGAGCTGATGAAGGAAAACATTGACCAAAGCTGGAACCAATTATGCTGTGATTAGATAAACGAGCTGGAAGTGCGTTAATTAATAATCACTGGCCCAGGAAGATGCAGCCATAATGAGTCCTGTACCTTTTCTATTTTATAAGCATGTGCAAATATATTCTTCTGCAGAGCATTAATTAAATGTTTTAACACACAAGGGTGTTAATCCAAGAGCTGGGTGCTCACTGGAATGTGGCTGCTCCTGTCTGGGAATGGTGAAGGGAGAAAGATGAGTGCTGTGGGTCAGCCCTAGGGCCTTCCCTTCTCCAAAATCCTGTCCGAGAGGTGTGAAATAAGGGATGTCACTGGCATGGCACAGCGTTTTACTGGCCAAGGCTCTAGTGAGGTGCTTGGACTGGGTTGAGGTAATGGAGCTCTGCTTTGACATCTCCTTGCGATGAGCAGGGCTTTCAGAAGGGCTTTTTGCTGTGGTGGGCAATGGGAAGCAGAATTATCTGCACATATTGTTATATGTTGTAATGGCCTTACTTAATCAGAGATGAAGGTAAAGGATTTGGCAGCCAATGTAAGCTGTCTTTAAGAGCTGGGTAGGAGTGGGTTTTGTTGTAGGCTTTTTTTTTTTTTTTTTTTTTTTTTAACATAGACGTGAACCCCCATATGGCAATGCATATTTAGCAAAGAACTTTCTGGTCTTTATTTATCCAGCATATTAATTTTGCCTTCCCATGGAAACCTGGATACCAGCCATGACCCTAGGAGGGTGATGGGGCTGGCTGCCACCCTTTCTTGTAAGGCTGTGCAGCACCTCCCATGCCCCTAAGTGTGGGGTCAGCATGACCATTTGGGACAGGGTACCTTTGGAGCTGCCCCCTTTGGCCAGCAGCAGAGCACAGCAGGGCCATGCCATGTGTGTGGTGGTAGGACTGGTGGTGAAGTGGCCTCCAGGGTGTTTTTCCTGGTGGAGACCTACAGGAGTCCTCCCCATTGCTGAGTCAGGCAGGGAGGGAATGCCAAGCACTGCATCCCTTCGAGATCCTTCCTGGCCCACATCTTCAGACTTCAGCTCTCAGTGGAGCTGGATGAAGGGCCTTTCCCTGCTCTCGCAGCCACTGGCAGCTTCTGGCCATGACCTCCGTGGCCAAAACAAGCTGCCTGGAAAGGCTGTGTTCCCTCCTGCTTTGGGTATTCATTACAGTGATATTTCTCCCCATGTTTTCCGTTGGAGATGTAAGTGTCTGAAATAAGTGTCTCTTCCCAAGCCTGTTCCTGCAGTTATGACTGTCTGAGTAATTAAGAGATGTTGTCTGAATAATTTATTTGGAAACTATTACAAATTTTTCAGAATAAATTATTCAAATATCGTTAAACCAGCTCTACCTGCCCTGGCTGTGAGAGGTAGAATGGGTGATAGCTTGTACCTATGGCAGCAGATCAGTGTCCCCAGACCAGGACTACACCTCCCTGCAGTGTCCCCTGGGCAGAGGAGAGGCTCTTCCTCACAGAAAACGCCCCATGAACATCATCACTGCCCCTGCAGAGCCTCAGCCGAGCAGCCAGAGCTGTGGCCAATACTCTCGGTCTGCCAAAGCATTACCAGGGTGATGGTTGTGATGTTCCACGAATGCATCCAGATGAGGAGAAGGGGAAAGAACTGGTGTAAAATAAAGATTATTCATCCAGAGTGCCTGGACCAGCCACAGTGGGCAGCAGTGAGGGCATCCCAGCTGTTGGTGAAGTGATGCTCCCCGTGCCTGTTGTGCTGTGGGTGCCCATGAAGGAGCACACTGGGTTCTGCCAAGCCACTTGCACACACTCACTTGCACACACGTTTGCACACCTACGTGTCCCCTCTGAGCATGCCCAGGCACCCACAGTGTGCAGAGGAGGATGTGGGCAATGCCAGTGCTGCCTTTGCCCAAATCCCTCCTGAAAGCCAGAGAAGTCCAAGACATACCCATCATCTTCCTGACCTGAACCCAGGGCGGCTGCTTCTCAGCAGCTCCAGGAGCTGTAGCTGGGCTTGGTACCCACAGTGATTTAAGACCCGCTGCTTTAAATGAGATCATAACATTCTTACTCATCACTAATAATAACGATGTTACTACTTCTTAATGATGCACAAAACTGTCAGGATATGACAGATGTAAAACTGTTCTACATCAAATTTAACTATCAAAGAAACACCATAAGTGGCTGGAGAACAGCACATTTCCTCCGACATGAGGTATCACTACTACACTTCTTGAGGTTTTTGTTTTTCTTTCACTTAATTGTTGATTTCTACTTGAAAAGTCAGAGAGTTACTTAAGGTCAAGCAGAAGTATTTTGTTTTTTAAATGAATAGATAAAATTATTCCCAATAATGAAATTTTTAGGTCTGCATGCTGAGATAATAACATGAGGTAATCAAATCTCATGCTTCAGGGCATAAACTGATTGACTATGAGGGTCAGGACTTATTTTTCTTGTTCCTTAAAGAAGTGAACAATGGCCTGATAAATGACGAAGGCTTATTCATTTGTCTCTAGAGGATGTTGCTGTGGCCCTTTGGACGGTGAAATGTGAAGCAAAGCCAGGGCGTTGATGCAGCGTGACATAATCTTACATCCTCTCTCCCTAGGGGGACATTGGCCGCTTTGAGTCCTGAGAGCACACGGCTACTTCCAGCTCCTGGGTTAGTTCTGCTGGTCCTACAGTGGCTGCCGCCGTCTATCTCGGGGGGGTGAGGAGTCCCTGGGGATTTCTGCTGACCCCCGGGGTGGATGAAGAGTGATGGTCACCTGCATGGACCATGCCTGCCCTGGGTACTCGGGGCAGGACCTGGGCTGGGGCTGGGTGATGTTTAGCCCCCAGTACCATGACACCCCTGGTTTAAGTGGTCCTGGACCATAAGGATTGGCAGTGAGTTGTCTGCTTTTTACATGGAGATGAGATCTCCCCTCAAGGCTCTGACATCTCCATGTGCTGCAAAAGGTCAGGGTCATGGAAAATATGTTTTCATGGTAATTTCAAAGCTAGGAAGGTAACGGTGGGTAGTAAAAGCTCAGTTGTGGGGCGGTGTGTGTGTGTGCATTAAGAGCCTCCAGCAGAGCAGGATGGTTGCCTGCAGCTGTGAAGGTCGTGATCGAAGCTGTGGTCAGACCAGCTGAGGGGTCAAGGATGGAGCCGTGCAAAGGGTACAGGACATGGGGATGTCTGATGGGGCTCCGGACTGGGGTACAGGGGTACAGGAACCCGTACAGGGCACTTCCCTGTGTCTGCAAACAGCAAAAGCAGTTCCTGCTGTTTGTTTACAAACCCTGAGAAGATTTCTTCCCCTCACTGCCAGTCAGGTAGGGCCTTGGCAGGACCTATTGTGGGACTTTTCCCTAATACACTTCAGTATTTTAGAATTCAAGAATGTAGTTACAAAGATTGCCTTTTTTTTTTTTCTCTATCAAAAAGGCACAGATAAAAGCTTACAATGGTGATGAGAAAATATGCATTCTTCTCCTCTGATAAGGGGCGAGGAAGGCATTCTGGCTGTATCAGTGCAGAGCCTTGGTGGAGCCCTTGGAAATTAAACTCATTACTTAAAGATTTCACAGAGCAGATTGCAAGCCTTTCTGCTTGGATGTTACAAAGCTTTCCACAGGAGATTTTGACTGAGAGTCCAAATTAAGCCACAGAATAACTGTTGGGCATCCTCTGGAGTGCAGAACTGGTACTTACAGCTGAACCTTATTTTTATTTTTTTTTATTTAAAAAAAAAGTTTCTTTTAATAAATGGCACATGAAGGTAATTGTCAGGATGTTATAGGAATGAAGTCATGCTGCTTGTGTCACAGCAAGAAGCAGTTGCAGGTGGAAGGAGGCGCAACTGCTGGGCTGCTGTCACAGGACGTGGGGCTGTGCGGGTTCCTTCTGATGATGAGGTTGTTGCAGAGCAGGTACTGCACGTCAGGTGCTGATGCTCCACCAGCCCTGGCCCTGCTGTGGATCCCTGTCCATATGGGGGCCGTGGAGGGATGTCCCCAGCTAGCCCATGGAGAGTAGCCTGATGAACTGACAATAAGCTGAGAAGCTTGAAAGCTGCTCAGGTCTGGTATTTTACTGTCTTCTGGAGATACCTGTTGTCTGTTTAAAGAAATTTCAAGCCTTTGTCCTCTTTGATACAGGAAGGGCGAACCCTTGTCCTTGGACATTTTTTCAGGAGTGCTTTTAGGATGCTTCAGTATCCCCAGCCTCCCTCAGCACCCTCCCTGGGGACGATGACAGGTTTCGGAGCAGTGGGTAGGGTCTCCAGGTCCTGATGTTCGTCCCTGCTGGGAAAATTAGACTGTTGCTGCCTACACAGCCTGTGGGAGAGAGGGGACTGCCCTGGGGATGGGAGCCTTGCCATGTGTCCTCCTCCTCTTCCAGACAGCAAAGCTGCTTCTTGCACAGGAGCACAGAAAGCTGTTTGTGAATGCTGATGCTGAGCAGCTGCTGCATCTGCATCCCTGACCCCACTGGCGCGTCTCAGCCTCCCTGCAAAGAGATCTGACCTGCCCTGGGGATGACGGCATCCACGGCAAGGTCACCGTATATCGCTGCTTCTGGGGCTGTCAGTAATGAAGTCATTCCTGCCCCTTCTGCAGGAGGAGCAGGAGGCAGATCTGCCTGCCATGGCTGCCTCTTCTCGGGAGTCTGAAGAATATCTAGTGCTGCTGGATCGATAGGGCTGCCCAGGCACCTGTAATTGGGCAGCAGGCAATTCCCAGCAGGTTTGCCTCTCTCTGTCTCACGAGCTGCTGTCAAGGGTGTCACGTTTGATAAATGAGCTAGTTTATAAACGCAGATTCGAATTTTGGCTACGAGTTTTATTCTGTGGAGCCGGAAATTGAGTGATGCTTCAGGAGGATAGCAGTAGGCTGCAGATTTTGGATCATTAATGTGCTTTTCAAAACTATCTGGCCCCCAGCCTTGCATCAGAAATACCTTACTGGTGATTTGGGAACCCAGCCTTTTTTATTACTCTTGGTGGCTCACTGAAAGCATCTTCTAATGTCCCGCAGCGCCACACACACAGCTGGAGTCCTCTCTTCCTCAGGACTGTGGGGTGAAGCTGTGGCCTCGGTGAACCTCGTGGCAGAGCTGGTACTGTGATCCGGTGGGATTTCAGGCAGCACTGAGTTCCCTGTTCCTGACACGGCACAACCTGTATTTGACCTGATCCTCGAGGTCTGCCTCAGCCCTGGGGAGGTGATGGCCAAGGGGCTGCTGCAGGGCCAGGAGGGGCAGGGGGCTCCTTCACCTCAATGCTTTGGGAGGAGGGAATGCCCCACTGCTGCTCGGGCAGTGCTGCCTGCTCAGCCCGCGGCAGTTTGGGTGGGAGAACCTGTGAAAGTCCCCGGCAGAGCTGTAACTGCTGGCTGTGGTGCAGGGGAGGGGAGTTTCTGCTCAGGACTTTCTTGCAAATGGCTTTTCCCTGGTTACAGCTGTGCTCCATCATGTTCCATCAGACTTTCCATCTCTGATATCTTTGCTTGGGCTGGAGGGAGGATAAGACCCTGCTCCCAGAAGACAGACCCTTTTTGACTTAATCTAGGGAAAGACTAAGATCAGCCTGCTTGTATTTAATTTGTCAAAGCTGCAATCTGATTGCCAGCAGTTGAGGTTGCCCACAGGTTTGCTCTCCCCTCTTCTGCTCCTTGTTCTGCTCCTGCTCCCTGGAGGAGATGCTCTGGTTCCTGGCACCAGGGGGGTGCTGCTGGCATCCCCCTGGTCCCTTGGGGACATGGCTGCTAAGCCCAAGGGAATGCCAGAGAGGAGCTCAATGCTGTATCTGGCCACTGTGCTGGTGCTTTCTGGTGCCTGCCCTTCCCTGTTTGTGGCACTTCTGTTGCTATTTCCACTCTCAATGGAAAGCACCACCCTGGTGCTCCCACCTCGCCCAGACAAAAGATGCAAATCAGTGCAATTATCCTTACCAAGGTGCAAGAGGAAACAAAGCAGGTTTTAAACTGTTTAAAACTGAGAGCAAACAACAAATATTCCTATTAGAAAGTGAAAATAATCTCTCGAGTTGATCCTTCAGCCTCCCTGGTCCATTAGAGCTGTGTTTACTTTGCACTGGTAAGTGTATATTGTTTCTCATATAATACAAACTGCACATACTCAGTTTTTAATCACTTCTGTCACACTGACCGCTGGCACACAAACAAGTCACCTATTGTTAGGTGTTTTTATAGTTTGAATACTGAATTTAATCCTTTTTCTCCTCCCCAGTAAGAGATGCTAAAAACCTAGTTCCTATGGATCCTAATGGCTTGTCAGATCCCTACGTGAAGCTTAAACTAATCCCTGACCCCAAAAATGAAAGCAAACAGAAGACCAAAACTATCAAGTGCTCCCTGAATCCTGAGTGGAACGAGACATTTAAATTGTAAGTACAAGAAAAATGTTTAAACTTACAGACTAATTTTTCTCACCCCTAAGAATTAATGTGATTGTATTTGCTCTGATTTAATTATTCAGAGACATTAAGCTGATTCAACTGAGAAATAATTCTTTTCAGTCCTGTACGTGTGACACAAAAACACTAAAACCTCTGCCCTGACCCCTGATCAAAGCCGAGTGTTTCAGGGCAGGACCTCTGCATTATCCATTTGAAACAGATGCAGTTGGGAAATTAAATGTTCAAGAGCTGAATGGTCATTGAAGGCCATCCCTTCATTTTGCAGCCATGGAGCGCGGGAGGGCACAGTGGTAGAGCGATGGCTTCCAGAATTAAACCATCTCTTTTTCTCTCCTCTCTTCCAGCCAACTGAAAGAGGCGGACAAAGACAGGCGGTTGTCCGTGGAGATTTGGGACTGGGATCTGACCAGCAGGAATGATTTCATGGGCTCCTTGTCCTTTGGGATCTCTGAGCTGCAGAAGTCAGGAGTTGATGGCTGGTAAGAATTGTGACTGTTTTAAAAACACTGTGGGCTTTTTAGCAGTCCTGACCTCTGTGTATGCGATGGGAGATTTGGTGGCCCATCATCCTTTACCAACCTCCTCCTGTTCAAGGACCACCAAGCATTTTGACTCCCATATGAGGTGTCACTCCATCTCTCAGGCTGGTGAAAATCACTGGTGCTGCAGTGGGCGGTGAAGCATCCCAAGAGACACCCAGATGTGCCAGGACAGCATCTGAGTGCCCTGCATGGGATGGCTTTGTGTCACCTCCTCTGTGTCCTTGCAGGGTTTCTCAGGGTCGGGGAGGGCAGGTTCTCTCCCTCCTGTGGGGCACAGATGTGGGAATGTTGTGCCTGGGGTTCATGGCCAGAGGGGCTGGTGCTCCCCAAGGGCTCTCACTACCTAGGCTTCAGGAGGAAGCATTTGCTGAGCAAGCATTTTCCAGCTTTTTCTGGTTGGATTCCCTTAGTTACTGTACTGGGGAGGTAAGGTAGCTTTGTCAGGCATGCAGGAGAGCAAGGCTGAGCGCGGATGGAGGGCTGGGGGACACACGCGCTTTGAAGGGTGATTTGTGTCAGGGGCAGCCGCTTTGGAGCAGGCAGAGTAGCAGAAACAGTGCTGAGGGGCACCATTCAATAAAAGGAGGAATGCTACCAAAGTGTGTAATTACCATCGCTCGTTACCATACAAAAGATGAACACAGTGGGTCTGTAACACCCTCACTGAATGGGTCTCTTCATTTCCATTTTATCTCCCCCAGCAGGACACATGCTGCCTTATTTCCCTTTCTTTTTTTTTTTTCTTTTTTCCCAGCCACTGATGCCTGTGAGCTGTGTTACCTTTCCATGTGAAGTGTAATAATTGAAAATAGATAATGTATGTCTTTTGGAAACCAAAGCCTGCACACTATTAATTTGCATTCTGTGAGTCGAGCCAATACCCTGGACTCTGTCTTTTCCACCGGGGAAGCTGTACGTGTCTCACTTAAGGCAGAGAACAGAGAGGAGGGGGCACTGGGAGACGGGCTGCATGATGCCAAGTTGTGCAGTGTGTGCCGTGCCCCCAGGAAAACCCCCTTGTTGGGGGGCTGTGTGCAGAGCCTGGCTGTGTTATCACATGGATGGCGTGCAGTGGTGCCCAGCCTGTGAGCCTCGCTCGCCACAAACCAGACCCTGATTGAGATGCAGCTTCTCTTCTGGAAAACAGTAGAAAACTGTCACTTTCCCCCCAAATTTGCAGTCACCTGTAAGGCTGCACATGTGTCAGCTGGGGCTGGTGAGCTGCCGGCTTCTGACGCAGCCCTAGGTCTGATGGTTTCCCCAGTCTTTTAAAAATCATGTAAAGTGGAGATCTAAGTAATTTTCCTTGTCACAGCATTTGGCTAGAATAAACTCTAGAAGGAGCTCTGATGTATATTTCATATCTAAACAACTGCAGTTAATGGAGAAAACAAGCTCAAAGGAAGAGTCTGTCCCTATATTATGCAAATAGAGCTTTGTTCCTTCGCTGCAGCCTCTGTAGATAACACCCAGCCGATAACCGTCCCCGCCTGCCGTGAGGGTTCGCCGGTGGAGCCAAGGCTTTGCCTGCGGCTGTGTGAAATGCCTCAGATCTGAATGACACGTCCGGGATTTCTGATAATTGCTGCTTTAACTTCTTTCTTCTTTTTACTTTTCTCTCTCTTTTTTTTTTTTTTTTTTCCTGGTGAGGGGCTTGGCATTGTGCTCAGGGTTGTTGGTGCCAGCCTGGCACCAGCATGTGCTGGGGCTCTTGCTATGGAGTCCGGCCTGATTTGGCATCTAGCGTGGTTGATGGGGAAGGAGCTTGCCCCACTTATGCCGCCACAAGAAAGGCATGATTTATCTGAGGGTTTAGGGGTCAGGTTTGTGTTTTGGAAGAGACATCAGTGCTCTGTGGTGTCCGCCACAGTAGGGAGTGGATATGCTTCCTGGGCTGCGGTGGCTGGGTCCCAGAACAGTGAAGGACCTCAGAAACAACCCTCCACTGTGGTGTGTGGCTGGGAGCTTGACGAGTTCTGATGGTTTGGGGATGTGAGGTTTGGGGGGTCTTCTAACCTTGGGGAAGGGTCAACTGGAGGCTGGTACAGAGGAGTTAGAGCTGTGCTTGGAGCAGGTGGTGTGATCCTGCCTGCCCGTGGTCCTACTTGTCACCCTGACCTGACGTTCTTGCTGTGTCCCTCCAGGTTTAAGCTGCTGAGCCAGGAAGAAGGGGAGTATTTCAATGTCCCAGTGCCTCCTGAGGGAGAAGAAGGAAATGAGGAGCTGAGGCAGAAATTTGAGGTGAATTGATTTTTTCTTGGGAACTCGGGGGTTTTCCTCGCTGCCTGCTGTGCCTTTCTCAAGGGCCTTTTCCTGCTGGGGCTTTCCCTGCCAGCTCTTTCCCCAACATCATGAGGAGCACAGAGCAGGGTATGGCCCATCCATCACTCCTCCCTCTCCCTGCTTTCCACCTACTCCTGGGGAGTTGTGCCCTTGGCCAGTCCTTCCTGAGGCTCTCCATGGCACACCTGGCCCCAGGGCACAAGCTTTGAGTGGGGTTTCCAGAAGGTGAGTTCTTCAGTTACGTTTAGCAAAAACAAGTCACTCTGAAGATTTGAAGCTTTCCAGCAATGGTCTGGCTATCGTTGGGAATGGGAAGGTTGTGGTGTGTCCACAGGTAGTTCCTGCCTCACTGGTGCAGCGCTGGGTCATGTCATCATGCTGGGCTGGTGCTTCCAGAGCAGGGGAGGCTGGAGAGACCCTAGGTGCTTCCATCAGGGATCTGGTGACTCCTTGGATTGCTGCAGCTGTGCAGCTTCTCCAGCACGGGGCACACGGGAGACCAGGAGGAACTGCACACTGCCCAGGGAATGGTGGGGTGCTGGGACAGAAGAGCTAAAGTCATTCTGTAAAAGTTTGTAGAAGAGCAAGTTAAGGCAAAAGGATTCAGATACACCAGGAGCTGGGAGTGTAAGGCTCATTTGCGTGCAGTTTTCTGATGGGATTGACAGGATGGTTTTTAATTGTAGCACACGGAATGAGCCATCCATTTTGGCCTTCTGGAGTACTCGCTTTTAATTTGAAAACACAGTGACCTCCCTGCACATGTGTCTGACTTCGTGGTAGAAGCAGGCAGAGAATTAGCTGGGAAAGGGAACAGCTGTTTCTGACGGATGAGGAGATGAGAGATGAAAATGGTTCTGTGGCACTTAGGTTGAAAATACAACAGAGAATATCGCACAATGCAGAGTTGTGTGTAATGGCTGCTTGGTGCCTTGTGCTCCACTAAGAGCAGGCTTGATTCCGTGTCTCTGTGGGAAGGAGGGAGTCTGAAATCCCTTCATTTTGAAGAAGTCGTTTCTTCTTGCTACAGAGAAAGCAGATAGCAAACACCCTTCCATTTGCACTGTCTCAGGAGACATCCGTCTTTCTGTTAGGAGCACATAATTCAAAATGAGTCTTTTGCCAAAAATGAGCGTTTGTCAAAGTGAGTATGGCATAGCTAGAAAGAGGAGATACTTCAGTTAATATATTTCCAACACTATGTTCCAATTAAGGAGGGGTGAAGATCCTGGATGTCCCAGGATGACCTGACATGACCGTGCTCCTGCTGCCAGCACGTGTGTTGGTGTGGCAGTTCCACCCGCCTGCTGAGGTGCCATATAATAGGATTTGTTCGTCTGTTTTTTCTGTCATGCTGCTGATTATGAATTAATACAATCAACTAAGATAAATTAAAATATTAATATAATTGGATTTGGAGCTAATCTCAGAAAGAAACCCTGTCTTAGCCATTAAATGTCATGGCAGTCTTTGTACCCTGCCTTGTGCATTGAGACCGGGCTGGGTTTTGCAGAGGGTGATGCTGAGCATCGCACTGGGAATCAACCATCCCTGATGGCACTTTGCACTGAGGTGTTACCACCACTGCTGGGGCTGTGGAGGTGTGAGTCTGGATCACGAGGGCAATACGTACAAGCCAGTGATTTAATTCTCAATAACGTAGGTAATCCATCCTTCCCGCAGTGTGTAGCACTGCTGTCTCAGCCCAGGCAGCGGGGTAAGCTGAGGAACCAGAGGTGGAGCCTATGCTAACTGAGGTACAAACTAATTGATAAGGCCAAGTGACATTGAAGACCAGATGGGTGACAGTGCCATGTCTGAAGAGAGCCCATGGCTTTGTGGGGACAGCCAGTGGCAGCAGCTGGAGTGCTCAAAGGGAGTGGTGTGTGTGGGTGCTCAGTGTCGCTGCCAGCACTGGCCCCTGCGGGTGGAAGTGCAGAATAGTCACTTGGGGAAAGAGCTATCAGTGCCTGTGAAAAGCCAAGGACATAAAAGCGGTGGGCTTTTCTGAGTGATTGTGGATATGGGATTTCAGGGAGCCAGAAAGGCTCTGCAGAGCCTTACTACACCTGGGCTTCCCCAGGGAAGCTGCTGTCAGCATCTGAGAGCATCAGGGCTTTGCAGTGGTGGCACCAAGGATCTGCACAGAGGTCAGAGTTCCCTGCTAGTCTCTGGAAGATTTCAGTGACACTTCAGTCCAGCTCCCCAGGACGCTTCAAGGAGAAATGCCTATTTACTACCCAATAAACCATGAAAGATCTAGCTGAGTGACTGATCCAAACAATACTGAATAAATAGGTCTTTGCCATTTTTTGGCATAGCTTAAAGTCTTCCCAGAACCCTAAGAATGAATGTAGCACATCTGGAAACTTATGTCAAATGAGCCATACATAAAATGAAATAGTTGCACCTATGGTTGTCAGCATGAACTCCATAATTGTAGCACAAGACTGAGGGGTTAGGTCCTTTTTCTTCTTTTTTTAATCTCACACATATTTATATATACATTTCTTAAATATCCCCCAAAATAAGGCAGTTCCAATACAACAGCTGGTTGTCAGCTCTGTAATGAACTAGCTACCTGCTTTTTGTTTCATGATGTTCCAGTGATGTTAAAATAGTGTATATGTTGGAAGTCAGATGAGTTGTCTAGAGATCAATAAATACATTGTCCAGAGGTGTCATGGAATCATGGAACTGTCGGAGTTGGAAGGGACTGCTAGAGATCATCCGGTCCAACTCCCCTGCTAAAACAGGGTTGCCCAGGACACATCACTTAGGACTGCATCCAGGTGGGGCTTGAAAATCTCCAGAGAAGGGGACTCCACACCCTCCCTGGGCAACCCATTCCAAGGCTCTGTCTCCCTCACCATGAAGAAGTTTTTCCTCATATTTGAATGGAACTTAGGATGTTCCAGCTGGTGCCCATTGCCCCTCATCCTGTCACTGGGAACCACTGAAAAAAGTCTGTCTCCATCATCCTTCAACCCACCCTTCAGATACTTGCGAGCATTGATAAAGTCTCCTCTCAGCCTTCTCTTCTGCAGGCTAAAGAGCCCTAGCTCTTTGAGCCTTTCCCCCTCAGGGAGGTACTCCAGTCCCTTAATCATTTTTGTCATTCCCCTCTGCCAGGCTACATCTGTACCTTCACCCCTCTGCATCCTCCCCTATTGCATCTTCCTTTGGGAGCGAGTCAGTGTTCCCACAAAAGGGGAACCACTCCTGCCCAGCTGAGCCGATGGCTTGTGCTGGTGTCCCGGCAGGAGGGAGGCACGAGGAGTGTCCTGGAGCCTGGTTGTGCTGCAGCAGCCAAGGTGCTGCCACGGCATTTCAGACAACAAGACTCAAAAGGATCCTCCAATCGATCTGCATTAGTGCTGCTTGATCCTGCCTGCTCCTGGGCAGCACTGATCTAGAGGACAAAGTTGGGAGGCGTATGACAGGGTTAGGTTTTGAGAGGACCTAGCATTGCAAGAACACCCAGCTGAAAGGGTCAGCCTGGATGTCACAGAAGATGTAGGGATGCAGTGCCCCTTCCTGACAGCCCACAGTGCCCCTTCCTGACAGCCCGCAGTGCCGTTCTTGGCCAAGGTTCTGCTGCTGCACCTCCTGAAGCCTTCTGTCTGCAGCAGGCACATCCTGGGCTTGACAAGAAAGTATCCTGAGACAAAAGCCCAGCGTGAAGCCTTGCACTACATTGCTTGCCAATTCTGCTCGGTCTTTATCAGCCGCTTGCTGGGACAGCTTGATAGATGCAGACGTCAGCTGCTATTGCATAAATTCAGATGTAGTAAATTAAGTATGACAAATGGAGTTGGATAACGAAGGTCAAGTGCTTTTTTTTCTTTTAAAGAAATTTGGTGAGCAATATTTGGCATGTTTCGGTTGTAAACCCTGAAGAGGTCTTGAGATTATGTGAGCATCAGGAGTGTATTAAAAATGGGTTAACTCTTGTACTCAGAGATAGATATTAGAGACACTCAACAGCAAAAGCAAGACACTTCACTTGGCAGCGACGATCCTTATGTCTCCCCAGCTCTTATTTTGGGCTCTTTTTCTGGAAAGACCTTTCCTCCTCTTGGCCAAAAACCTGTTTTATCAGGGAGGTCACGTTGTGTTTCTGTCCGCACCTTCTCTCCTATGAACTTGCCATGATGCTGCAAATTCAGGTCAAGTGCCAGGCAGGCTGTGATTGAAGCAGCCCCTCTTCAAAGCCTGTCTTGAGAGCAGCTGTAGGGACCTGAAGTCGCTCTTACACTCGGGTGCTGGGTGCTTGCCCGGGTGTCTGCCAGTGACACTGGGATGAGGCAAATGAAAATCATAGAATCATTTTGGTTGGAAGAGACCCTTGGGATCATTGAGTCCAACCATCTGCCCTACTCTACAAGTTCTCCCCTCTCCCTTCTCTTTTTGTGTCTCTTTTCCACTCTGCTTAGGACAGAAAGCCTTCTCCTGCTTTGACCGGTGTGTCAGTGAGTCCTGTGGCCAGCCCCAGTGCTGCTGGGCTGCAGCTCACAGAAGAAGGAGTATGGGCTCATCTGGAACGTCTGAAATGCAGAGGTGTGCTTTTGGGTGTCATTTCATGGAGGCATAATATTGCCCTTGAATTTTATTTCAGCTTGTTTTCACAGAGGTTAATTTAGTGTCAAATCTGATCTGACAAGATTGTTTTTCAGCTGTGATAGAGTATTTAGGAAGCTTTCACAGAATATGACTGGTTTGCCTGCTGATAAGTACATGTTTCTTTTGGAGATGGCTTTGAAATACAATAGGATCAGAACTGCTGAAGGCAAAGTTACACAACGCAGTGCTGGCTTTGTGGAGATGCAGAGGCTGCTCTTGTTCAGTTGCCCACATTTAGATCCCTCTTGGGTCAAGTTCAAGGAGCAGCTTTCAGTCGGTGCCAGAGCTAAAGGCTTCAGCTTCATGAATGGCAAAGGGTCAAGTGCTGAGTGCCTGAGGCTGCACGTTCTTCTGACCAAGGATGATGGCATTTTTCACTTTATTGAGAGGTTTTGGAGATTGCCACGCTGAGCCATGTGGCAGGGCGAGCATCAAACCAGCAAGGACTCTGCGGTTTGTCGCCTGAGTTGATATGAAGTAAAATGCTCAAGGCTGGCTGTTCCCTTCTTTTGGGGAAGTTGCAAAAGCCTGAAGGTTACAATGAGGTAAAACCCCTTGTGTATCGGGAGAGGTGACTTTATTTTCTTCTCAACATGTGGCTTTTCCCCGTCGGAATGCGAGTGTGCCGCGTGTGCAGCTCCGCTGGTGGCAGTAGCAGGTCCCAGTGGCTGTTGGCTGGTTTCAGCTTCTTTGGGGCAGAGCTGCGTTAGCAATTATGGTGCTTCCAAATCCTGGAGGAACCGTCCCTTTGGTTTTCAGCGCAGGAGTTTTTCAGGTGTTTGTAGGTGCTGCAGGTGACCTTGAGTGGGGAGTTCTACAGCGCGGAGAGCCTTGCAAGAACCAATTAGCAGCAGCAAAGGCTGGGAGATTACTTGTGAGGCTCCTATCTGGAGGAGCTGCGAGCAGCAGCCAAATTGAACTGCTGGAATCAGGTTAATGGAATTTCATGCTAGACTGAGCTCAGTGCAAGCCTTACACTGTCGCGTATTTCTAAAAATTAAAACCAAATAAATTGTGAGATAGCTTTTACAAACTGGTTCAGCAAATTAGATAGCCCTTGGACCAATGAGGAGGCACCGAGCCACTGATGAGATTTTGTGTTTAAAAATTTTGGGTTTTTGTAAGGCTCCTTAATAAGCAATTGTGATCGCAGCAGCTCGCACAATTGCTTGGGGATGCAGGAGGAGTGCTTTCTGTTCTGGTTTGTTCAAAATGGATTTGTAGCTTCCTACGTTCAGCCTGAACTGGCACGGGAGTGCAACGCTCTTCAATATCAGATAGTAATAGAGGTGGAGCTGGATAAAAAGTCCTGTATCATACCTTAATATAATTTTATTCACTTGTCCTTTTCTGGTGAGGTGAGGGACAGGAGTCAGCTTTGAGAAGAAAAAGCTTATTTAAGCCTCTGTTTTATACTTCAGATGACCTAGAGCATGTTAGGAGGTAGCTCCCTGGGCACGCTGGCTGCGGGGAGAGGGATAGCAGCGTAATGGGCAGATGTGGGTTCCCAGTTGCTCTCGCAGAGACCTGTTGGGTCTGCAGTGCCCGTCTTGGTGCTTTCCCATGTCACACTTAGGGAAAAGGTTCCTGTAGCTCAGGGTAGGGTTTGACTTGGAAAGAAACTGATTAAAGTGGGCTTTCAGGAGCACAGACTGGTTTTATAATGACCTTTCTCCACTCTATTTTCAGTAATTCTCCCTTTTTTCTCCCTGCCCTATCTCTGTCTTTGCAGAGAGCCAAGATTGGAACAGGGTCCAAGGCTGCGGATGAGAAGACAACAAATGCCATTTCCAAATTCGACAACAACGGGAGCAGAGATCGGATGAAACTCTCGGATTTCAATTTCCTGATGGTGCTGGGAAAAGGAAGCTTTGGGAAGGTGTGGTACAACATTCCCCTTTGCACTCTGTATTTAGTATACATTTGTAGTATTTCTGAGCCATGTCCATGTGGCTACTCTGATGTGATCTGTCCTCGCTCTGACTGGGAGCACTGGTATGACAGTAATGGGAGCCCAGTTTGTTGGCTCCCTTTCAGGGTAGTGTGGGTGTTGCGTCACAGTGATGAAGATCTGAGATGTCTGATCAGATCACAAAACCCAGAGGCTCTCTTTTGGGAAGTAGGGTGTGTACTGTGACTTTAAAACTCTTTATTTGACTATTTCTTTTCTCTGATAATTACAAATATACATGAACATTCTAATTAACTTTCCAGACCAACTGTAAGTGATAACTGAATTTAATGCTTCTAGTAATTATGTGACTTGGAGCCTTCATTATTCTTGAGGTCTTGCCAACTTTGTCATGATTTCCATTAGAAATTTCAGTCCTCGGGTGGCCACTGGGGCTTCACAGCCCCGAGCAGGCAGCAAGGTGGGCTGCTGCTGCTGTGTTTGCTGCTGTGATGGGTGGCTTGAGGCTGCTGTGATGACTGAATTGCCTTAATTGCAAGGGAACATTGCTCTCTGCTTTTGGGCAGAGCAGCAGAGGCAAGGAGAGAACACCAGGGGAGTGATACTCACCTATGGCTTGCTGAGCAGAAGGGATGAACCCCACTTCTACAGCTGGTATCTCTTCTCTCCCCCAGCTTTACACCATCAGTGTTTGAGCTGTGGGAGGTCCCAGCCTTTCTAGATGGGTGTTTGCTCCCTTTCTGAAGGTGGGGAGCTTAGAGATCCGCTGAAGCATCTGTGACAGGAGGAGAACAGGGAGTTCCTGATGGTCCCCGGCATCCAGAGCATCAGCCTGCAGTTCCCCTGCCAGCGATGCTGCCGTTACTCTGCATTTCACATCTTTGCTGCAGGTTGGCAGCCTGGGGGAGCAGAAAAGCCCTGTGCATCATGCCTGTACTGCTGTTACTCAGTAACTTATACATATTCCCATTTCTGCATTGCTTTTGCCTCCTTTTCTCTCCCTCCCAACCCCTAATCCCTTTTAAAGTCTATGCCTGGCATCTGGAAACTCCGTAGTTGTGGTTTCCCCTCCCCACTTCTTTCTTTTAATTTGAGAAACATTAGCAAACTCTTCAGTCGGCATCGTGGCTTATATAAGGGAATGTGTGACAGAAACTGTTCCCTGGAACAGAATGTTATAAATATGCTAATTAGTGCTTATTAAAACAGCACATTGGTTCCTATGGTTAGATGCAGCCTCACCCTCACGTGTGCCTGCGTCTGGCCAGGGAGCACTCCCCCAGGTCCCCTCCTGACTCCCTGCCATCCCTCTGCCCATCGGACCGGTGTGGGGGCACCTAGGTGACATGACAGAGGGTGCCTGGCTGCAGGGCCCTGCTGCAAAGGAGGCTTTGCTGCCTGCTTGTTGTGCATGTACATGGAGGTGCCAGATGTTTCATAGAAGCATGGAATGGTTTGGGTTGGAAGGAACCTTTGAAGATATACTCCAACCCCCTTGTAGTGGGCAGAGACATCTTCAACTTGACCAAGTTGCCCAGAGCTCCATCCAACCTGACCTTGAATGTTGCCAGGGATGGGGCATCTCCCACCTCTCTGGGCAATCTGAGCCAGTGCCTCACCACATTTGAGTGAAGAATATATATCTATCTATAGATATATATATCTATATCTAATCTAGATCTCACCTCTTCCAGTTTAAAACCACTACACCTCATCCTATTGCTCCACTCCCTGATCGAGTCCCTCCTCATCTCTCCTGCAGCACCTTTAGGGACTGGAAGGGGCTACAAGGTCTCCCCAGAGCCTTCTCTTTTCCAGGCTGAACAACCCCAACTCTCAGCCTGTCCTGACAGCAGAGGTGCTCCAGCCCTCAGATCATCTTTGTGGCTTCCTCTGGACTTTAAGGAGAGGCAGAAGCCAGGCAGAGGTGCCCCTGTTCTTGCCATGCCGAGCAGCAGGTTGTGTCTGTGGCCGACATCCTTCTCCAGGCACCTGCTTGGCTCTGAGCTGCCATCCTCCCTCCTCCCAGCTCCTGCTGCTGCCATGAGAGCTCTTGGAGTATAATTACACTGGTTTAGCGAGTCTTTGTCTCAGGAATAAGCTTATTAACCCGTTGGGATCAATAGCTCAGATTACTCCTTAGTATTTTTCTCTCTCCACCACTACAGCTGTTCAGGGCCAGGAGTACTGATGTGTTGGCCTTGTTGGAGTTTAATAGACTTGCTTTCTCTACATCCAGCATCAGAATATCTCCAGTTATTATGCTGGAGCATTCCCAAACAAATACTCTATATTGTAGGAATAAATCAAGTTAAATATTGGCTTTCTATGCACATAAAAGAAAAAACAACCAAAAACACAACAGAAAAAGAGTGCAGTCTACTTTCCAGAGAGTGAGTTGGCAGATGGAGGTCCCCACAGAGCCAGGCATCAAGGTTTAGGTGATGGGAAATAGCTCTGGTTGTGGAAAATAGCTCAGAGACAGGGGCTCAGGTATGCGTGGTCCGGGCTCAGCATGTTCAGCCCCGGGACTCAGGGTGACCCTTGGTGCTTCTTGGTGGACTCAGGTCTTCTTGGCCAGGGGTTTTGTAGGAGCCACTGGGAACTGTAAGTGGTGGCAATCCCCTGCTGGGCTGGCACGGGGAAAGATGTTCCTGACTGAAGAAGGCAGCACTTGGCACAGGCCACCCTGGGTTTGCTTTGCTGTAATATAAATAGAGGAAAGTTAAATTATGTGGCTTGTTCCTATTTTTGCAGCTAGTCAATCTGTCATGCTATCAAGCTGTCAATCTCTTCTGGGGGTTTTGTGATGTTTTTCTGAGTGGGGCTGGTTCTCTTGCCTCTGCAATTTTGGATTAGAGTGCAAGGGGAGACAATTTTCACGTTCCATGATAACCTTCAAGCTGTAAAATGCTTTTCTCTCCTCTCTTGGTATGAAGCACGGCAGAAAGGCTGGTAGTTGGTGCATTTGGGCAGGTCTTGGGCTTGTGCTGTAGTTGTGCAGTAGCCCATGGGCTTGTGGTGAGGTTTGGGTGTCTACTCCCTCCCTCACCAACGTGCATCATGTTCAGGGTGTTACTGAACTGTGCTGGGTGCGTTCGCTTGCTTGACTCCTTTTGTGCTTACGGTGCAATGGGTCCCAATCTTTTCCTGTTGTCATTATCAGCCACTGCAGAAGCCTGCTCATCAGTGGCTGTCCTTCTGAGATTTCAGCCGTACCCACGCTGCAGTCACCATAGGAACTGCCATGCCAGTGGGCTGGAGCCTGCTCTGAGCCAGCCACGAGCTCAGAGCGGGCTCCTCTGTGGGAGCTGGATGGGCTGCAGCCCCACGCCAGCATGGCACTGGCACTGCCAAGGTGCCACAGGCAGGGTTGGGGGTAGACAGCATTGGAGACAGTCATACGAACCCCCCATCAGAATCTCCTGCTTGGGAAACAGGCTAAGTCCACTGCTGCCTGTGCAGGCTTCATGCCTGTCAGGGCGCAAAAGGTATTTTCTCAGTTGGCCACAGATCGGAGCCTGCAGTCTCTTCTGCATATGCAAATTCACAGCAATTACCGCATCCTGCATGGCACTAGTCTGGTGTGCGGTTCTGGAGCTGCTTGCTCTGCCAGCCTGGAGATGGGAAAGAACTGTAGTGGCGTGGCAGCATCCCCCTGCGCTCGCCCAGACGTGCTCTCGTGCTGGGCCTCTTCGCTGAGGGTGTCATACGGCTGATTTTTAGGCAACTCCAAAGTCCTTTTTGTTTTGCCTTTTACACTTCAGTAAAGCAGGGCTGGTTGGCTCAGCGGGGGCTTGGGATTGATGTGTCACTGGGAAGCTGCCCCATGAAACATTTGCAGTCCTCTGCCCTAGAGTGGGTTTTTTTGCATTTAATCTTGCCGCACTACAGGGAACGAGCAGGCTGGGGGTCGTAGCCACATCCCTGGATGCATGGGAATCATGCACTGACTTCTCGGTGGCACCCCCTGCTCTCTGTGGGGTTTTCTCCCCTGCAGGACAGGGTCCAATCGCCTTGGCAGTTCTCAGCTCACCTGCTGGGTCATTTCATACAGCTGAACTCCCTTTGCCAGCAGCTGGTTTTATCTTTACATTTGCTGCGTGTGTTACTCCCAGGGAAATCTCCCAGGGTGTTTATCCCTGCATGTGCTCTACCAGCAGTGCTCCCTCCCCTGCAAAATGTCTGGAGAAGCACCAGGATGCTTCCCGAGCCCTGCCTGGTCCTGCCATCTCTCTCTTCCGAAGGGGGCTTCTGCTGCCATTCTCTTCCCTGGAGCTGTCCCTTTAGGGCAGTGGCAGATGTCAGGCTCAGAGATTCCCTGGTTTAGCTATTTTTTTCCTCTGAAAGTGTTATGTATATACTTGATATTGCACAGTTACTCCCCAATGACAGGCTTCCTATTCCCACAAACTCTGTGTTCTTAAAGCGGTCCCTTTTCCCACCAGTTTTGAACTGCTGAAGCCTGTCTGCTTTTATCACTTAAAAATCAGCCCCGTTTTTTAGCCCCTGCTCATGGTGACTTGTAAATCTTAACTCCTGTAAAAACATGGTGAAGAAAAATCGAGGCAGTGAACTGAAACAGTTCAGTTTAGGCAGAATCTCAAGGGAGGGCAGAGGTGCCACCCTGTCCCTGGGCTGTCCCTGTGCGTTGAGCCCCTGGATTTGGCGCAAAGAGCTGTTGTGAGACACCTCAGGGAACTGGCAGCAGGAAAGAGTGAAGTACAAATCTGGTCCCAGTTCCTGTGCCTTGCTGGGCTGCATGACGGCAGCACACCGAGCTTTCTTCAAACACCAGCGAGTAAATAAATCAGTTACCGAAGTCACCGCTGCACTGTCTGCCTGCTTTTTAGCCCTGCCAGGGGAGGAGTGCGGCGTGTGGCCACTGCCATCCCAGCCCTGCTGATGAAAATGTAAATGTCAGTGGCTTCTCCAAAGCACTTGGCGCGGAGGAGCCCCTATGCCTTTCCCAGCTAATCCTGACAAGCAGCGTGTCAAGGACAGCCAGCCTCTCCAGGGCTGCAGCCAAGCGCCTGCAACGAGCCAGAGCCACATCCTTTCAAAAAGCACTTTGCCCCATCACACTGTTATTTTCACTTCAACAAGTGGGTGGGCACTGAAGACCTCAGACCTCGGGCTGTGTCCCCTCTCTTGTCCTTGGGCTTTGTCCCCTGCCTTGTCTTCAGTCCTCATGCTGTGTCCTCTGTCATGTCTTCAGTCCTCAAGCTGTGTCCTCTGTCATGTCCCCAGTCCTCGGGCTGTCTCCCACCTTGTCCTCAGTCCTCAGTCTGTGTCGCCTGCCTTGCTGCCTGAGGTCTGGCAGATGTTGCCCTGTCCCCAGACCCCAGAGAGGGCTGCTCTGCCCAGGGGCAGGCTTTGCTCCAGCTCAGGCTCCCTGGGAGGCTGGCAGCTCTGCAGGGAGCCGGGCAGGCAGCAATGGGAAGCGTGGCTCCCGCCCTGTGTCGTCTGCCTGGCACTGACGAGAGGATTAATTCTGCTCTCCACAGTGTCTCAAAAGTGGTCTGTGAGAGCCTCTGCCAATCTGCCACAGCCTGAAATACATTTCAGTTCCACCCTATTGATGTTGACTTCTCGTAATTTATTTTCAAAACATCCAAACTCCTGTTCCTGATGTGACTGGAGGATTTCTGCAGACTCTTTCAAATGGAAAGCAAATCATTTCTACTGAGTGCTCGAATCTAACATGATGAGAGAGTGCGAGGAGGGAAAACGGGAAGAACAGTGTGGTTTCAGACTCCGTTTATTTTGCTGGCAGGCCGAGGAATGGCTTATGCTGATGGAGCGTGGTGGGTTGGCCTTGGGGATCCTTACTGGGGCTGATGGGATTAACGAGGGAAAGTTGCACCAACAGAGGCAGCACATCCCATTTCCTGTAATAAATACACTTGCAAATGGGTGAAACTGGTTTAAAATGCAAGGTTCGATGGATTCTTCTAGATGAGAGAGGCTTTGGCTGGGCAATGGACCAGCCATTGTAATTGGGTTTTGATCACTGTGCACATTGTGGCGGGGTGGGTGAGGCAGAGAAAATATTGCTGTTTTTTCTTGTTATTGGCTGTATACTGACTCTTTTCCACTTTATAATTTGATTGACTCTGTGTTCAAACTCTTCATGCCATCCCCCAATGGTGCTTGAAGGTGCCGAACTGGGGCCCGATTGGGGAATGAAAGGTGGTGAAGGGTGATCTGTGACTCAGATATCAGCAAACCCCTCAGACTGGGTTCCTCGAGGTCATTAGGTCTCTTTTCAGAGCTATAAAGGAAGATGCAGGATAATAAGGAAGCCCATCGTTTTAACTGTTGGCTGTGTCAACCTAGAAGCATCACAGATCCATGTTTTCCTTTATCCTGCGTGTGTCCTCTCCCTCACGCAGGTGATGCTGGCAGAGAGGAAGGGCACAGACGAGCTCTACGCTGTCAAGATCTTAAAGAAGGATGTCGTTATCCAGGACGATGACGTAGAGTGCACGATGGTTGAAAAACGCGTACTGGCTCTCTCTGGGAAGCCTCCATTCCTGACCCAGCTCCACTCCTGCTTTCAGACGATGGTAAGTGCCAGTGCCACAGCCTGTCCCCGGGCAAAGGGCAGAGTGAGCTGGGGACACTGCTGGGCCCTGAGCACTGTCTGACACTTGGCAAAATAGATTTTAGTCACCTGGCTTTGGTGGTGAATTTGTGGGCAGAAACTCTCTTGTAGAGACCCAGTGTCATAGTTATCAGTGCCTTTCTGGTGGCTGCGGGGTGCCCGGGAGCTGTGTGGACAAAGCTGTGGGGACTTCTGCCCTGGTCCCATATTGTAGCTTCTCTAGAACAGGCCTTTACTTTTATTCGTGTTTCTTTTCTGGATATACCTCACGCCACTTGCATAAGCAGCCTTGTATTTTCTGCCTTGGCAATGTCACAACTTGTCTAATTTGCTCATAAAAGCGCCTCTGTGAACAAAATGTGTGTGCGTTATACTGGAGGCGGTGATGTACCATATCTGCACCCCCGAGATTTTTCCATCAGGGAGCTGCTGGTGGCGTTAGACATGATTTCCCAGCCCATCGGGTGCCCCCCTCAGCCTGTGGTGTTCGTTCTGATTCGATAGCAAAGTGTGGCGCTTTTTCTCAGAATTCATTCTTATGGTCAAGAACCTGAATAAAGAGAAACCTAATGCAAACGGCAGGAAACTCAGTTTGAAGTGGGCACACGATTGAGTTTTTACAAACCAGAAGTGGGGAGAGGGAGTGGGGAAGAGGACAGGGGACATTTAAAGCAATCTCTGCCCAGCTGTTGAGCAACCTGTGAATGAAAATGTCCAGGTACTTGTCAGCAGGAGCAGAGTGAGGGACTCGGCAGAGTCCTTTAGAATGATGACAATGCTATCCAGGAAGATTACATTTTAATATTATCCCAGAAATTTCATTTACCAAATACATTCAGTGTATTTAAAGCCTGTGGACCGGCTTTACAGCACAGTAATCAAAATGTGGCAGGAGAAGCTATTTCACACAGCATCTCTCTGGCATCTGAAGTGAGTCAGCGCAGGATTATTCCTGGCAGACCTATAGTAGCTTAATAGTAATCGTATTTGTAATGTAATCAAAATGTATAGCAGGGTGTATTATCAAATGCTAGCACAAAGCACTTTGATTTCTGGGAGCGCAGTCCGGAGCACACTTCTCAGCCGGGGCTCTTACTTCAGCTCTCACCAGCGGCTGAAGTAAGCTCAAAATCTGCATTTTAAAGAGTAAGTGAAGATGAGCAATGAGAGAGCTCCTCCATGGGTCTGAAGGACAAGAAGCCCCAGTGCAGGTGTAACTGAGGGATTTTGGGGTGCTCTGCCCTGAAAAGATCCTGGGTCAGAGCCTGGGCTTCAGGACCAGGGGGGTGAGCTGGGTGTCCCTTGGTGTCCCTGCCTTCACTGACAACCTCCCTTCCCTGTGGGGCTCCGCAGCAAAGGGCACAGCAGCAGCGGTGTCAGTGAGAAATGATAAATAACAGGTGGATGGGGAACTCAACTTCGACTCTTGTTCACAGTGGGGAGTCAGGCAGGAGGTGGACCCAATGAGGGGTTAATTAGAAGGTGGCAGGCATCGGAAGGAGCCCTGGGAGTTGTGCCTTGGCTGCCCAAGGAAGGGGTGTACATGTTTTACCAGCTCCATGCAAGTCTCTGTGGGGGGTATTCACATATCTGTAACTTGCTGTTGCACAGTGAGTTTGGATGCTCCAGACTTGGACAGACCCTGTCCTTTTCTACTACAGACAAGAGCCAGGACAGCTTTCCATATCCATCCTTCTCTTCCAGCCTGTAGGCTGGCCAGCCATCTGCTGCTTTATTCATGACTTTTTTTTTTCCTCTGAAGCACCAGCGTTCTCTTCTCCACCCAAATGAGGAAAGCTCAGATCCTGCTTGTAGAGCTCAGCTGGCTGCTTCAAGAGACCATCTTTTTAATATTCTTCCTTCTTGAAGTTGATCGATATATTTAGGAAACAGCTGCAAATGAGCACAATATTGCTTTGCTTTCCAGTTACTGTCACAGGATGACTAGTGTGACAGTGGCTGCTGAAGGTGACTTTGCCTGCCCCGTCTGGATTGATGCCTTGGCAGAGGCAGTCGTTTACAGAGGGGTATGCTCCAAAACTCCCCATCATCTGATAAGATGAAATCTCTTTATCTCTTTGTGTTTTACATAAAATGATTGCCCCTTTGGTAGTGTATTTAATTACCTTTGAGGCCACCCTGCTGTCAGGGTGCACTGTGCATTGCCAGGCTGTGTTGCGCCCTGGGTTGAGGAGCTGATTTCCCAAGTTACTCCATAGCCCTTATTATGGAAATGCTCACATTTGCATATCTTCCGGGCTCCTGGTCCTTACTATCTTAAAAGCAAGGCAAGATTTATTTAAGGAGGAAATGAAAAATGGGCAATATTATGAATTATTATACAATACTGCGAACCTCAATCTCTTACTTCAGCTGAAGCAAGTCCAGGGATGTCACCACGCTGGTGAGGGGTCTAGAGANTTTAGTTGTTTGGGTTTTGGGGGTCTGTTTTGTGTGTAAGGTTGGACTTGAACTCAAAGGTCCCTTCCAACCATGAAGATTCTGTGAAGATGTCTTTGAGCTCCTCAGCATCAGGCTCCACAACTGTTTTTTGTAGGGTGTAGAAAGTTACTGTTTGAAAGAAGGGTGACTCAGGGCTGGTGTCACGCAGGTCTTTGCTGTTCCCATTCATAACTGACACACACAGAGCTCAGGGCATGGATGTCTGCTGACAGGGAAGACCCACTCAGAGAGCAGTCTGTGTCCTGCTCATGCGTGCCCTCTGATGGGCTGGAGCCGTTGTTTCTCCCTCCCTCAGAAATTTTCTAGTTTTGTGGTTTGGGCAGTCTTGCACAATTTCCTTCACAGCCATTTCCTATTAAAAAAACCCCAAGAGCTGTGAAACATCAGAGGGAAGTGGCTTTTCAAGGGCATGTGTTCCCTGGAGTAAAGGTGTCACTGGTGTGGTGTGGTGTCCCCAGGGACACTGTGGCCAGAGGAAAACATGTCACTTCAGAAGCTTCCTTGGGAATTTCTGAGCTCTGCACCTGTATGGCTGCCACGCTGTGGAAGAGGAGGGGTGCTTTAATCCGAAGAGTCTTAATGAAACCAAAGTGCATTTTACACTTTAGAGGCAAAGTCAGTGCGTGCTGTGATTGTACCTACTAGTGAGCATTTTAATTGATTCAAAGTCACTGATTGACCTGTTTGTTCTACTCTTAACAATTTCTTAATTAATTAACCATGTGTGAACATTAAGTGCACCCTCAGACCAGGCCGGGAGGAGCGAGAAGGGGATGCAACCTCCATCTGCCTCCCTGGCTTGGCTGGGAGTTCCTGCATGCCTGGGGGCGTGTGGATCCACAGCACTGCCACAGGCTGCTCCCAGGAGAGGGGGAGGCTGGTGAGCTGGGGATGTCACACCTTCCTCCTGATGCTTCGCCAAGTCGTACTGGTCATTGCCTGTGCATGGAGGCTGGTCCCTGTAGGAACTGCTCACTTCTCCTGTGTGTCTCTTCACTGAAGCCATGAGGCGCTTGGGCAATCACGAGCAAGGAGCTGTTGTATCAAACAATCTGAAAAATGGGCTCAGTGAAGAATGAGAGCAAACTTATTAATGGGAAATGAAAAATCTCTTTTTCTTCCTTCACTTGCCTTCTCCATCAGATCTGTCTGCAAAGGTGCAGAGCTTAAATCCAGAGTGTTGCAAAGGAATTAATACGTCTGTCTAATGGAGCTCCACCTGCGTCCCTTGGGGAGGGCACTGGTGATCGTTGTATTGCCATGAAAAATACAGACCAGAGCTGTCAGCTGCCTTGGTCCTGATTTCTGATCCCTGCAGATTCCCTGCTCTAATAATTCTGCTCCTAATTCTCTGCTTTTTCTTCTTTAGGATCGCTTGTATTTTGTGATGGAATATGTGAATGGTGGGGACTTAATGTACCAGATCCAGCAGGTTGGGAGGTTTAAAGAGCCACATGCTGTGTAAGTAGACCTAGTTTGGTACCTTCAGGGTAGGTATTTGATGTACCTCTGACATATAGCTGGAAATACAGTCCAAGCCAAGTCCAAGTTTTTGTGGTGCCAGCCCTGGACAGAAGGGAAGGGGAAAGGAAGGCCAGCAGGATCTGGAAAATGCAGGGTGATTCTTTGCCTGGTGCCAAGGATGCTGGTGCCTCTAGCTCTTCTTTAGGATACACTGCATTTGTTGATAGGTAAATAATTGACCTTCATAAAAGCACCAGGCAGGGAGGTTCAGAGGCTTCCTGGGAGACACTGGCATCACCTGTGTGCTGCCAGCATGCCTCTGTTCTGCCCTGTGCCTTTCCTCAGGATGAGTTGGGCCTTTGGCTCTTCTACTGGAGTTGCCAACCCTGGTGTTAAGTGGTGGCTTTTGGCTCCTACTCCCTGTAATTTGGAGAAAGCAGAATGTGTTTGTGAAAGCCCTCATATGCTTAAATAAAAACACAAAAAGTGAGCAGAGCCTGGGTGGGTCTGAACCAGCATTCTGCACTCTGGCAGAGCCCTTGGAGACCCAGAATATTCTTTAAAGGAAGCGGTGGCGGTGCATGTTATCTCCCTGGCCTCCCCAAGATGACAGATAACTTTTCAAGCCACGGTGCCAGTACACAGTAACGAACAGCCATAGATCCCAGCTTTCACTTAATGAGAATCTGTGTAACAAGAAGTGACAGCCCCCTGCTAGCCCACAGCAACTGGATCGCATCCCTGCCTGATATGAGCAGAGGGTGGGTTGTGTCATTCTCGTGTGATACTTGTCTGATATTTTTATGTTGCAGCTGTCTTTATCCTTTGGTCATGTATGCCCAACTCATTTCATTTGGTGCAATTGGATTTGAAAGGTTTTCATTTTGATTCATCTCATTTAATTATCAGTCTTCGCTTTAAATCTTTCATTTCAGATTCTACGCTGCAGAAATAGCCATCGGCCTCTTCTTCCTGCAGAGCAAAGGCATCATTTATCGGTAGGTGAGCAAGTTCCTCCTTCCTCACTTCTCCAGAGAACTCCAGTCGGAGCTGGAGTGGTGTAAGGACCACGACGATCCATAGGGCCCTGCAGCCCTGCTTTGCAGAGCAGCCACCCGCCATAGAGTCATTAGTGTCATGGGTGAGTTCTGGCAGCTGCCTGTTGGGTCTGCACACCCAAAATGGGGTTGGGGCCCTTAAAGCATCACAGAATCATGGAACGGTAGGGATTGGAAGGAACCTTCAGGGACCATCTAGTCCAACCCCTCTGCCAAAGCACCTAAAGCAGGTTAGGCAGGAATGAACCCAGGTAGGTTTGGAGTATCTCCAAAGGAGGAGATTCTACAACCTCTCTCGTGTCACTGGTTTCAGAGAAGGTTCTTGTCTTTGTCTCCATTTTAAAGGAAGGCAGCTTTGGTTCCTCTCTTGTCTCTGTTTTATGCATTTCTTGCCGTACGACACAAATGCTCGCTGGCAGCACGGACCAGTTCTGAGCCATGTGTTTTGCCACAGGGCACTATTTTCTTACCATTAACACTGGAGTAAGTGCTTATGAATGGCTTGCTCTGAGATCTGCAGTGCAAGTCTGTCACTTCTGGTTCAGACACTAAAACCACTTTGCCTTTTGCAATATGACTGCAGCATCCAGAGTTAGCCAGGTTACTGCCAGGTGCTGGACCAGGCTCTGAGGCTGCTGGTTAAGCGCTGAAACTTGTGTACCACTGCTTTTCCCTGCTCGGGAGTATTCCCAGAGCCCAAGGTAGAGAATAGCATCCTAATGAGTGTCAGATACCATTAACTGTGTTGCACAAAGAAATGCCAGCTGTGCTACTGAAGTTAGGAGATGCTGAAGACTATTCTGAAGATGAAAGTGGAGCAAACTTGACATGAGGGATGCTTTTTGCTGTTAGCTGCTACAGAGAGATGTTTAGGTCTGCCAGTCCCCAGTGACCCTTCTTCCTTCCTTCCTCCGAATCTGAATCCAGGCTTGTGTCCATCTGTCTTTGGCCTGTCGGGGTTCTAAGCACTGACATAATAATTGGAGAAATCAGTCTTAAAAACCAGCAAGTTGTAGTAAATTATGCCATTCTTTTTATTGGACTCTTACTTAACAGAGTTAAACCTCATGCACCATGCAGGCCCACGGCTCTGCTGAGCAGGCTGTTCCCAGCAGGGTGTTTCAGCTGGGGGTCTCTAAGAAGAGGGTCACACAGACACATTGTGACTTTCAGGCCAGCTTCAGACTATGCTGTGTACCTTTGCTCTTCACCTGCAGACCAGAGATGGGCAGAGCTGCAGAGACCTGGCTGATGGGCAAGCACAGCTTGTGCGTGCACCTATGTGCTGCTCTGTCACCTGCCTTGTCACCTAATGCCACCCTAGGTCAAGGGAAATCCTGCAGACATGTTCCGATGAAATGGAGACCTCTGAATGATGCATTACTGTAGAGCACATAAGCCTAGAATGGCACAGAATCACAGAACTGATGATACCAAACTGGGAGGGCTGGCTGACACTCTGGAGGGCTGTACCACTATCCAGTGTGACCTGTAGAGGCTGGAGAGCTGGGCAGAGAAGAACCTCATGAGGTTCAACAAGAGCAAGTGTAGGGTCCTGCACCTGGGGAGGAAGAATTCCAGGCACTGATGCAAGTTAGGGGTGGGCCTTCTGAAAAGCACTCCTGAGGAGAAGTATCTGGGCGTCCTGGTAGATAATAAACTATCCATGAGCCAGCAATGAGCCCTTGTGGCCAGCAAGGTCAGTGGAATTCTGGGCTGCATAGGGAAGAGTGTGGCCAGTAGGGCAAGGGAGGTCATTCTCCCTACTCTGCACTGATGAGACCACAACTGGAATACTGTGTTCAGTTCTGGGCTCCCCAGTTCAAGAGAGACAAGGAACTACTGGAGGGAGTCCAGCATAGGGCAACAGAGATGATGAAGGGATTGGCGCACCTTGCTGATGAGGAAAGGCTGGGAGAGCTGAGACTCCTTAGCCTGGAGAAGAGAAGGCTGAAGGAGGATAGAGATGGACTCTCTTCAGTGGTTTCCAGTGACAGGATGAGGGGTAATGGGCACAAGCTGGAACATCAGAAGTTCCATTCCTTCAACCCCACCTGGATGCAGTCGTGAGTGATGTCCTCTGGGCAATCCTGCTTTAGCAGGGGAGTTGGACCAGATGATCTCTAGAGGTCCCTTCCAACTCTGACAATTCCATGATTCCATAATTATACAGCCCATGGCCAGTAATGTATAATTTGCGCTTGAACTACTGAGTGTTTGCTACAAAACTGTCCTTCAAGCTGGAGCACCGAGCTCTGGAGAGGCTGGTCAGGACTGGGAGTCAGACTAGGAGCTCCGCAGCTGAAATTGTCTCCACAATTTCTGCTAAAGAGCAAAATTCCTGCAGTTGGATATAACTAACAGATATTCTGCGGACGCGGATCAGAGAGAAATATGGGGGAGCATAGTATAGGTGATGCAGGGGCTTCTGCTGAGTAGGTACTTCTTCATTGCTGGTGAGCTTTGATTTTCACTTGATTTTCATAGGAACAAGAAAAAAAAAATCTATTAAACCTGTCTCCCTGCGAGATGAGAAAATTTTTTCATTGTACACTTAAAAGCCATTTGCCCAGCGTGGTGTTCCTGTGGGTTAAAAGGGAAATAAACACTTCATCCTGACAGATCTCTGACTTATTTTTACTCATCTCCCCACATGTTATCCTACAACGAGTCTGGGAGAGAGACGAAGCCAGGGCTTGCTTGTCGGAGAGCTCTTGGAGTCAGGAAACTTGTGTCTTTGCTGGGGGGCCCTCTTTGTGTCACTAGTTTGTGCCATTGTTTTGCTTTCTCTTTGCAGAGACCTGAAGCTGGACAACGTGATGCTGGATAGCGAGGGGCACATAAAGATCGCAGACTTCGGCATGTGCAAGGAGAACATCTGGGATGGGGTGACTACCAAGACCTTCTGCGGCACTCCAGACTACATCGCACCTGAGGTAGGAGCTGGAGAAAGGTGGTAGATGCTCCGTAGGTGTTTCAGCAGCCTGTCTGATGCTCTTGTCTGTGGGATGACTTTGCTTTGGGCAGCTTTTTGAGAGAAACAGGGTTACTAATGAGTTCACTGCCAGCCTGGAAAGTTCATCCCCCTCAGTGCTGTCCATCCCCACAGAGGCTACCGCTACCTTTAAGGAAGCAGTGATACTGGATCCACCTCTCTGTTTGGCTGTATGCCCTGCTTTTGCCTTAAAGTACAGAAAATCCTCCATGCTGGTCTCCTTGCAGTGTATTTTCCCTCTCTGGGTGTTTTTCCCACATTTGTGCCCTTAGGGTCCCTGTGCCTGTCTGATCCATGACGCACTTGGACACACCAAAGGCTGCTCCTCACACTTTCTTGCGTCTGGGAAAGATGTGCCCAGGAGCCCCTCACCACGTGACAGCCTCTTCTAGCACAACGTGACTGGTGGGGAAAAAATGAATTATTCGTGGATAATATGTCCGTGTGAAGTGGAAATCTGTAGATCTCTCCAGCTTGCTACTTGCAGCGAAGGGCTGTGTGCCTGATGAAGAGAGGCTCCCCATCTACAGCTCTAGATGACTCCAAAATTATTTTGCATTCGGTTATTACTTGTGTGATGGAGTCACATATGACACTTACATGAAGTGCTATATGGGTGTAATTTAATGTCAGATTTGTGAAATTCAGGTGGGTAGTTATTCCCAAATGCCTGTTCCTTTAACATAAAAATATCCCTCTAAAATCTTCTCACTCTGCTGAATTTTCAATGATGAGATTAATATTTATTCATTTAAATATTTTAGAGAAAGAGACTCTTTCTGCTAGGACACAGTTAGATGTACTTGTATGCTAAACTACATTGTGTTTTGCTGCAGCCAGAGAGGTTTCTAATTACTCGTTCAAGTGTGTATTACACAGCCTCATCCCACCAAGATTAATATTGGTGTCCTGTTGGTACATAGCTCAGTTGCTGTGTGTGATTAATTCTCTTTCAAAGCAGGACAAATGACCAGTTCTCTTGGTATTTGCCTGAACATTATCACTTAAACTCTTATTTTCTTCTGCTTGTTCTATTCTTTTTTTTTTTTTTCCCAAAAAGGAAAAATAAAATGGGAAATTAGGATGCAAATCAGCACGGTACCCAGGAATGGTGTTAAATCATGATACCAGCGGGTCTCAAAAGAGTGAATATACACATCCTCTGCTTTGTAAATAGAAAAAGGGGGTATATGGCTCTGCTGTGCTCTCCTGCTGGGTGGCCAAGCCTGTGCCAGTGTGTGTAGCTCCACTCCAGGGCCCTTCTGCTTCCTCCCATTAGGAAGCTGCAGTGTTCTCAAGCCAACATGTCCTTGGGGTAAAAATGTCCTGTGATTTGCTTGACCCATTTTTTTAGGGCTTTTTCTATTCTAAGGTACAGCTCTGCGTGCCAAGGTGACAGGTACTGAGTGCAAACGACCCCGTGTGTGTAATTTCCTCTGAACAAAACATGTTCTTCAGCTGTTGGGTTTTTGACCTTCCCTAACATGCGGTCACCAGCTTCCATTGACAGAGTCTGCTTTTCTGCAAGGATTTCTTCTAAGTACTGTTTTCTTTTAAAAGCCTTTATGGTGTGAAGAGTTCACACCTAAATTTCCCAGAGCGCTCCTAAATCATCTAAGGAACAAGTGGAAGAAACTTCAAGTGCGCTTGATTGAGGAATTTCAGAGCTGAAATGGACATTTGGTCTCAGTGGGAAGGGTCAGGCCTGACCACAGGACGCTGTCAAGGCTCTTGTGTCACTGCATTTGGATGTGTGGCTGGACCAGGACAGAAGAGACTGACATCAGTCTCATTCTCTAATCATGTCTGCATGCTGATGCTTTCGCAGGGTGGAACTTGTCTCTCCCTGGGATGGGTGGCATCTTGATGTACCTCCTGGTCAGATCCCATTGGACACTGGTGGAAGTCTTCTGCAAGGACAGGGAGGGGTGAACATGAGGACTCTGGAGGCTGGCAGTCATGGAGCCGTGGGAGCAGAGCCGTGCTTGGGAGCAGGGGTAGCAACAGCAGGAACAGACCTCTGGGGCTGGATTGCTGTGTACATTCTCCTGTGATTTGCATATGATTTGCATGTGCACACAAGTACAGGAATCTTTGCAGAATAGAATTCTGTAATTTGGATGAATAAATTGCGTAATTGTTTTTCATCAAGTAACAGATGGCAAAGCCCAAGGCCTGTCAAACCCCAAACACTGAAATGACGCCCGGCAGCCGCAACCGGCAAATAAACCAGAGCTTGAGAGACCCTTCAAAGCAGACAAGTGCTTGCGGGAGCTGGGCTTCTTCTGCGGGCTCCGGGCTGGACCTGCTCCTCCTGCTGTCACTGGATGGGCTGGAGGGACCCCTGTGCCAAAGGGAAGGAAGGAGGGGGCTGGCTGCTGGCTTCTGGCACCCTCCCCAGCTAAGGGTGCCAACCCCACATCTCTCTGTGCACTTGAGCCAAGGGACGCAGAGAGCAGAGCTGCCATACGACCCAGGGCTGGGTCCATTTCTCCACCACCTGCTTGTCTTGTTTTTATGTGGGGTCTTGCTAGTGGGGACCAACCCCTTCGCTGGGTTCAGCTGTAGGTGCCCTAAGCCACCATCATGCACAGGGGGGGGTCACCTGCTCCACAGAGGCAGGTTGACCAGGTGGCTCTGCTGCAAAGTCATATGCTTGTGAGATTTAGGGTATTTTAGATTTTGCTGAGTAAATCATGGAAAAATACAAAAATTTGTGTCTTGGTGACTTATCTGAAATAAATGTTGATATTTTAAAATTAAAACAACCACCCACCAGTCACCAAACACCAAACTTATCCTAACTCCAAGTAAAATCCTAACACGTTGCTCAGGTAAGGGTAGGGCAGTCAGTTACCAGGTTATTTTGTGAGGGTTGTTCAGCAATAAATAATAGAAAGCAAACTGGCAGCCTGGAACAGAGAGGGTATTGACTACCCACATGCTGCAGGTCTGCTTTAAAGGGCCATGTACCATCCAGGGAGGGTGTTGTTATTTCAAACCGACTGCACCTGAAGTCAGCGGAACAAAATCCTGAAGTCTGTTAGGGTAAGCAGGAGCGGCTGCTTCTCCAGTGAGCCTTGCTATGATGAGTCTGTCAGAGCACAGCAAATATGCTAAAGTTTTGTGTGAATCAGAATGAATCTGTCTTAAATCACAGTGAATATTCTGAATAAAAAAATAAAGTTTTTCCTAGTATTTAGTGCACATTTGAGAGCTGATGGGTTTTCTTTGAAGTTACTTTGCCTTTACCTTTTGTGTGTTCTCTTTATAATTGCTTTTTCCCACCATTCGGGGACTAATGTCTCAGTAAATAACCTTGTCCTTTTGACCATGACCACAGCTTGAAATTAGTTTGCATTGGGCCACCAGGTTAAAAATGGGAGTGTAATCCTGCTGTTTGTGTTGTTTTCAGATAATTGCTTATCAGCCCTATGGGAAGTCTGTGGATTGGTGGGCATTTGGAGTCCTGCTCTATGAAATGTTAGCTGGCCAGGTAATTGAATTTTAATTGATTCCTATGGGATTGTGTTAAATTCCATTGTGAGCATATGCTGATGTGTAATTTGTTTTGTTGCTGCCACACGGTGGGGGGCCATCTTCTTGGTGCTGGTGAAGAAGCCACAGATGCAGCCCCGGGGACTGCAATGCTGTGACACAAGTCAGCAGACGGGGCTGGTTTCATGGCTGAGGATCACAGCAGCCAACAGAAGCTCAAAGAGCAAGGAAATGCTGAACCTCTGTCTGCTTTGTTCTAGGCTCCCTTTGAGGGAGAAGATGAGGATGAGCTATTCCAGTCCATCATGGAGCACAATGTAGCCTACCCCAAGTCCATGTCCAAGGAGGCAGTGGCCATCTGCAAAGGGGTAAGGGCTGGCCTTCAATTCCTGGGAGAAGGGAGAAGTGCAGCTGGTGGGCACCTCCTGTTGTTCTTCATGTGCAGGAGACCCAAGCCCCTTCTTGCCCTCACCCTCCTTGCTCTGCTCTGGGCTGCAGCCTCCCAGTGTGGGGAGAATCTGACAAAATCTGATTGTATTCTGGTGCCATTGTGCTACTTTGTGTATATGTACTAAAGACACTTAAAAAAATAACACCCTGACCCTTTCTGTGCCGTTACACTATGCTGAGCAGAAACACGGGTAGGACTCGAGGGCTGGGCTGCCTTTGCGCAGGTGAAGGTCAAGAGAAAATTGGAGTGCTGGATGAGATGTGGGAGTTGAGGGCATCTGCCCAGTGACCGACCCTTCCTGCCCATTAGTTGACGAGAGGGCAGCTTCATGCATCTTTGCCTGAAAAGAAAAAATGATGCTTAGAGAAAATGAATGGGATTTCTCAATCATTTTCCTGAGATCTGATACGAAGCGTTCATCCTGCAGAGGTTTCCATTTAGCTCTGAAGAGTCTCCCTTTAGGGGCACCTGAAGTTCACTGCTAGTGTGCGTCTCTTTGGGGTCAAGGCAGTATTTTCAGGATCATATCTCTAAAATTGCAGTGGAGCTCTGAATTGCCTGGTGTCCTGAGCTCTCTATGGACTGGGCTTAGGCAAGGTTTAAATGCAGCCTGAATTTATTTGGGCTGTGATGAATAAAGGCTGGCTGGGTCCTGAGGCTGTGCATATGGTTATTGCTTGGGACCAAGCCTCATCTCAGCCAGCGTCAAACAGTGCTATAAATATGTGTTTGTGTAGGAATTTTAAAAATGTTTGCTTTTAATAGTTAATATTTAAAATATCTGAATGTTCTATATCTCAAAATAGTGTTTCTATCTACAAATGACACATCTTGCTTAACGCTCCCACTGTGGCATTTCAAAGCTGCTTTCCAGTGTTGCCAGGATTCAGAGCTGGTGTTAAAGAGGAGAATTCGCTTGTCTCTTGGGGAAAAGCTGCTGCAGGTGTTCCCTGCCTGGAATGGGGTGCAGGGAGGGAGGGGATACTGTCCAGGCCACCTGGCACCCACCTTCAGCAGAACGTAATAAAACCGAGTCCTTAATTGAGAAACTGCACTGGTGATCGAAGGGGGAATTTCCACAAACTTTCTCACCCTCTCTCATTCCTTTTGCTGTTGGTGGTTGGGACATATGGGGAAAGTTCACTGTGTCCCTGGTTGGCAGGAGCGAGGGAAGATGCTCTGTGATGCTGAACGTGGTTATCCCCCCAGCACTTGTGAGGGAGCGGAGGCTGGAACGGGGACGGATCTCACTGTCGGCTTTGTTTGCTGTTGCATCAGTCAAAACGTGAATGCTGTAAATAGACGAGAAGAGACCATGACTGAAACGTCTGCTGGGTGTATCTGTAATGGCTTTTCTCACTCTTGGAAGCGTGAGGCTGCATGGGAGGACATTTAGCCATGCATGGAGAATTTGGTTCTTTATAAATTCCTGTTGGGTTTGTTTGTTTGGGTTTTTTTGCAGCCGAGTGGTGGTTCCCTTTGTGCAACTGTTGTTTGAGGGAAGTGCAGAAAAACTCCAGACACCCTTTGCCGCCACCAAACTGCTACACCAGAAAGTTTAATTAAAAATATATGCGGTATTTACAAACCCTCAGTAAGCTGGAAACAACGTATTTACATTTTCCCCTAGAATACAGTAAAATATATCTCAATTAACCACCCCTGGAGGCGTTGGAGCCATGCTGTTTGTGTTGGTACATGGCAGGTCTTCCAGGAGGGCACAAACCCAGCCTTAGATCACTCTAGAGAGGAAACAAACAGTTGGAGAAGCCTCTGCTCTTAAACACGAAGGGTTTGGTATTTCGCTACCGTGCTCTCCAAAGCAATTTTGCTGTTCCCAGGTGGTTTCACTCCGGCATGCCGGTGCCAGTCATCACTTACTGTTTCACAGCTCAGGGATGAAAAGCATTTGATCCTGAAAGCCTTGTATAGGCGTGAGCCAAGAAACAAGCGTTAATCAGAGATAGTTGGCTGGGAAGCAAAATGGAGAGTTAACCAGAACAGAGCTCCTTGACTCGACAGTCAGCATCAATTAGCAGATCAAACGGAGCATTTCCCTCCTCTGCTGTCAGCTCGGATTTTTCTTTCCAAGGGCTGATGTGGGAGCTGTGGTGTCCATGGTGCAGGTAGCTAAGCTGTACTCTCATCAGCTCTGGTTTGTGTATCAGGAGCCAGGCTCCCGTTTCAGACCCGTGGAACGGTGTGTAGGGTGTGTGCACATGGGCACTGGCACACATCATCACCCATTTTTCATCCCAGCTGGAGGGGTTTGACTGTGCCTGAGCAAAGCAGCCCTTTCCAGGTGAACAGATTGCCTGTGAATAGAAGCTCCCCCTTTAATCTCTGCCTGGTAGCAAGGCCATAAATGGCATGTTTTTTTCACAGTAAAGTTTACAGGTATTTTGGCTGGTATCTCCACTGATGGTACTGCCTGGGAAAAGCACATTAATAGCTGCCTAGTGCTATGCTGCATCCCTCTCAGAGGTGCAGGTATGCCCAAGACTCAGTGGCTGTGGTTAGGAAAAGAGTGGCTGCAAGTTGGGACCATTTCAGGGCCATGCATGGCAGCAGTCCTGGGTGCCGAGGGGTTTACTGTCTTTGGCTCTGGCTGAAACACCAGGCTGTGGTTGGGATGGGGCCGGGATGTGCTGTGCCATGCAGAGGTGTGCCCAGGTGTGTGCCAGGGTGGCAGACGGAGCAGTACCCTGGTGGGAAGGTCCTGCTGATGACCACTGTCTGTAAGCCGTGTGTCCTCGTTAAAAGAGGACAAACATCTGGATCAGCTTTGCCTTTTAGTGCAAAATGTGCTGCTGTTAAATGAAGCCCACAAACACGCAGCATTGCTTTCTTTCCAGAGACAAAAAGTAAAGCTGCAGTTTAGGACAGCAGTTGAGTCCAGGCTTGGACTTTGCTGTATCTGAGCTCCAAACATCAGACGTACTATCAGAGGTGATTTGGTCTAAAGCATTCTTCCTCCTCTGCAGAAGCCTGAAGGGTTTTCATTGAATTGGTATGGGGATTAAATCAACTTGTTCCTGTTTAATACAAACAAAGCTAACTGATTATCCTGTGTAAGCCAGGAGAATCAATCTGAATGTTTATGGGGTCCTATATATCAATAACAGATGGTGCCTTCATGCTCACATGAGTAAAAGCACAATAGGAAAACAAGAAAATGTAATTTCTGGATGCATATAGTGAAAATACTGAATAACTGCACTGTACCACAGCTCTGTTCAGCTTTACAGGGAGGTATGTGAAGTAGAAAATCTTTTCCCATTCGTTAGTTGGCTGAGCTGCTGAATTTGGTGTTCATTTGTGTGCGGCTGAGGAGGTAGGGGGTTTAACGGCAATACTGCAATTTGGGGGTTGGGTGGGTGTAAAACAGCTTCCAGCACAAGGAGGCAGGTAAGAACCTGGGTTCTGGCTGGAAAAGCTAATTAATATAAGAGCACAGAATGCACTTGGTGGCGTGTATATATGAAGTGCATGCAGGGCAGCACGATGTGTGCAGAGTCATAGACATTTTCATCGGGTGCAGGTGGGGGGATTGGGCTGTCCTACGGGGCTGGAGGTTCTGCTCAGGGGGAGCCCTGGCACGGCACAGCCTTGGCATCCATTGCAGGTCTCTGGGAGGTGGCCAGAGATGTGTGGCCACACATCTGCCCAGCTTGCTCTGTCAGATGCTTTCCCAGCTGAATTTTATGCGCGGGTATCTGTGAGCTTTAGTATCACCGGAAGCACAGATCCTGCAGACACAGCCTTGCTTTCCCTCCTTGCCCCAAATGATCTCTGGCAGTAAGAGCCAAAGGTTTGTTGGTGTGTTCAGGATCAGCACTTACCAGCAAAGACCCATGAACAGATTTCTTTTCATGTCTGCTGAATGCAAACTAAGCCATTTGACGCGCCAGCCAAATCTCTAAATCAGTTTTTTAGCACATTTCAAGCTCTCACATTGTTGTCAGAGACTTGCCTTAGGAGAACCTTAATGAGTCGCAGGATGCTTTTTATTCCCCTGCTTTAGCACAGCTAAGCGGGACCTGATTGAATTGTCAGGATGCTGTCCACAGCCTGCCCAGGAGATGCAAAGATCCTCTTGTTGAGCCAAACCGGTCAACTTGAAGCCGATGTAGTGAAAGCTGAGGGACAGCAGGGTTCAGCGGGGCATGGCTTCACCTGATCTGTGTGCCCACGGTGATGTGAAAGCTGCCTGGTGGCACCAAGGGACGGCAGGTTGCCTGCCTCGCTGTGCTGCTTTGGCAGTGAGAGGACCACAAGTGGGGTTCCCTACCTTCCAGGGCCACCTGCCCACTGTGCCTGGTAGCATCACTCCCTTTTCCTGGCAGGGGACAATAACTGGATCCAGCCCCTCCTGCTTGTCCGGGCTGCTGCCAAGGCTCATTCAAGAGACTGAGACATGTAATGTCTTGTCTTCTTACACTGGGGTTTGTTATTTTTTTTTCTAAAGAGCTGCACACTGCAATACTGAGGGAAGCTGTATTATTTAGCAAAAAAAAAAAAAAAAAAGTAAAACGCTAGTTAGAAAAAAATCTGGGTTTTGTCATTGCTGCCACCTCACACCCCTTTGGCCCCCCTCCTCCACCCCACCAGCAGCAGCTCCATTGGGATTACTTGCACGGGGACAGGCTCTGCAAGGCTGATGCTGATGCCAGTCACATCCTTGCCCTGAGGAGAAGCAGTTCTCACCATCTGGAAAATCGTTTGTCCAGCTTGGGAAGCCTGGTGGGCTTTTTCTGTCTGCAGATGGGCTTTCCAGGGGGTGATGCTGGTTCAAGGAAGCTTCGCTCCACCAGTCTTTCAGCTGCAGGATGCCTTCGCAGCTGGCTGGCCATGGATGTAGTGCCATTTGGTAGCAGAGTGGTTGCAGCTCTGCTCTTACTTCACATTTGAGGGGTTATTTTTATTTGGGTCTTTTTGGGGGGTTGGTTTTTGTTGGGTTTTTGTTTTTTGGGGGGTTTTTTTGGAGGCTTTTCTATGCTTTCAGCTCCTTGTAGCCTTACTTTTAAAGATCAGCTTCCCTGAGCAAAGTTGTTTTGTGCAATCAAGGATGGCAGGGGTTGACTTTTGCCAAAATACTTATGCCTTGGGGCAGGGGGAGCTCTGCCTGGATGTGGGACCTGGCAGGGGCTTATGAGCCCCCCAGGACACAGCAGGCTGCTCACCACCCCCTGGGTGCTTGGGCTGATGTGTTTATTGTTGTCAGAAGATGTTTGGTTATTAAAAAACCCATCTTTCAGGGTTGGCCCAATCTCAACAGAAGGGTGGGGATGTTCCTCAGCTCTCCAGTCAGAGTGTTAGCACCTGCAGAGCTTCAGGGGTCCCAGGAGGGCAGGATGGGGTCTTCTGCAGACCCACAGCCACAAGAGACAGAGTTGGGTTTGCTGCAACCTCTACACAGCTCTGGGGTCAGTTTTAACTGCCCTGCTTTTAATAAAGTAGTCCTTATGCTGCAGGTCTATGGCTCATATTCTCCGTGCTTATCAATGTCTTACAAATCTCTGGAATCTCCATCTGATCACCGAACACAGCTCAAACAATGCCCGCAGGATATTAATGTTTGTACAGCCGCCTTTAATTCCCGTGGCCTGTTTCACTTTTCTTATTGAGCCAGTGAAGAGGTGAAGTTTAGATGATAAACAACGTTAATGGACTGTTTGTGCTTGTTTTCTCAAAATTGACTCTTTCATTAGAAATACGCCTCTTGTTCAAGCTGCTGCAGCTCCAGACAAGTGGAGGTTCTGCTTCAAGGGCTAATGAAAGTTTCTGAGGGCAGATTGTTCATCTTAAACGGGCAGTGCCCTTTAAAATTAATTATGCAGATGCTGAGAAGTTTGCTACCAAGCAAAGGGACTGCTAGGCAGCTTAGCGGGCATCCTGCTGCCCCTGGCGTAGCTGCTGAAACTGCAGTGGTGTGGGGTCTACCAACACCCTGATGGTATTTCTTGGTGAACCGGTTTCGTTCTCAGAGGAAAAGGGGATGTACTCATCCCACCCAGTACTCATGTACCTGCTATCTGCTTAGTCTGCTGTCGTAAGACATTGCCAACCTTCCCTGTCTCTGGAGCTGCTCCTGCTTCTCCCTTTGTCCTTTGCTTTAAGCACCAAAAGCTGGGAGAGGAGATGGGACCCCCTCTTGGGATCTGGGCGCTGATGTGGGTTGTCCCAGAGAAGCGGCCACTTGGTGCAGACTGCTCAGTCGAGCATTGCAGCACGCTGGGTACCTCTCAAAGTGGACATTTTGTGAAGCACTTGGCTACCCTATGAGTAACTGGTTCTTCTCTTCCTCTCCCCAAGCTGATGACCAAGCACCCTGCCAAGCGGCTGGGATGTGGCCCAGAAGGCGAGCGGGACATCAAGGAACACGCGTTCTTCCGCTACATCGACTGGGATAAGCTGGAGCGCAAGGAGATCCAGCCTCCCTTCAAGCCAAAGGCTGTAAGTGTGGCTGCATTAAGTGTGTTTCTCACCCCCTAACACTCTCCCGTGCTCCCCCAGGATGGTTCTCTCCTGCTGGTCTCTCGTGCTCATGGGAGCACAGGCACGGCTGTACGTGCAGGTTCTGCTCCTCCTGCCTACGGCGTGGAGGCACCATGTCTCTGCCTGCTGAGAAGATTGTGTCTCCTCAGATTTGGCACATGCCAAACCACTGCTGTGACAAGAGAACTTCTCAGGTGCTTTGTCTTGTTCTGGATTACAAGGGTAGAAACACTCCATTTAGCTCATGGATTTAATTGTGTTGCAGCACTGTCTGTTTGTTATCCCAGGGGTCAGTCCTTCTCTTGGTTTTTTTCCTCTCTTCTTAGGCTGAACAGGTCTCTCTTTTTCTTTTCTTTNTTTTTTTTTTTTTTAAATCTAAACTTTATTTCAACCTCTAGCTCAGCACCATAGTCTGCCTGAATTGGCAATGGAGCTGTATTTCACTCAAAAGTTTCTCTCCAAGGTAAAGCGGCGGAAGGCTGGAGCCTGGCTCACGGGTGGAGAGGAGCTCTGCAGTGAGGAGATCCTGCCTGCTCTCTGTCATCCCTGCCTTGCTCTGAGCTGGGTTCTGCCAGTGGGAGAGGTGCTGGGTGTGCTGGGAGCACGAGGCTCGTGGCACACGCGGCTGTAGGGGGAGGTGAACTTCCAGCAGCGAAACTGAGGTGGGGACATAAGTAATGTGAAAACCCTTTGTCAAAAACAAGAGGCTACTTGGCTACTCCTGAGTCTGGCTGTCTTTGTGGTGATGTCCATGTGATGCCAGTGCCAGGGCAGCGGCACAGCTGGAACCATGGAGTGGGTTTCATCGCCTGCTGCCTACGGGGTCTGTGCTGAAGCAGTGCCAGGGCAGGAGCCTGCTGGTCTTGGGCTGCTCGCCACACCTCAAGCACATCAGTTTGCTGCTTCTCTCTGCCTATGGGGTCTGTCCTTCCCAAGAGAGGATGCCCAGGCAGCAGTGACCATGTAGACTTGGGGACAGGGACATCTCTCCCAGGATTTCCTTTTGCTACCGTTGGGACTTCAGAGTCACAGCTATGTCCAAGTCTCTCTGTGGTGGTCTGGGTCTCTGTATGCTCTTACTCATATATTTCCACCTCCTTGAATGCCTCTTAGCTGCTGTGCCCTAGTTGGGCACTGGTGTTTTGCAGAAAACTGCGTTAAATCTGATTTACATGGCTGATATAGACTAATATTTATGCCTAGTGATGGAGGTGGGGACATTGCGTGCTCTCTTAATTCATCACCCTGGGTCACATCTCAGTCAGAGATGCTCCGTGTATTTAACTGAGTCTTCCTCACTGCCCTTAACAGCCTTGGACACGTCTGCTTTTCCTCTGCTTTACAGTAAACCTGTTCTTTTTAAGGAACCCCTTCAGTGCTTGGAAAAACTCTGCTTTCAGGGGAAATGTGGAGTGGGAGTCAGCTGCTTTAGATCTCCTTCCTCCAAATGCCTTTCTGCTCTAGCAGCCTTTTCCCTTCCACAGCTCCTTGTCTGACTGATCAAATATGAATAAACCACCTATTAGCTGGGACTGGTGGGAGCCTCCGCAGCCACATCTCCCTCCTGGCATCCTGCACGGAGCGGGAGCGGCTACCAGGCAGGAGCTCTGCTCCTCATCCCAGGTCAGCCAGAGGAGCCCTGCATGGGGTCAACACCACTTATCTTAATTTCAGACAAATATTGTTACAAAAGTGATGTCTTCGTGGGAAGCTGTGGGATATCGTCCTCAGGGCCTCTCACTTCAGCCCTGCAACCAAGAGCTGCTTCTTGTGCAGTGTGATCTTTGCTTGCCCTCTGCATCAGCAAGTAGAAGAATGTCCTATTCTCCTTGCCTGTCTCAGAAATGTGGAGGTCCAGGTTGCTGGTGACGGTAGCACTGAGGTCTGAATTGCTGCCTGCTTTCCTTTCCCTCGGAAGGAATGGCATCTTCGAGCCCTTAGGCCATGGAGAGGTGTTACCGGCAGGACATTAACTTTGATATCAATATGTTAGGACTAAAGTATTTGGGGCTGTTTGTACACAACATGATTTGCTGGCTCAGGGTGGGATCTGACCTTTGTGTAAAGGATACTGACATGTGAGATGAAGAGGGCTGTGAGCTCCAGCTGTGGCAGGGGGGACACTGCTCCACACCCAGAGCCCCCTGGGAGGGCAAGCAGGCACCAGGGCTTCAGGGGTCTTATTCCCCAAGAGCCCATTTCTCCTGAAAGCTGTAACTACTGCTGTTTTCCACCTCTGTGTGTGTTTGCTAACAAAGCAGTTTCTGCATCCCTCTCCTGTTTGCTCTTTCTTCCTGAGCAGATCCCCTGATGCCCTTTGCCACGGGCTCTGTGACATAGCATTATTTGTTGTTTGGTGTTTTACAGTTAAAAAACAATTGAATTCTGCTGAAAGTGCTTTCATACCCAGCTTTTAAAATGTGCAAATACTGTCCTGCTTTAAACGTCTTACTTCCTTGAAAATCCTTTTGATGCCGGACTTTGGGAGGGGGACGGTAAGCCACCGTCTGTCACATCTCACCCAACGGCTGGTGCTGGGGAAAATTCACTGTTTGATAGGACAGGAAGATTAATAGAAAGGTAGGCACAGTAGAATTAGGGTTTAGGTAGGATTAAGGCAACTCAGGTGCCTGCTGATAGCTGGTATTTCAACAGCAGTGCATCTGTGCTGGAAAACGCTGCTCCTTTCATGCCAGCTGTGAGCGCAGATCAGAGCAGCACAGAAATGAAAATACAGGTTTGGGCACCTTCACAATGTACTTGGGTGGGTCACAAGGATAGACGTCGCTTATTGCTTCTGACCTTCAGCCATTCATGCGGGGCTTGAGCACCTGCTGGAGCAGGGGATTTGTGCTAGGATGGCTCTTTACTTTGGCTTAAGTATATTTTGTTTAATCTAACTTGTTTTTATTTTTTAAATAAATTAGTTTCTATAAAGATAAGGTTCACAGAGATTTTCTGCCAACTGAAGTTTTAAAGTATGGAATAATATGCAAATGTGGGCACACAAATGCCCACAGTGCTCCAACACCACGTAGTGCCTGAGAGCTTCATCCCCCTGAGTGTGAGTTGGGGGCGAGCAGAACCCAGTCCACGTTACCTTTAGCAGCATGTCAACCAATTCTGTTTATCAGAAGTGTGGGGTTGGCAGCCCCACACTTCTCCCCGCTTGGGTGGCCCCCTTCTGCACCCAGTCTCTGCAGAAACTACTCTTCTGTAGCACCCACAATCTTTTTGCCACAATTCTATGATTTTTACTTTTTGTTATAGTCAGTGTGGGTGGAAGCGAGGGCTCTCCGTGGCTTCACATCCATCTGGGAAGTGCAGCCAGGCACTTCCCAGAACCCTGCAGCATTTTACACCACCAGAAAAATGGACATGTCAGCCCCCTGCCTGGCTTGGGTGATATGTACCCGCAGCTGAAAATAGATTCCCAAGAGCTCATGTGTTGCTTCATGCTTTGTGCTTGATTAACCTTTATCACGGAGACGGTAACGAGACAGATCAGGGTCTGGGTTGTCTTTGCTGTGCAGCAGCTCGGCAGGTTTGACATGGGGCTGTGCTTGGCTGCTCTGTGGTTTGGCTTGTATATAACAATTCCTTTCGTGGGTCTGCATCTACCCCAGGGAATGTATTTACACTTGCCTGCTTTCTCTGTCTCTCATTGAGATAATTACTGTTTTTGGTATCTAATTACTACTTTACTTTACATAAAGCCTAGTGATTTGAGAAGTCTCCTCATTTTGAAAGCATTGAAATCACACGGCAGAGCTCAGGATTGCTCACAACAGGACAAGGTTATTTTAAAAAAAATGCTTTTAATCTAATAATTTTTAATGGCATAAATTAATTTTCCTCTAACTGCATTGAATTAATTAATGTTGAAATGCCATTTATAGGCTTGGATTTGTAAAAACTCCGGTTCCCCTGCATGTGCCTTTTTGTAGCCTTATTTTCCATTCTTACAAGGTGAGTTCAGATGTTTGCATAAGTAATTTCATAATTAGATGAGATTTAAGGACTGAGGGGGCCAACAGTGGGCGGGAACGTGCTGTGAGGAGGTGGCTGAATATATTAAGGTTAAACATCTCCTCTCGTAATTGAGACAAGATTTGCTCTGGTAGCCTCGGGGTCCTGTAAAGGCTTTCTCTGAGATTCCCCTCTGATTATTCAGCCATATATTCAGTGGGTTGGGCAGAAGCTTGGCTTTGTTCATAGGGGAGAGATGAAAGCCAAAACCCTCATGGTGAATGCTCCCAGCCTTTGACTGGAGCAAGGATGAGCGTGTGCTGGAGCATCCTTAGCTGGGGTTTGGGGTCATTAACCAGACGCCAACTAAAAGCACCCTCATTCCCTCTGACAGCACAAAGGGACCCTTGGCGTGGCCCTAGGTTCCTTTAGTGACCCAAATTCCCCCAAACACAAGGGATCTATTGCCAGAAGTGCCTGAGAGCCCTGATCCTCCCTTGGGTGGCAAGAAGCCAGGTTTCTGACCTGGAGCAACACCAGGAAGGTCAGGCTGCCCAAGAGATGCCCAAGGCAGAATTGGAGCTGCACCTCTGGTTTGGGCCAAAGAACTGGGAAGTTGAGGGCATGTTCAGCTCACCGCTTCTTGGCTCTTGGAGCAAGGGTTTCGTCGCAGCTTTTATGATCTTTGATTGCATCTCAGGGATCAATGGAAAATATTTTATTATGCCTTTTGTCTCTATTTGAAATCAAGCTAGAAACTGATAAAATAAAAAGGCTATCTTTTAAGTTGACAGTTTTATTTCTGCAGCCAGAAAAAAAAAAATCATTCTGTGCTGGCAATAAATATTAGACAGGACACATTGGGGATTTATGTAAGATAAATTTCCACTCTCCCCCTTCCTCTAGTCAGGATGGAGTGATACCTGTACGTTAATATAGTCCTAAAATGAGGCAGATTTTTCACAACATGGCTTTAGATAAATGCAAAAATTCATGCAGGATGTCTCCCATCCTTTAACGAGGAACTTAATTTCGGAAGCTTTAAAGATGGTGCTCCTGCAGATAGCAACTGTTTGCTGTCTGGAGCAGCATGGATCCTTGTGGCTCTCTCTGATCACACCAGACCTTGTGCCTGAAACTCCAGCAGTGTTGGGTCTTGGTCACTGGAATAAAACCTGCCATGCTGGCAGGAGCCAGTGGCTGCCTGCGACACCACGGGGGTGGCTCGAACTGTGAGTGCAGGACAGCAGAGGTGCACAGTCACAGCCTGTAGGCCTTGGGTTTGGCCTTGGATGTGGCTCCTATAAATCAAAGACAATTTCCAGCCTTGAAGTGTATATTTTATCCATGTGAAAGTTCCCAAAGAGATTGCTGGTTGCTTTGCTGACCACAAGTTCTTATGCATCTGAACGGAAAGTCTGCAAACCTCACAAAGCTGGGCATGAAATGCTGCAGATAGATAAAACCTTTAAAATTTTACATCCACGTGTTCTTGCCTTATTGCATTATGATGAGAATTATTCTTTGCCAATACATATATATTAAAAATACATTTGTATTTTCTATCCCAATAACTGGAAGCTTTTCACAAGGAGTAGTTGTTAAAGTGTTGATGGGGTTGCTCTTGTTTTATTTTTTTATTCTTTTAAGAGACAGCACATTTCTTCAGAGCAAAAAGAAGGCGAGTGCTGTCAGACATTTCACATGAACTGCCTTGCATGTCTCCACCAAGATCTCATGAAGCTAATAGGCAATGACAGCTATATTTTCAAAGCACTGTTAGGCTTTCACTGTATATTGGGAGTTGATAGAATCTGCAGGTGAGTGGCTTATTAGTAGGTAAACCCTGCTATGCTATGTGTTACTGCACTGATAACCTTAAGCACTGCAGATTTTCCCAGTAGCCTTGCTTGTGGTTTGTTTTATCTCAGTGCTGAGAGGGAAGACTAGTGACAACGTGGCCTAGAAAACCACCTCTCTTTGTCTCAGACCTTTAGCTCCCAGGCTTTGTGGAACTGGCAACTTCAATTTTGCGAATTTATTTTCTATTTTGATGTTAATATAATGGCTTTCAAGAAGGCATTTGGTTGACGCTGACATGTCAAACATCTAAAACATACTTTTTTAAGACTCTGAAGCTGTGCTCAATTACATGGTCTGGAGCGGTGACCAGCTCTTCCCAAAAAAATGGAGCTCTGACAGGTCTTGGACAGATTCCCTACAGATTCCCTACAGATCCCTTGGTCAGATTCCAGCTCATCTGGAAATAACCTCACTTTTCATTTTGGGACCTCTGTGAACCTCACTGGTGTCTTGCTGCTCTGGAGAGGGACTATCTCTCAGCCTTTGATCCCTCTGACAATGTGGTGCCTGGTCTGAGCGTCCCTGGGAGAGGGTCTGTGGGGCTTGGCTGTCCTCGCCTCTGTCCCCAGGCATGGCTGGGGGCTGCTTCCCAACTCAGCAGAGACAGCAGGCTGGGATCAGACCAGAGCTGCAGAGGGGAGCGTGGGTACAGCTGGAGTAACAAGAAGGAAAGGTAACCAGAAGGTCCTGTTTGACCACTTCTTCATGTGATGCGGAGCATCCACCTGCCCAGGAGAAGGGCATATCCCTGTTAGTTTGCACCCACCTGATGCTCCCAAGAATCAGGTGCTTGGAGAGAAGAAAAATGTGGAAAATTGCCTCAGGATGGGGTCCTGACAGCAGTCAGGGTACAAGGTACAAGAACTTGGGCTTTTTATGGAGAGTAGCTACTGAGCTGTGTGTCTGCCGGTCTGCTCTCTGCGCTTGTGTCTTCATTCTCTGTCTCCTTACTGGGTTTCTGTTGTTAATTTGACCTGGACTCTGTGTTCTCTGGTGCAGAGACCCTTCCCCTCTCTTCGGAGAGGATGTTTTCCATTTGGGTCTCTGTACTTGAAAGGAGGGATTTCCAAAAAGTTGTTGCTGGAGATGCAGATGGCATCATGGTGGGACTGTGGCCAATGGCATCTGGGCAGGTTCTCTCCCACCAACACAATGCTTTTCACAGGCTTTATTGAAAGGCTTCTTGGGCTCATTTTGGGAAACTCCCATCTTTGATATCCTCCTGGAGAGCTGGTTGCACTGTATTTGCATGTTTGGTTTGGAGGGATTTTGTTCGTTTCTTTTTCGTTTGTTGTGTTGGGTTTTTTTCCCTTTTTTTTGGACTAACTCCTCCCCTGCATTGCACTAACTCATTTTTGCATAAAAACAGTTGAAAGAGGCCAAACCATGTTGTAATGTGCCACATCGAGAGCAGCATCTGCTCTTGCCTAGGCTCAGTTGTGGGCTCAGCCATGGGCCAGAGGCAGGAGCTGTGTTCACTGGGGCTGATGCTGCAGTGAGTCAGAAGAACCCAGAAGAGATGTGAGGTGGGGGAAAGTACATCCAAGTAAGCTTTAGTGCTGAGTTAGAAACTATGTTGAGCTCATGGTCATGGATGGGAGATGCATTTGGGAGCAAAACCAGACTAGAAATATGTTGTAGGTTAAGAGGTGGCCTTACCAAATATGACAGGTACAATGATGTGGAAGGATGGGCTCAGAAACTGGAGGGGCAAGTGGTCAGTGTGGGTGTGGCTAGAGTTAAATCAACTCAAATGTGACCCAATGAACCCTTTTTAGAGGCTTGGTGACAGTGTCTCACTTGGTGCTGTAAAAACATAGAAGAGCTGCCAAAGGAGCATGCCGTTGGAGGCTGATGGATGTTCTCGTTGTTTTCCCTGAAACCTCCTCTCTGGCAGAGGAAGGAACTGGGAAATGTTGACATTTACATGTATTTTCTTTAATATTTTATTATATTTAGTCTGATGTTTATTAAAAATGTAAATCTGTTTCCTTAGCAAATGAAAGTGAAATACCAGGAAAAATTGTCCCAGCACTGGAAGCGTATGTTATTCAGGGGGAAAAGGAAGGAGAGAACTGAGGGACCCAGAGGGTGCTGGCTTCTGCAGGTCTTGGGAGAAAGGAGGGCCAGGATAGCATCAGTTGTGTGGTGGCTGAGATAGGAGGTAGAGTTTGCCAGCCATTAGAGCAGAGTCATTGGCTGCAGTTGATAGGGATGTGACATGTGTGTGATAGGGAGTAATTGAGCACAATTTGTGGCTCTTGCAGTGACCCAGTATCCACCTGTTATTAGCTGTTGCTATTATTATTATATTAAATCATCACTTGCAGCATGGGAAGTTACAGGACCCTTGTTTTGATTGCTAAGAAAATTAAATAAGGCATTTGGCATGTCTCCCTGCTCCTGACCTCCCGCTCTCACTGCTGAGACTACAGCCCAGCCAGCTGGATTCCCACAGCAGCCCAGTAGTGAGGGATGCTGACCCACTCCCTGAGGGTCCAGCACTCTCAGGGCCTTTCCAGGCCCCATTTTTTCCTGCCCCATGGTGCCATTCCAGCCAGGGCAGCGGTTGCCTGGACTCCAGAGTTTTTGGTTTCTTCTCCCATCTGGTTTTGCTGGATGCAGAGAGCTTGCTGGTTCTCTTGGATTCCTGCCCTGCCAGAATTAGGGTTGTCATTTGCTGCCTGCAGGGACAAGAGAGGAAAATGTCACTGTGAGCAGGGTTTGTAGGGATAGTTTGTCCAGTTTTGGTGGAGAGCTCTGGGGATGCCATGCAGAGAACTCAGCTGTCATGCAGAAGAAGACTGGCAGCCAGGAGCACCCCAGTGCCCCAGCTCCATGCCTTGGCCAAGTGGTACCCTGTGCCCTGGTGTGAACCACCCAGGTCTGACCTGTCGAGAATGGGCAGAGCAGTCCTGGAAATTGCCAGGCAAAAGTGCTTGCATTAAGCATTCAGCCAGCAGCAGCTGAAGGTGAGAAGCCCTCTCCTTGGGCAGACGCAGAGAGAAGCCTCTGAGCAGTCCAGGCAAGACAAAATCTCCCCTCTCCCAGGAAAGGAGGGATGGGGGAGCAGGTGATGGCGCAGGGGTCTTTCAGAGGAAGCCCCTGTGTGCATGGCGTAGCTGCAGAGAAGGTACAGTGCTGCCTGTAGGCAGGGACCGACAGCAAGTAATTGCGCTCCCACCTCATTCCTCTCCTGCAATTACTTGTCATGGCGTAGCCGGAGGGTTTGGCCGGTCTCTGGCTGCACCATGAGATGACATCACCTTGCAACTAATGAAGTTCATACATATTTTGCACCTTTTTTTTTCTTTGTCTGCCATTGCTGGGCCGAGATCAGCAGCGTCGGTGGTGCATGGCAAGGCTGGGGGGGTTGGCTGTGGCCCCAGCGCACCCGCTTCTTTCTCCACCCACCATACGTTCTTTTCTTCCCCTCTCATAGTGTGGACGCAATGCTGAAAACTTCGACCGGTTTTTCACTCGCCATCCACCCGTCTTAACACCTCCTGACCAGGAAGTCATCAGGAACATTGACCAGTCAGAATTCGAAGGATTTTCCTTTGTTAACTCTGAGTTTTTTAAACCTGAAGCCAAGAGCTAAGTAGCTGTGTAGATCTCATCCCCGCATCCCTGTCATCCGGTCCCAACTGCTGTTGTGGTGACATTTTCCATTGCAAAACTTGCATTCATGGTTTTTCTTTAGTACTACTACTAGAGTGACCATATTTCAAAGCCAGAAGTGTCTTCACAGGACTTGGGGTGCGCCTGAAGGTTGGGTGATGTGCAGAAAAGCACATTCGTAGTGCTTAAACGGCATTGTTATCTGTAGGGAATGAAAACAGTCCATTGGCTAACAGAGGTAAAATGGAGAGGTGCAGGCCATGACAATTAGGGAGAAATCTCTTCAGCACGTGCTTTGATTCCTGCTCTTCCCTAGTCTTTTAGTAGAATCATGAAAATTGTAATATCCAGCATTCTTAGCTTTCGTGGCAAGCAAGTGATATTACAAGTCTTTTCCATGTATGACAGTGTATCCCCAGCAGGCCGAGCCTCTCAGCTCTTCCCAGAACCGAGCAGTTGCTCCGGAGAGCTAAAATGCCCATTTTTTTTTTTCTTTCTTCTTTTTTTTTTTTTTTAACTTTGTCTTGCTGTTTGTTGAAACCCACTGCAGGACCCTTTGCCACCACAGACTCATATGTCCATGGCTTTGGGCAGCCCTGGTTCTCTGTGCTGGGTCTTCAGCAGCCGTGATGAATTACTGGGGAAGCCAGCTCTGCCTTTTCCAAAGATTTCTCCTGATTGTGCGGTTTCTGGGTAGCACTTTTTAAATCAAAAGCAGCCTATCCAGTTGTCAACAGGAAACTTGAAAGAGCTGTTGCAGATGCTTTCAAATCCATGGTCACCCTAGTAAATAGCACACAACGTCGGGTCTCATAGTAAAACTTTTTCTTTCTTTTTTTCCAATGCCAAAGCAATTGATTGAGTTTGTTACCTGCGCTTTAAATGTGTCAAAAAAAAAATGGTATTAACATAAATGGGATGCTATTTAACTTCAAACAGTATTGTGAATTCTGATATGATAAGAGAAACTTGTTTCAACCAATAGTCTTACTTCTAAAAACTGTCGCTAGATATTTAAATAGCCTAAGTTTTGTTTCTGACATCAAAGAAAAAGCTCCAGGAAGGAAGCATTTCTGTTGAAACAATAACAATCATGCAGCTTCTTTTTATACTATTTTGCAGATGTTTGTGGGCTGTCACTGTATCCATCTGCTTTAAGTTGTAATGTGCCAATTTTTATTTTATTATTATTTTTTTTCCAATACTGATCATAAAATAAAAAGTGAGAAGTAATGTCAAAGAAATCTGCATGTGTTTGGCAATAATGAGTTTCTACAGTTCGGGGCTCAGAGATGCCAGGAATGCCGAGAGTAGGGGCTGGAAGTTGCCCCGGGTCCAACTTGATTCCTGGGAGAGCGGTGCCGGCAGCAGTGCAGGCAGCAGTGCAGGCAGCAGCCCACATCACAGCACATCCTCCAGGACTGCCGGTGGAACCATGGCCCATTCATCCTCTGTAGCATTTGTCCCCAAACTGAGATGTGATGTACTGGAAGCATCTTCCAAGCGGGGAGGAAATGCCTGTGTGTCCCCTGCACCAACTCCTGCTGCGCAGCCAGCAACCCCTGCCCGCTCAAACATCAACAGGGAAAGGAGTTTCTCCCTGCTGCTCCTTGGAGGAAGGATGATTTGAGGCGTCGGGACGACCCTGCCGAGGCGAGCAGAGCTCTGCTGCTTGGGGAATCTCTTTAAAATGCCTTGAACGGAGACAACTGCGGAATGCGCTTCGAATTTCGGGAGACTGCAGAGGCTGTCGGCGAGGCAGCGCCGTGTGTCGGTGACTCATCGCCCTGCCCAGGCGCTCTCCAAGGAGCAGTTGTTAACAGCAATTGGCAGTTTCAGCTAAAGAGGGATTACAGGTGCCTGTTAACCTCCCTTCCTCCGGAGCGCCCGCAGAATTTCCCCTCTGTCTCTGGAAATCTACTTCTGCCAAATGACTGCGGTTCTGCATGCTGCAGGATTCTTCTGAACGGCAGCACCGGCGGCAGCAGCTGCTGCTGCTCCCTGGCTTCCTCTGCCAGAAGGGAAGGGGCTCAGAGGCAGTGGCTGGGGAGGATGGTTTCCCTCATCCTCTGTGGTCCAGGCACAAATCCTGTTCTGGGACAGACGTGCCGTGTAGGCACGTTGCCCTGGGCATGCAGGAGACTGGAGTGCCTCTGCTGCGCTGTCCCTCCCATGCTCCTTGTCACCTCCCAGAGTCAATTAGCCCTTTGCTGGAGGCATTTTCAGCCTTGAATTCCCCCTGCCTTCCCCTCTCTCTGTTTACCAGGTCCACGTAGCCATTCCCTACCCGCTCCCAGGCTATTCATCATCTTTGACAGAGGCCAAATTGCCACCAATTTCAGACAAAATTCAAGGTAAGAAATCAGCAAACCACACTTCGCTGTGCTCACAGCTGGGCCCTCCTGGTGCTGCGCTTTCCTGCCCAGCCCCTGGAGGGGTGGGAGGGGGAAGCTGCTGGAGGATGCTGGGCAGGGGGAGCTGGGCTGCCCTGATCCCCCTCCCAGGCACATCACAGCCTTAGCCAAAGCTTTCTGCTACTGAAAAGCAGCAGAAGGTTTTGCTCACCTGAGGGCTCCCAGGCTGAGCACTTGTCCTCTCTGGTGCCATCAGCAGAGGCCACTCCGAAGGGCTGGGAACTGCGGTGGCCATTGGCACTGGCAGCAAATATGGACATTTCATTCCCCTTTGCAGCATCCCACACATTCCTGCTTGGAGGAAGCTCCTGGCTCAGTATGATGGTGTTGTCTTGGCACACGTTGGTTTGGGTGGATGTGGCCTTCAGGAACTACTTGGTCAGCTCAGCGTCCCTCTGATAGCAGAACAAGAGTCTGGTGCCATCGTCATCTCCTTCCTTCTTCACGTGAAGGGACTGCAAGAGAAGAGGCTCTGTGCAACTGCTTCAAAACAACATCTTCGTATCAAAGGGCAGTGCCTCTGCTCTTCCATAGCTCCACACCAGCCTCTCATCCCAGGGAGGATGCTGCCTTCCATCAAGGTGGGCTTACACTTGCATTTCAACCTCTTCACCCTTTTCCTGGTAGAACTCTGCACCTGAAGTTGGCTCCTTCACCCCATCTGCCCTTCTCCACTCCTGCTCTGTGCCCCCAAATCTGCCTCTTCTTATTCCTCTGTGCCGGGGAGAAGAGCCCTGCAGGGACACTGCCACCTCCTGAGTGTCACTGTCCCAGCATGAAGGCCGAGACCCATCTGCTGCTTGGGGACAGGCTGGGACCCTCAGGCACTAGCAGGTCGGGACACCAGTGCTCTGGGCACCACCACATGTTCAAAGCATCACTCGTTTGACAGCACAACCACGTGCTGGCTCTTCTCCTGGCCTTTCTCTCTTTAATCCTTGAGCTCCAGTCCTGTTTTTCTTCCCACCTTATCTCCTCTCAACAGTCCTTGGCTTCTCTTTCCTCTCCGGTCTTCCTCTCTCAAGGCTAAAGCTGTCCCAACAGGATGCCTCCTGTAGCAAGTGGAGTCTCCAAGCACCCGTGGAGGTCCTGGTCCACTGCTGGCGTTGGAGCTCATCTCCAGAGGACCAATCCAGCTGCAGTTGAGAAGTGGTGCTCCTAGTCTGGCTGGGCTGGCAGGAGGAATGCAGGGAGGACCTGCCTCTTGCTCCAGGCTGTCTCCTGCTTGAGGCAGACGATGGGATGAGAGGTGCTGCAGTAGACGACATAGTGTGTTGCCCACGGGGTGCTCCATCAGCAGCAAGGAAGATGGCTGTGGTAGGAGGTAGGAGCTGGGCAGGGGTGCAGATGGGTCCTATATGGTCCTCCAATGGATGGTGACACATGTGTGTCTGGTGATGGAGCTGCAGGTCTGAGGACGGTGGGATCCCCCACAGTTACCCCTCAGGAAGGTCATGTCCAGCACAGAGTCAGAGCATGGGGGTGGTTGCACCTGCCAGTAAAACTAAAAAAAAATGGGTGTAAAGTGCAGTTTTCTGCAGTGAGGCTCATCCAGCCCAGGGGCAATGCTGCGGGTCTCCCAACCATCGCCCCCCAGCAGCATCCCAGTCCTGTGCCCTGTGCGCAGCCTGTGCTGGTAGTGGAAGTGCTGGGAGAGGACTGCGAGTGACTCTGCTCCGCTCTCATTCCAGCTCCTACATAAAGACACGGAAGAAGAGATGGGGAAAGTCTTTTGTCCCTGCTCACTTTATTAAGGAGAGGAAGCAGAGCGGGTTCCCAGCCCGTGGGCTGCCCTGCTGCTCACGCCGCTGCCGCACGGTGGGGAGCGGGGCATCCCTCCGCCAGCTTTCTTTATTGCTGAAGGATCCTGGGTTCTTATATTGTGTCTTCAGTACTCTGGTTTTCCATTCAGCCAAGGTACCATACCATCCCGCAGCCAGAATATACGTTAATTGGGCAGTCTTTGATACACACACATAAGAATGGCCCGAGCGTTCTTGCCTGATGGGCTCTGCAGTGCCAAGAGCAGGTTAGCAGCACTGATCGAGACAATAGCTTTCTTTTCTTTTTTTCCTTTTTTGGGGGGTTAGATGTAGCTGCAAAGTTGTTCTTATGAAACTAAAATGGTGAGAAGTTGCATATGCAGAATTTCTGTTCTTTGAGGTTTGGAACTACTGTATATTTCCTATATACAACCCTGGAGCAAATCACATCCTCAAATCAATAAAACACCGTGCTGGTCAATACCATATCATAGCATAATTTCTAAAAAGAAAGAGATCAAGCTTAAAGTAAAATGAGCTCTTACAGTGGATTATTTTGTGCAAATCTGGAAGTCATATTGAATGTTTCCTTCCATTTTGAGGCATGTTGCTTCCTCCAGGCTCCTTCCTCCTGTGTATTGCGGCTGTGTTTGCAGTGAGGGTTGTGCATGCTGAGAAACTGCTCCATTGCTCTCTCTCGCAGCAGACAGGAGAGGAGGGATGCTCAACCCGGGAGCACTGCAGCTTTCCCCGATGCCCCGAGCTCTCCTCGTGTCCCTTTACTGTCTGGTTGTTTGTGTTTCAAGCTCTTAAACTGGTGTTCTTGTCTTCTTGCCCACGGTGTGGGTTTGACTCCATTGTACAGGGGCTGCCACAGCCTGTCTGAAGGTGCGTTCTTCAGCAGTGGTGGCTTTAGAAACTGGTGTGGAGGTCTGGAGTGTTGGGGATGAAGCCTTGGGGACAGCAGAGCTCTCCCGGTCACTTGCTCGCTCGCGCTCCCCCCTTTAACCGGCTTTAACTCTGTGCTTTCCGTTTAACAGAAAGACAAACGAGACACTTCCAACTTCGACAAAGAGTTCACCCGGCAGCCGGTGGAGCTCACGCCCACGGACAAACTCTTCATCATGAACTTGGACCAGAACGAGTTTGCTGGATTCTCCTACACTAACCCTGAGTTTGTCATTAACGTGTAGTCGCGGCGCCGCTGCCGCCTCCCGCCCTCTCCTCGCAGTCCGAAACTCCAGATCGCCTTGTACATACCGACACTAGTCTTCCGGGATTAGCAGTGCAGACATACATACCCTCATGCGAAACACGCCAACCGCTTGTTTTAGGAGGCCTTCCTATGTCTGTGTCACTCGCTAGCTTGGTTTCCCTAGTCGGAGGTGTTTGGGGTTCAAGTTAACAGTCAGTAATACTTCTAGGAACTGTAGTTGGTGGTGACTAATAGAGTTTTTAAACAGAAATATACCAAATTGCTACAGTCTTTGTAATTTTTGAAATGGGATGCTGAGATTCCAGTGACCCTAGCTACCCACAAACCGTTTCTGTTGAATGCTAAGCATGGTTGATATCTTAAACCGTTGTGCTGAGGCTTGCGATGACTGTGAGCTTGTCTTAGAGGAGCCTTTTGTTCAAGACATGGATACATTTGATCAGTGTGGAAAAGTCTGCTTATAGACCTATATTTTTAAATGCATTGTATATACCGTCAGCCTGGCTCACCGGAGCCATCTTCCTCCCTCGCCTCCCGCAAGCTTGCGCCTCGCCATACGTCCTTTCCTACACTCAGGCATTAAGACTCCAAAACAAATTCCATGCCAGTTCTTGTAAATCAGAGCAAATCTTTTTCTAAGTGAAAGGTGGGAATTTTTTTTTTCTTCTTCTTCTTTTTTTTTTTACATCTGGAACAGTTTGCAGTTTTGATACACTCTATCAGCACTCTCATAAATCTTTCTCCTTTTTTTTTTTCCACAGACACTGTCAAAATTTAACAGCTCTGTAAAGAATATTAATATTCTACCAAAACAAAAGACATTTATATTCTCGGTTTACAATTTACCAACTGAAAATACGCCCGCTACAAAAGGGCTGTACTGAGGGCTATTTATAAAGGTAACTTTTCTACTTAACACCCTCTGCTATTATCTTAAAGGCTCAAAACCCATGAATTTTACAGGCATCTTGATTTACCTCTTTTAGGCAAAATTCCTAGGGGTTTTCTTCAGCAACCCAGGACCTTCTGCATCATTGCAAAACTTCTCAATTGGAAGAGACAATTCCAGCAGCTGTTTGTAAGGCAGAGCCGTGCCGTGCCATGCCTGCAGCAGCAGTGCAGTGCTGGAGGGCAGGGGCAGGCAGGAGCTGCTGGTCAGCAGCCAGGTGGCAACTCTGGCTCCCTGTTGGGTTTGCAGCAGGGTGAGCCCCGAGTGTGAGCATCCTTTGAGTCACCGGCTGTTATCCCTCTCTTATTCCATCCTGGTTTGGTTGGCTTGCAAAAAAAAAAAACCCAAACACATATGTACATTTTCTGAAGCACTACCAGTTCTAATGTAAATACACATTACTCCATGCCTATAGGGGAAAATGGGGGAGGAATTTTATGAATCACAAGAAATCCTATAAAGGAAATTCTGGTTTGTAGATCTTTTATAAACATCAAACTCTACCTTTGGAAATTATTTTCATCTTTTAATGATTCATTGAGGAAAAAAAAGGCTGCTAGCAGCTAAAGCTGATGTCCTGTCTGCCTGGGAGCGGGCAGCTGGGTGTCCTCATCCCCTTATTAAATTGAAGGTAGGCAGTGCCCTGTGCATGTGAGAGATGTGACCTGTGAGCCCATGGTCTTGGGCACAGACCTGGGCTGGAGGAAACAAAACAAAACCCCAGAAAAACTGCAAATTGTGCCAGATCGACAAGAGGGGTTATGAGACACACTGCATTGGGTTAAGCCCAGGGAAGCCTGGAGCACGGGCTAGTTTCTGATGAGTGTTCTCATAACTCCAGCACACGTTTCAGAAGACGTCTCGCCATCCTCTGCAGACCACAGCTGATGTTCAGAGCATGTACATTACTGTAACTTCCAAACCTGTTGCTGCAGAATTAGTATTACTTCAGTGGTGAATGTTTTTGATTTCCCTATCTTTGGCTCTGAAGCTGCTCCCAGGGGCTGGCCAGGATGCTGCTATAAGGTCTCTGGTGCCAGGGGACACCCCGGGGCCATGGTTACATTTAGGGACTGCTGGGGGGGGAGGGGGAGGGGGAGGGAGAGTTACGTCTTTTTTGTTTGGGACCTGTATGTGTTGGGGTGACACTTCTGCATGGAGCAGACATTGCTGAATCACCAAGAGAGATGGGCAGCCTCAGATGGGTCCCCACAGGAAGGCAGGCTGGCACATGACTGTGCTCTGCGGAGCTACCAGGCAGCTTTGGTGGCATCTTCAGGATCTGCGGGGTTAAGATCCATGCTCCAGGGTGAGCTTGGCAAAGGCTAGGTCTGGTTTGGAGGACTCTGACCTTGAGCATTTCTGACATTGTTCATTCTGCTACTTGCAAAACTCTCATTTCAAGGTTTATTTCCAGATGACCTGTTTCTTCTGTGGAGACAGGTAAAATGGGATGTGCCTGGCCCTCCACAGACGTTGAGGTTTGTATGAACTCTTCGGAAGAAGGACAGAGTAACAGTGGTTGACTCGCTGTTTGCTGTAATTTGATGATTTAATCTTCGCCATGGGATGGGGAAAGCAGTGCTTCAGGACGACGCTCGGAGCCCAGAGGCTCCAGGAGAGCCCTGTTAGTCAGTCCCTGGGTGCTCTGATGCACAGATAAAGCCCAATAAAATTATATGAGTGCACTGCCAGGACACCACTGGGTGCAGTAGTGCAGTGTCAGGGGACAAGGGGATAGTGTGAGTGAGCAGCGGGTGAGAAGGGTGCTCCAGTGGAGACAGAGGAGACATCTCGGCCTGCAGCTACTGAAGAGAGAAAAATCCCTCCAGGGCTTGCGGGATGTACCCTGAGCCCTTTGTCTGTCTGCTGGAGGGGGTTCAGCTGCAAGGATGTCCCATGCGGAGCAGCTTGGCTGTGGTGTGATGGGCAGTGGTGCCCAGTGGTGGCAGGAAGGGACACAGAGCCCTGCACTTCCCAAGATGAGGCAGGAGAAGGAACTGGGGAGGCAGGACATAGTCACCCCACCCTCAAAGAATGGCAAGTCCTCACTCTTCCCCTCTCCTGGGCTGGATTGCACCTGAACGCTGCAGGTAAGCAGAGCTCAGGGTCCTCAGGTGTTTCCTGGTGGGGCAGGTTGGAATAGACATTCCCCCCCCAACAGAGGCTATATTGGTCCCTTGGCTGATGGTGAGCAGCAGAACCTAGATGGCTCCTGTACCAAGGCACAAGTTTTGCAAAAGAGGTGGCAAGCTGTGTGAAGAAGATACAGGACAGGAAGACTGAGACTCCTGGAGGTGAAGAAATGACTGCTTGCATTTGCCCATGGGCTAAGGATTTCTTTCCTGGTACCAGTATTTGGAAATATGCCAGGATGCCTTGGTGCAGGAGCACATTCCCATTTCTGTCTGCGGGGATGTTCAGGCTGCAAATGCTGGTGCTCCCTGGGTGTGCTCTATGGATGTGCTCTAGTCTTTCACTTGGACATTTTGCCAAAGGAAAGGAGAGAGGACTGCAGCTGTTTCTCCAGGCCTTCTTCATTCCAGGTCTAAAGCACAGTCCAGCTTGAGCTGGGGAGCTGTGGGGAGGCTGCAGGGCGCCTACAGTGATGGAGAGCTGCTGGAGAGCTTGGGGACAGTGGAGGAGTGAAGGGAATAGAGGAGAGCCTGAGTAGGGACTTGCCTGAAGTCAGGGGCAGAGCTGGGGCTGTGGGGCTGTAGGCAGGCGAGGGGGGATTGGAAACAGCTGCACATAGCTACTGGGGACACAGCTGGTCCCAACCCAGCCATTACACAGCAGGTTATAGTTTGTCTGTTCCAGGGCTGTCAGTGACACAAAAGTAGCTGCTCTGGGCCAGTGAGTGCCAGGGGACTGCCCCACTGAGATACCATTTGCACATGGTGAGGGGGACCTGCTGCTGCTCTTGCTCTTGCCTCCCCTCACTGGACATCAGAGCAGCCCTCTCTTGATAAGAGAGCCATCACCAAAGGATTTATGGATCCATTTAATACACAAATGCAAGTTTGCATAGTGGCTAGCCCATGTAGGTAGGCTCAAAGATGGGAAGATGAGTGAGTGCTCTGCGCAGTAGATGAGCTCTGATGATTGTGAATCTCAGAAGCTATCATACAAGTGAAGAACTAGGGTGCTTTCTAGCTCAGAATGTGAGGATATAGCTGTTCAAAAGGTAGGGCTTACATCTGGAGGGTGGACCTAACTCATACCAACAAGTGCTGCAGTTTCTCTGCCGTTGCAGAACCAGGTGAGCCACTGCTCCTGCAGCAGCAGCAGAAGCAACAAGCATCTTGCTCCATGCATGGAAGTGTCATCCAGGCTGTTTATTTCTGATCACGTTCAAAGTGGCAATTAAAACAAGGAAAAAGAAAATTAAAAAAAAAATGTTTATTGTTGAACAGTTTGTGTTTGTGAATTTGATTTCACCTGCAAGTATTTGATGACTTTTCTACATCCTAGACTAACTGCTGTGTGTTGTCAAAAGATTCTCATAAAGACCTCCTTTTAGATGGGCATATACTCTTTATTCTATTTGCATGTATGAAAAAATAAAATATATAATTTTAAAGAAACCCTGAGAGCTGGATTTCCTTTTCCTGCGTGACTGCCATGGCATGCCAGGGGGGAGAATCACAGAATCCCAGCAATCAGCAGCTGGTTCTGTCTGCTGGTCACCTGGAGGGGACCCACTGAGCCCTGTTACAGCAGCAAACACTGAGGTGGCACGACTTTTCTCTAAAAAGAGACATGTATCTGTACAGGTTGGGACCGTTGGCAAGTGGAGCCTGGATGAATGCAGGTCCCAGGCAGGAAGCCTGCCGCTGTGACTGCGCTTAAAGATACAATATAGACCAAGGGGGAGGGAAGGTGTTGGTTGATTGGATCTTCAGTTAATTGCTAATTAAGATGAGTTAATTAACACTATTGCAGATGCTCTTCCCACCACCCAGAGAATGCTGGCTCCAGTTCCTATAACTCATACAGGGCTGTGGGGCGTGAGCCCTGGCACTGGGGAGGTGGGATGCCAGGCAGACCCTTTGCAGGCACATATATGGCATCACCCTGCCACTGTGGTGAGGGTAGGAGAGCAGCAGGATCAGAGGGCTGGGGCTCTGAGCATCCCCCAGCATCAGCACATGCCTCTAAGGAGGCTGTGATGGGTTTCCTGGCTGAGCACACCGTTACGCAGCTTTCTGCTCACTTGCACAGCACAGACCTGCTTTTCTCCATCGAGGAAATTTGCTTTCTCAGGAAATGCCCTTGTGAAAGCCGCTGAGCATATTAGGAAGGACATCTCCTTCCCTCTTTGTGGACTTCAGCTAAGCCTTCAGCAAGAAGACCTTGCCTCTCCCAGCTGGGGTGGCTGGTGGTCACTGAGGTTCCGCATGGGGGGTGGGAAAACTGCAGGGCTCCACTAGCCCTGGCACTGCCTGTGTACCCCAGCACCTTTCCTCCATGCTGGACAGTCCTGGTCTGTCCCCCTGCTCCTCAAGCAGCAGCTCCTGCTACTGGCACTGCTGCCTCTCTGCTGTTCCCCCACACCTCCTGACCGTGGGGCAGGGTGAGCTGCAGTATGGGGTGCTCTATAGGGACATGCCTGGAAGGCCTCCTGCAGCCCCAGCGCAGGGTTTCAGGGTGGCTGACTGAGCCCCTCCCCGGCTCCGCTGACGTGCCCATTCCCAGCATGTCGGAAATGCTTCCAAGCCTCAGTTATCCTGACTTGTGTAAGTAAAACATTTGGGTTTGTGACACTTTCCTTAATTATGGGTGCTAATGACAAAACCATTGTGACAAATGACTCAGCTTTTGATAGTGAAGTTAATTAATTCTGAAGTTAGAGTCTCCATTGGAGTATCTGGAAAAACCCAATTAAGACGGCTGCTTACCCAGTGTAACACGGGCAGCAAAAAACCCGAGTCCCTACAACCCATCAGGTAAAATCCTCCCCACTGCTGGGAGGGGATGATCCGTTTGGAGTGAGGAGAACAAAGGCCAGGCACCAGCACAGCATTTGCCTCCTGAGCCATCCCTCCATCCATCAAAGGCATCAGGAGGAACACAGCCTCATTAATGTTTGAATGAGTGACCAGGAGCAGCTTTGCGTTAGACTCTGACCTTCAAGAGCAGTCTCCCTGAAGCCATCTTTCATCTCTTTCATTTGCATTACAATCCTGTTTGCCTCATTATTCGTTATCCACTTCTTCTTCAAAGACTTTAAATCAAATCAATTAAATTGCGGTGGGTTGGAGCAGCAGCAAACCTTTTGTGGTGGCTCAGCACGGTCCAGCTGGACTCAGACTACAAAATATCTTTTAATCTACTGCTATTTATCCTTTTATTACTTCTGTGGTACCACCGCCTCATAGAATCCCTTTGATAATCTTCCTCCTTTCTCACCCACCCCATGTGGACGTGCTCCCTGGTCTTTATATGACCTTGTGGAGGGGATTCCTTCACCTCCACCTTCACCTTCACCTTCCCTTCCCCAGCCTGGGATCAAGCTGTTCCTGGTGGGCCTGCTGAGATGAGGAACTGCTGAACCATAACACAGCACCCCGTATCCTTGGAGCTGGCACAGAGCATCTAGGAGAACCCTGTGGCACTGGCATGATATTTGCTGTCCCGTGTCATCCCCTTCCCTCTCCTGGACTTATCTACCCAAGGTATCAGCACAGAGGGAAAGAAAGAAAGCAGAGGTGACAGAGTGGCACAGCGGTGTGTGCAGCGGGTGGGTGTGAAGGCAGAAGTGTGGGCAGAGTGAGGTGGCTGTTCGCATACAACTGCTGTCAGCATGTTCACCTGGGTCTCCCCAGAGGCTGTGTGCTGCTTGCTAGCCCATGCGTGACCACCCCTGCGCTCCCTCTGCATCTTCCCAGAGCCCGGAGGCTTAATAAGGATGGATTTCTCTTTCTCTCCCCTGCTGCTTTTATTGCTACTAAACCGTCAGAAGGGAGCTGCAGAGCCGGTAGGCAACCGCACACACTCACACCGACAGTCGGATCCTGCCACATGCACTAAGGGCTGGTGGCACGTATGGCATTGCTCACTCGTGTCACATCTAGGAGAACCTCCCTCAACTCTGTAGCACGTCGTGTGAGGACTCGACCAGCCTCGCCACTGGAGTCCTGTTAGAGCCAGGAGATTGCAACCAGCATTTCCAAAGCATGTGCATATATAAATAATCCCCTCGTAGGAGTGGGGAAGGATGAACACATGTGCCAGAGGCTCTGGAGTCCTTATCCCCTTGAAGCCCTCCAGGAGCAGGGAAGTGAAATGCAGACTAGGTGAGGCTAGAGCTCAGCATCTCACTGCATTGTTAATGACCTAAACTCGCCTTGTATCAGAGCCTCTCTTCCTTCAAGGAAAAAACCTAATCCAGCTAGGGATTATTTCTGACTACTTACTTTCTGTCACTTTGCCAATTTAAATGCAGCAGAGCTTTCATGGCTGGATTTGGAAGGACAAAGCCTAACAGATCTCAGTTTAGGACATTTTTGCCTGCAAGGACAGCTTTTTTTTTCTTTTTGCATAAATTGTACAATTTATGTAGCATGAACTGGTTTCTGCTGTTTGTTTTTACTTTGTCCAACTCAGAAGGGTCCAGGTTGGTGAACAGGTAGGGGATGATGGATAAGGCAGTGAATAGCAAAGGATGTCTGGGCCCAGAGCTGGAGGAGCCCAGGCTGCCCAGGGCAGGGAACCAGGTTGTGACCACCTGAGCACACTGCTCTCCAGAGTCTGAGCTGCAAAACAGGGTGTCCAGGTCCCCAGATTCTTGATTCTGCACAACTTAGTGAACCCCCTGCATGTCCCCTGAGGTGGCAGAGCTCTGGGCTCACTCCTGGGAATGGTTACTCCATGCAACGAGCAGTAAGAGGGGCGCAGGGCTTGGCGAGGGGTGCCGCTGCTACCAACTCATACAAGGGCCAACATGATCCACCATGGACTTTGATTCCGTTTGAGCTTGCTTTGTTAAAAGCCTAGGAAACGGTACATGTGCACTCTGCACACACCTACACACACTATGTTAAAATAACACAATTAAGGCTGCAAAATCCCCCACTCAGAATGCAATTTGCAGCCCCTTCGCTGTAGGTGTGAGATATCTTTGCTGCCTCCTCCCTGGGACGCCTGCCTCTGCGCAGGATGGGGGCCGGGCAGGGTGCTGGTGTCAAGCTCTGCCCCACGCGCCGCAGGAGCTAGGTGACAGGCAGTGGGAGCGGTGGTGGGTGGCAGGATGAGGGAGCTTAATGCCATGGCTGAGGCAGCTGTCCTCAAGAAGCACGGTCCCTCCCCGCACCTTGCCCTGCACTACCTACCACACAGTACCCATCAGACCACTCAGGAACAGCATCCCAGTGCAGCCATGCATGGGGCTCACCTTGGCGTCCAGCCTGTGACACCAAGATATAACCTATGACCACTGTCAATGCCAGTCACGGAAACTGGGCAACTATAACTCCCCATCAAAAACCTCACAGAAAAAAAGCTCTGTGATGAAAAGCAGAAAAAAAGCATCTTGGATGGATGGGACTCTCTAGCCTGGAGAAGAGAAGGCTGAGGGGAGACCTCATTAATGCTTATAAGTATCTGAGGGGTGGGTTGAAGGAGGATGGAGCCGGACTCTTTTCAGTGGTTCCCAGTGACAGGATGAGGGGCAATGGGCACAAGCTGGAACATCGGAAGTTCTGTTCGAATATGAGGAAAAACTTTTCTGTAGTGAGGGTGACAGGGCACTGGAACAGGCTGCCCACAGGGAGGGTGTGGAGTCCCCTTCTCTGGAGACCCACCTGGATGCAATCCTGAGTGATGTGCTCTGGGCAATCCTGCTTTAGCAGGAGATTGGATTGGATGATCTTTAGCAGTCTCTTCCAACTCCAACAATTCTATGATTCCATGGTGCTTCAGACCACAGCCCATGAGTCCCCATTCTCACCTTCATCAGAGAAGGTTGTCCATCCCCCAGCCCATCAAGCACTGCAGCTTTCCAGGTGGAAACGCTGGAGAGGCAGGAACTGGTGCTGTGAACCCCAGAGAGCCTGGGCAGACATGCCTCTACGTCCAGCTTGAGCTCCAAACAGAGGCAGTAACCCTGGCAAAGGGCCCACAACAAAGCAGGGGAATAAATCAGGGTGATCCACAGCTGGGCAGCCAGTAGAGCTGAGAAAGAAGTAGCGTGGCATTGCAATCACCATGCCCTGCCTAATGAGTATGCACAAAGAAGGTGATTTAAGGTTGAGGAGGCTACTTAATTTTCACACTTCTTAATTTCTCAGCACCTGATTTTTTTTGGTAACCGTCGTAATTTTCTGTTTGCATTTTGGGAGTAAATAACTAGTATTTACATGTGAGTGCATACTAATAAGAACTGTGGAAGTACACGCTATTGGGTAAATCATATTCTTCCCTATCTCACCCGTACCCCTTAAAAAGCTATTAATTTAAGAGGTGGGTATATTATAGGGCTTATTTGAAAGGTTGCATGAGTCATAAGCTCATCCAAATGGCTGCAAAGATGTTTTTGAGAGAGATGAGGAGACAGCAGAGTGGTGCAGAGAGAGAGAGGGTGTGGGGCTTAACTGGTGGCAAACGATTATGGAGCTTGACGTGGAAAACACCCCAAGGTACAGCATCTGCCTGCTGGCACCTGCCTTGGCTTTGTTCTGTCACGGCACTTGGGCTGGTGACAAAAACGAGTCTCCTCAGGCAGGCAGTGCCCGCGGGCTCAGGGTCAGCATGGGCCGGTGCTGGGGCATCCTCCGGTGCCGCTGGTGCTGTGCCCACTCCCCCCCACGCCCCTGCCCAGGGTCTGCTGATGCCCAAGGATGTGTCGGTGCGTGGCCCCTCGCCCCTCGCTGCCAGTAGGTGCTCGGAGTCCAGTACTGGGGCAGCAGCTCCAGTGCCGGGGGGGAACGCGCTCCATGGCTCTAGGCGGGGACCGAGGAACCAAGCTGCCCCGTCCCGGGGGCCTGGGGCCGAGTGTCTGCCCAGCACCACCGGGGTAGCCCACCCTGCCCGGTCTCGGTCCAGCGGGGCTGTCACACTCCCGATCCGCCCGGGGCGGGGAGTGTCCCTTGCCTGGTCCCCGTCCCGGTCCTGGTCCCCGTCCCCGCCCCGTCCCAGTCCCCCACGCCGGGGCAGTCCCCGCCCGGTGCCGGCATCCCGGGGTGGGTTCCTCGTCCCCGTCCCCCTTTCCCCCTCGCCCCCTCGCGGGACAGCATCCATCCCCGGGCGGTGCCCCCCT
>VZTM01027842.1:8950-73363 GCA_013400555.1 Jacana jacana | reverse complement strand
GGGCAGGGCAGGGGACCCCGGGACTCCCACCCTCCCCCAGAGCCGCGCCCCCGGCGAGCACCGGGCACCTGCCGCCGGCGAGCGGAGCATCCCATCCCTCCCGGCCCCACCGCCCTCCTCTCCCACGGGCACGGAGACGGCGCTTGCTGTGGCACCGCCGCGGGCGAGGGTGAAACTTCGCGGGTGGCTGCTGCACACAGGATTCGGGGTGCGGGTGGGACCGGGCNTGCATCCTCCCGGCGGCGCGGTGCGTGTGCCTGCTATCAGGGAGACAGGAAAGCTTCAGGATGAGAGGCCACAGGTCCCTCTCCCGACCCCAGGGGTTGTTATAACGCGAATCGCCCAACAAGCAAAGCCCCTCAGCCTCCCCCTCTCTCTGAGGGCAGGCACCGTGTCCCCATCACAGGGAAACCCATCACACCAAGCATTTTTACAGCCACCACCAGTGAGTGCCAGCCCTTCCCCTCTGAACAGCAGAGAGGGGCAAGATGTGCTGCTGCTGCCGTCCCTCCATCCCTCGGGGACTACGCCCCACAGCCTGCCTTGGCTGCCCCACAGCTAGGCTGCCGCCCCACGGCTGCCCCACAGCTGGGCTTACTGCTTCACCCTATTGCTTCACTCCTGCGGCAGCACCTGGTCATAGAGGCCATGGCAGCTGCCTTCCTCCTGCATCATAGACCATGCTTTGAGGGCAGTTTTTGACCCAGAGCTACTGGTTGAAATTTATATGAGCAACAGCAGGCTGTGCTTAAATGTGAGCTTGAAGGGAGCCAGGTGTTGGTACCTGCACAGCAAAAAATATGGCCGATGGAATCACATTAGGCTGTAACTTTTGAAATTAGTGGCAGTATTTGGTGTCCTGTGTGCTCGGGGGACACCTGCCCCACTGTCCTGCAGGGCCCCAGGGTCATCAGGCTCCCCCAGCCCAGGAGTGACACCTCTGATGGCGGGGGCAAGTGAGCTGCGATGGCCGAGCTGCTCCCTCCACATTGGAAAGTTCTCGGTGAGTCACGGTCACAGATGCAGACATACCCTGCCTGTTCCTGGTGCTAGGTCCTAAACCCAGTGAAGTCAGTTGGAGCTTTCTTATTGATTCAAGGAAGGTTTGGATCATGCTCTAATTCCATAATAAATAATTTGAGATAATCTGTCTCCTCTCTTGGGCTGAGGGAGCTGAGGAGGCAGCAGCCAGGACTGTGAAAGATGGGATCGCTGGAGGCATGAGTAATTTCCAAAATTCTTGGGTTTGCTGGCTGTATATTTTTTTTTTCAGCGGATGTTTTATGTTTCCCTCACTGTGATAAATCACTGCTTTGGAAGGAGCCGGTGAGGCCTCAATCTCCTGGGCACAAAACACTCAGGAAAGGGCTTAACAGTGCTGTGCCAGAACTGAGAGCTGAATCACAGTCCGTCGTCCTGAGCTCGGGTGCGGGGCTGGGAGCAGTGGGGCACATGCTTGCCGTGGGGTCATCACTCCCTGCTCCACTGCACGTTGTCCCCCTGGGCCGGTGGTCCCACAGCAGGAGCAGGGTGGCTCTGCGTGGTGTGCTCAGTGCTGCTTGGCTGTGCTTGTGGCACAATCGAGGCTTCAGAGCGAGCTGGGCACAGGTTTTGTCATCCCTTCCATGTGCCTAACAGCGCGGACAGGCTATGGTGGGCACGCGGTGGGGTTGCAGGTGGGCATGCAGCACCGAGTCGATGGCCAGACAGGTTGAGTCCCAGCCGGTGCTCAAGGTGAGCACGTGGGGCTGCGGTGGTGCTGGGGGGGTGCGGCGGGGCTGCTCATCACCCTCCTGGATTTTGCTGGAGAAGCGCACTGGTGCCTCACAGGCTGTTAACTGACGCGATGCTGGGAAAGGCGAATTTCACCCAGCTGAGCTGTGCAGAGCTCAGGCACATTCCGTGCAGTGGAAGGACAGTGCTGCAGCGGGGATGTCCCCCCAGAGCTGAGGGTCGCTGCTGCAGCTGCTTGGCCACTCTTCCACCAGCACTCCCAGTGCCAGGGGAGCACTGGGTGCTGAACCCCTGCACCCAGTACTTTTGCATTCAGCAGGTCCTGTCTGATTCCTGCTGGCAGGGCCTCTTTGTGTCCCTAATTTCTGTGCACTCGCTGTGCCTGGCTTAAAAAACAGGCGTAGGTTGCACTTTATCATCCTATGCTAGGAATGAACACAGTCAGGTGAAAGGGCTGTTTCTCCTGCGGTGCAGAAGATGCTTTTAGCACTGAGCGGTGCTCTCTGCCTGTCGGGAAGTACCTTGGCCTTGAACTTTCCGCCGCTAACGGGGGTTTAATGTGTGTAAGGAGGGAGGAATTAAGCGGCGAGTGCCGGTGGCTCGTCTCACTGAGTGTGCATGGCGGATGATTAACGCGACCGACGTGAGCGCCTGGGTGCATGCTCCCTCGCAGATAGATGCTCTTTAAATCCATGTCAGTCACACGCACGCAGAGCCTGCGTGGGAGCTGCTGGCACCACGTGAGCCTCCAAAGCCCATGGGCGAGAGTGGATAAATCTTGAATGAAGCCACCGCAGACCTATGTAGAGACACCCACGCTGGAAAACACAAATTAGTGGTTGACTCAATATCTGGAGCCCAGGCAGGCGTTCCCAGACTGCTGCGCTAGGGTAGCCTCGTTTTTAAATTGCAATGCTTGAATGCTAATTATCATTAGGATTTTACAATATGCAAATACTTTTAGTGGGTGTCATCTTGTACTTCCCGCTCAAACGTGACCAGCGTTTGTCAGTGTGTGTCCCCTGTGGCTGCTGATTGCCAGTGGTTTTCCTCTGTGACTTCTTTGTATGAGAAGTAGAAAAACACACAGAACTTTGGGGAGGCAGCTGAAGTTGAGAAATAGCTGCTAAGGCTTCTGTTTGGTTTAGGCAAGTAAAATAACTTTGGTTTTCATCAAACTTAATTAAATCCAGCATCATTAAATGCAGGGAGCTTCCTTGTCCTCCCTGCTGTGTGATATAGATTGGGACTGGCTCCACAGCATCGTATGGAGCTGGAACAGGCAGAATTAGCAGGAGGATTTGGCCAAGGCTGCTTGAAATACCATTTTTTAAGGCAGTGTGGTACTTTTCCTTTCCTCCCTCATTTCTCTGATGAGAATAAAGTGGTCTGTCACTGCTGGAGGACCACGAGTGTTGCTCTGCCATCCCAGAGGATGCATGGTGTCCTGCCATCCCTCTGGGATGTCCTCAGCTGCAGGGGGGTCCAGAGTGGTTTTCAGAGGACATGGGGTGGTTTGTAGAGGACACATCTGCTTGTGGCTGTGTGAGGATGCAGGGACCCAGAGTTGTTCCTCAGTCGAGCTGTCCCAGAGCAGCATCAGCACAGCCTTCACCAAGCTGGTAATTCCTCCCTGACAAACCTGGAGAGCTCTGCTTGGGTTTAGTCTTTTTTTCTTTTTTTGGGGGGGGGAATAATTCCTCTCTAAAACCTAATATTGTGAGTATTATCAACTGACCCCTACAGCCCAGAGGACCCTGCAGAGCCATTTCTCAACCTGACCTGTGGCTCCTGCTTGCCCCCTGGTGTGGTTGAGATTAGATGGTCAGTCCTGGAGCTCCTGCTGAGGGTGAATCTGCTGCGTCTCTAGACCAGCTGTTGTACTGGGAAAAGAAATGAACCCCTCAAACTTACTTTGAACATAAGAAACAATCTCTGCTGTTTGCCTCTTACCCACAATTATTCCATGTTTTCTTTAATATTCTTGATAAAGACATAGTTATAACTCAACACTATTCTGGAAACAGGCAATCCCATGTAGAAATATCCCATCGGATGCCAATGTACAATCTTTGCAATCTGCCTTCCAGTCCTTTTAATAAAGCACTGTTGATTCTGCATGATACTGGTCTATTACTTTTTCAGGAGAGCTAAATCGAATACCTTGTGGAACTCCAAATGTATTATGTTACTGATTTCCTTTATCAACCAAATTTGTAGCCACATCAAGAAAAAAATATGAAGTTGGATAAATCGATTTTCTGCCAGGCTGTTTGACATTTATCACATCCCTTGGTTCCTCCCCGCCGCTGCCCACCACAGGTAACCCACAGGCAATGCTGGAGGACACAGCTCCTACCACTGCCCATCTCCATCACTCGTGGCACACTCTGATTTAAACATTAAACCAGCTTTTCCTCGCTTCTTGAAATTCAACTGAATGCCAAGATTTATTAAAATCCATTTTAGATCTTCATAAAACTTCTCAGCCTATTCTCTGAACACTCTGGGGAGAAAATTCTCTAGTCCTACCAATTTCATGTTTACACTTAATAGTCGCTGTTTAGCATCCTCCCTAACTCCTAGCAGAATACAGGAGCCTATTTGTCTCCAAGTAGAGAACAGAAGTATCTGATGAATAAATAATTGTGTGTCACTTCTGTTTCATGACTGACAGTTGCACAGTCATGATCTGGTGGTGATTTACATCAGCGGTAAAGCTCCTTTCTTCTAACGTGACTAAAGAATTCCTCCTGGTTTTGCTTAAGCAAGTTTAGGTTTTGCAGGTTTAAGTGATCCCATTAGCTCCTTTTATCAGCCATGTGCGTGTCCTAACTGCTATTTGCAGTACCAAAAATCCCATTTTTTAATTGTTTTTAATTGTAATTTTCAGTTCCCCTCTTGGCAGGCCTTGGGGCACCAGGGTAGCACTCTGCCCTCACTCCTGAGGAACACTCATGCTCCTGAGGAACATTTACATTTTTCCCCCGTTTTTCATCCGTGGCTGCTTTTGGCTCTGCTGAGCCGAGCTGGTTCGTACCAAAGGCATTAAATTGGGCTGGAAACAGCCACCCCTGGACAACAACCAGCTCTTCCCCTGCTCTCAGCTCCTCTCAGTCCTTCCGAGTGAGGTCAAGCAGAGAATTTCCCCAAGGTGACAGCAATATTGTTTCTGTTAGAAAGTTATTATCTTTAATTTTTAAAAGCGCCAAGCAAATGTCCCTGAGATTGCAATCATCCATGATAGAGCACTTTTTCTCGCTACTCATTATAGGTAGGTATTTAAGGAGCTGCTCATCCTGTTCCTCTGTCTGGTTGGTGTCTGTAATAGATTCTCATCAACAACCCGTCTCACAATTGAACACTTCTCCACAGTGCTTTTGGTCCAGCTCGGCAGTGCTGCCAGCGCTGGTGATGGTGTCTCTGCAGTGGCTGCCAAGTTCTCCAAACACAGCCACACTGACCTCCCTGGCAGGTGGCCACTCCAGCCCACCAACCCAGTAGCATCAGTTGATGCTGCCACCCCACATGTCTCTGTCCCAGGGATGTCTGCCAGCTCCGGCACCAAGGAGAGCCCTAGGATGATAGCCATGCAGATGAGGGACCATCAGCATGGTCTGGAGGTGATGGAGTGAGAGACAGGGCAGGTCTGTAACAGCATGGAATGTTTGGGGAGGTGAGTGGGGAGAGGCTGTTTGCTCTTCATTACATGAGATCTAGAAGGCATCAAGTCAACTTGTGTGATGGAAAGATGGAGTCATCTAAGACGGCAGCAATGGGTGAAGGTCAAGAGGGACCAGTTACTCATTTGAGAATATCTGATGTAATTACTGTGCAGCAGGTTTAAGAACTCCCTTCGCCGCCACCCCCAGCAAGTCTTTCCACCAGCACAGCACGAAGGAGGGGCAGGTCACACTCCCAGCACTGGGATCAGAACAGGATTGAACAAATACCTCAAGCATGGGGCTCTGCGGGGTGTCATGTGTGATGCCCCAGGCATAACCTCTGATTTAGGAAATCCCTGAGCTCCTTAATTTCATGGAGGAAATATTGAATAAGCATTAATTACTGTCCTCTGATAGAGAGGAAAATTAGGATAGCTGGACCCTTGGTCTGCTCCAGCCCCACGTTCTTGTGGCATGTGGCCAAATACCAAGAGCCATAACAAAAATCCTTCTGGACAGAGACAGGCCCAGGCTGCTGCCAGCGGGGGCTGTGCCTCCAGGCAGCTGTGTCTTCCAATCTCACTGCTGTTGGGAAGGCATCTGGAGAGGAGCCGTGCTTCAGCTCACTGCCACCAGCTCGGCTTTGAGAAGCTGTCACATTGAACAGGGGGTGCAGAACTTACCCTCCTGGGGTGCTGCAGACAAAAATCCTGTCTTCTTGGGGGGTGAGAGTGTAGGGAGCTGGTTCCCACATTGCCTGGGAGCAGCACGTGATGAGTAAAATGTATGCTGTGAACAGCTCAGAAACAGGCATTTTATTGCTGCATAGGCGTGGTGCAGAGTCTGTCATCTCAAGAGCTGTTACTGTTTAATAGAGGTGGAAGTCTGAATTTGAATGAGGCTCAAGTGGGTATTTTTCCCATGCAAGGTCACTATCTCCATTACGGCTGTAAATAATTAGGGATGGCTAATGAAGGCTGCAAGGCTGGGTGCTGGCGGCTGGGAGTGTCGCTCTGGTTTGGGGGAGGATGCCCCGTGGACTGGTGCTGGATCCTCCTCTCCCTGGTCCCCAAGGAGGTGGGGTGCTGGCACAGGCTGGTCGGGAGGTGCCAGCAGATGATGTTTGCTGAGTGCAGCCAGGGAATGGGGAGAGAGGTTTGGCTCTGCTGCCGAGAGTTACATGGCCTTTGGTAAATCACTTCCCTTCTCTCTGCAGGAGGTGTTTTGCTTTTTATCATGTGGGGCTGGGTGAATTCATTGGTGTACATCTCTTACACGGCTCCTGCCAAGGTGTGCTGACGGTCCTTATGGTATAGAATCTTCCCTGGCCACCAACACAACTTGCCTGGACCATGCTGTGCTCCTGGTGTGGAGAGCTGTGATGCTCTTCAGTTGCCCATGATATTTGGGATGAGATAAGGTGAGACAGTGGTGTTCAACTTGCTCAGTGCTTCTCGCATCTCAGTGGTTACGTTTCACATGGGTTTCACCATGCATTTTTAATGAACACGACGTGCTCTTCATAAATAGACATTAAGCCTCCTTTTTCAGGGAAATCAAAACTGCTCTTAAAATGATATACGTGTGCTAAACCATGTGTACAGGGGTTGCTCAGCCACTGCCTGAGGGGTCCAGCTTAGTCGGGGGGTTAAATCCCTGTCTCACCTTCCCGGAGAGTGTCTGTGGCTGAGTCACGGCCACACACTGGCAGAGTGCGGATGCAGCACATCCACTGTCACTAACGTATGGCAGAGCTGATAGGTGCTGAGGGTGACTTAGTCAAAGACATCCGAGGAGAAAGGTGCCCACCCCATTTACTGAGTCACTCCCAAGGCCCGCGGGGGGACGGGGAGCGAGCCGGGAAGGGCAGTGGGGTGCTAGCACAGCTGTGTGCTCAGCAAGGGTTTTCTCTGCGCACCTGTGACATTAGAGGAGCTGTACCCTGCCCACTTCCCTGCTCCCCCATCAGGAAGGGCCACACCATCTAAAACTTCAAATTTTAAAATGACACTCAGAAGGAGACTCCTTGAAGTTGATGTTTGACTGCATTTTGAGTTAGTGCTTGGTGTGGAGGGGGTGGTTTCACGTCCAGTCCAAAGGGTTCCTGTGTGTGTGTGCGATGGCTGGCACTTCAGGCTCGGCACCAGAGGTTTCCTCTAGGCTGTCTCTGGGGTGAGGCACCCCGGGAATGCACCCATTGCCGCTCGCTCCATGCAATCCTACCACTCGGGCTGTAATGAGCCATGGCTCGCTCGGGGACACCACTGCAGTGGGCATCTCCAGATACGTCTTTGATTTAGAAGACACCTGCTGTGATAAAGACTGACAGTGCTGGGGTGACAACTGGTGTCTTCTCCCTGGGCTCGTGTGTGCTGACAGCTCTGCGGTGGCTCCTGGGGCAGGGAGAGGTTCCACAGCCTGTGCCGAGGAGGAGCAGCGGCTGCATCACCACTCAGCAGATCAGTTACACAACCCCCGGCCTAAAACACCCCTCCTGGTATGGGCTGGGGGGGGGTCGGGTCAGCCCTGGGGACTTGGGGATGCTTTCCGACATGTTCTCTTTTTACATCTGTGTTATCTTTTAACCACCTACTCACAGCAGGTATTTAACATTTTTTTTTAAATATGGGAAGTTCAGATCAGGGTATGCTTTGTCCTTTGAACTGTCCCGTGTCCTTTAGAGTGATTTTACTGGGAACAGAAATGCAATGACTGGTCAGTGTCTCTCTCTGGACCAGAGGCATGCTGAGTGATGAGCAGCAGAGCTCTGCCAGGCCATGGGCTTTCCTAGGTAAAGCTGCTGAGTGATGGCTTCACTTGCCTGGTACAGTCCCTTGCTTGTCTGAGTTGAGGAGGGATGCAGAGCCACCGCCACAAACTGCTCACTCTGTGGTCTCCAGAAACATCAGTTCAAACTGGGATTTCTGCATTGGGGTTAGCTTGTGCTCCACAGCCGGAGGAGATCAGCCCCCTTTGGTGGGACCAGAAAAGCTGGCCAGCCTCTCTTAGCAGCTCTGCCTCGGGGCCAGTGCTGGCAAAAGGGCCAGATTGTAATTGAGTTGCTCTTATGGCAACTTGATGTTTTGCATTTGTTTGCACATCGCTGGTAATCAGGCTCCCAGAGGCGGCTTTCCCATCCATGCCGCGCTCCGCTGCAGGCAGCCTCAGCAGCGGGGCTGCTTTGCCATCATTGAATCACCGTCTCAGTTCCAAGGATTTACAAGGATCTTAATGCTAAAACCGTCGTGGTCCGTTCCTCCATCCCACCTTTCCCTGGTGCTGTGGCCGTGCTCTTGTGGCTGCCCTCCCTGCATGGGGGCTGCTGCCACTCCATAGCCTGCTTGCCCAAAGGAGAAGGGATGGAAAGGACTTCTCACAACAGGATTTTCCTGCCTTTGCTCCCTGGGATTTGCTTGTCTCCCTAACCCTTGCAAAAATCACCTGCATACCGGGTGAGTGACTGCATTTGACAGGCTTGAAAATATCAGGGTTTTTCATAGTCATCATGGGGAGAGGCAGGAGAAATGATTGTTGCTGCTGGACGGGTGATATTGCATGAAGATTTTCTCAGATATTGCCTGTTTCTTATCTCCTGACACCACCATCTATAGAAAACCTGTCGCTGTCAGGCTGCAGAGGACAGCTTAGCCATTCCCACGTCAGGTTATTAGGAACTGTGTTGTTTTATCGTGTGGAGACGAACAGAGTCATAAAGCAATGATAAGGTAGGCGAGGGAAGGCGGAGGGCAGGCGTGAGAGCAGGAGCAGCACCTCCCCGCCATCCCACCGCCCTCACTGGGGGCTTCTGCATTTGCTTTTTGCCCAATGGTTTGTGTTGAAGGGGGAGAATTGGTATGGGACAGGAGCCCCGGGGTGGGCACAGGGAGCAGAAGGGGATGTGCAACCCCTCTAGCCTTTCTGGGATCTGCTGGGAGCCTGTGGAGGTGTTGGCATTGGCAATACACGCCCTGGGACTCGGGTGGTGGAAAGCAGTGACAAAAGGTGCCATTTGAGGGCAACATTTGCGTTTGTGCCTCTTGAATGCTCGCATTTCCAATTTTGCCGGTGATTTGGTAATTGTCACCTAATTATACCTTTACTCTCAGTTCGTGCCTGGAATCACAAGGGGCGGGGAATGTAACCCCCAAACAGGTTACCAACAAGGAACTACTCTTTGAAGTATTCCTGATTTTAACTTCTTAAAATCAGCATTGGCTTATGCTGCTGGCACCCTTGTCGAGCCACTCATACTGTGGTCTCAGGGATGGCACTTCTGTTCGTCCTGGAGAGGCTGGTCTCCCTCCTGACAAGGGAGCAGAAACCCCTTGGGACAGGCTGGCTGATGTTTGCCTGGATGTTAAGGACCAACTTAACAATTCTTTTTTTGCAGCTGTCGGTGCTTCAATGCATCAGCATCATCAGTTGCATCACACAACATCATCGCAGGAGCAATTGCAAGGGGCTGCAAGTCAGTGGCTGCCTTGCCTCAGGGCTGCCTCCCACCAACCCCGACACTCACCCCAGGGGCTGCTTTCCCAGCCTAGAAAGGTCACTGTCACTTCACAAGACAGCCTGTGATCTCACATCGACTTTCCCTGCTGCCCTGAGCCTGCAGCAGCTCTGGCTGTGCCATACCAGCCAGCCGAGGCAGACAGCTCTGCCAGGCTGCTCAGCATCCCTGCCAAATCCTCCATTTGCCTTCCCAGCCTTGCTCAGCCGAGCAAACCTTATCGCAGCGCAGCAGCTGCCATGCGGCTTCACCGCCGAGCAGAGCAGGCTGGGGGCACGGGGACCCCATGAGGCAGCGGAGCAGGGTCCCCTCCAGACAGGGACCTGCCACATCCCCCTGCCAGCCCGCAGTGCAGCAGAGCTGGCAGTGGGTCTGGAAGCTTCTCACAGCCCCGAGGCTCCTTTTTCTCTGCACCGGGAGAGTCTCTTGTCATTCCTCAGCATGCTTCAGCCAAGGATGAAAGTGTTTTCTGTACATTAGTCTTTGGCCTCCCCTCCAACGTGAGCAGCTGAAGAATGGACAAGAGAGATTACGCCTTTCATAGGAAGTAGGAAAGCTGCAGCACAGGGTGTGAAACCTCTCAGCTGGGGGAAAAGGGAGAGCTGGATCTTCTGCTTCCATCACTGAGCTGTTGAAGTCGAGCATCCACCACCCCGGGGATGATGCAGGGGTGGCAGTGAGGCCAGGGGGAGGTGGCCTGTGTGTTTTAAATACATTTAAATAATAACAATAGTTTTAAGTAATATCTACTCTGCATATTGCCCCAATGACAGCTGCCATTTCCCTCCCCAGTCTCAGCCAGCAGCAGGAGAAGGGTAGGTCCCTGCTCCGGGCAGGGGCCACTACCTCATCCCCTGGGGCAGAGGCACCCTCCTGGCTGAGGTTCCATGCATCCCTGCCCAACGTGTGCCATATGGCTCTCCTGCTTGTCCGCGCTCACTCTCGGCTGGAGTGTGAGACAGACATGTCAGCGCCTCCGCCCCTGAGGAGCGCAGCCCGTCTGCAGGGGAGTGAACGAGCGAGCAGTGCGGTGTGGAAGGGGTGGAAGGGTACACTGGGGCTTGGGACCACCGCAAGGGACTGCAGACACACAGTGGCCTCATCTGTCACGGGCATTTGGCGTGTGTGAGCTGGTCTCCATCACCTGCAGTTCAGTGTACGTAAAACTGCAGCCTCTGGGTGCATACATGGGGTACCGCCTCTGTGCTGCTCACTGGAGGATCTCAGAAGCAGCCCTGTCTTAAGCAACGGCCTTTCAGGATATATAAGTTCAGTCACCCATTTAGAAATTATTTGCAGTGTCAATTTGGAGAGATCTCCCCCCCCTCCACCCCTCACTCCCCCCTCCACCCTAGGAGAGAGGATGAGGAAAAGTCTTGCAGAAAATGAGAGAGGCAGAACTTGTAATTGCTCTCCAGGAGCTTTGTTACCCGGTGGCCGGGTTTTGTTGGAATTAGCTCCGCTCGCTGTGCAGGCTCTGGCACCGCTCTCGGCCGGCTGGGTGGCAGCACTGTCACCTCCCGCGCAGAGCCTATTTCCAGGGCTGCGCCGAGGGCTGTGAAATCCCAGGCTCTGCGCAGCTCCAGCTGAGCACCCAAAACGAGCAGACACTTGTGAGCTGCACCTCTCCAGTCCTCCACTACCCATCTGTAAATTGGGGATAACATCACCTGCCCCGGCTCAGTGCTGGAGGAGTCTCTGAGACATTCCTATGCTGCCAGAGCCGAGTGGGGAGGCTATGGAGTGGGAATGGCTCCCTCTTGGAAGCAGCAGTGAGATGAAGGAGGCTGGAGGCTGAGCACTGAGGGCAGATAACAAACCCAGCTTGAGCAGAAAGCACAGTGCCCCAAGGGAGCTGGCAGTAGTGGGAGCTGGCAAGGCTTGGGAAGCCATAACGAAGCAAGTAGTGGGGTAACCTGGCCCCAAGCTGCACAGACTGTCCCACCCCCACAATCATGCCCTCAGGTGCAGCTTTTGTCACCTCCTGTAGCCAAAACTGTGGGTGCACCATCACAAAGAGGGCAGGTGTGTCTCGTCAGCATCAACTAGGCTGGAGCTGCGGGGCTGCAGCTAGGACAGATCCATTAAAAGGGCTGCCAGGAAGCACTGCTCAGCCTATGCTGCATCTCCATGCAGGGAGAGCAGTGTTGAGGGCAAAGTGATGGACCCTGGGCATGAATCTGAGCTGAAAATGGGGTAAGGAACCCATGGGAGCAGCCCCAGGTAAGCACCCGGAGGGAGGCAGTAGGGCTGGGCGGGGAAGATGGATGACTGGTGCCAGCAGAGCCAAGGTGGTGCTGGCAGCCTCTGCTGTGCAGGTGCAGCAGTAGCAGTGTGTGTCCCAGGAGGCTGCCTGCATCCTCAGGGGAGTCCTGTGCCTCTGGCAGGCACAAACCCTTTGGCTCTCTGTGCTGTGCCATGGGGCATGGCCCTGCTGTCCTTGGAGAAGGCAGCAAAGCATTGCTTGGCTTCAATAGCAGCAGGATGGGCTCTTCTGTATGATTTAATGCAAAATAAGAAGGAGATGGAAAGCATTGGTACGAGCTGTGAAGCTATCATCTTGCCCATCCATCTCAGGGTCTTTTACATTTTTCTTCTCTCCCACTTCAGCTCTCTATTCAGCCACTGCCGCCTCTGGGAAGGGCAGAGCCACGCGGGAGCTGGGGTTGTTCCAAAGCCCCAGAGTTATTCTAGTAAAGCAGTTTGTGCTTTGAGTCAGATCCGGCCAGTTTATGGCCCAGGTAACGGTGTGAGCAGCTCAGGGACACACAGGGCAGTTTGCCCAGGTCTGACTTATGTGAAAGTAGAGCAGGTTTGTAGCTGGGAGTGTGGTCCTGTTCCCTGCCCTGAGGTTATCTGAACAGAGAGCCTGCAGTGCCATGGGCAGGGAAAGAGAGAGCCTTAAAATGAGGAGACTCACAGGCTGCCTGTGGGCAGGAGATGGTGTCAAGGGCCAAGGGAAGCTGGCTGCAATGGGTTGGTGTCTCTTGGTACTGTGAAATCCAGAAGTGATGGATGACAGACAGGATGCCCCATCCTCCTGTAGTGGCCCTTAGTGCTGCCTGCAGACAGGGAGCACACTGCCCAGGTGGCAGCACAGGGGGGTTGCAAATGCAAAGCCCCCCTGAAGGCAGTGGGGCAGAGCAAGTGCTGTGCCATGAAAGTTGCTCTGCATTTCTGTGAAGCTTACCAGGGCATAGGTAGGAATCCTTTATTTCTTAGAGGGGAAAGGTGAGGTTGGTGTCACTCACTCATAGTTCTCTCCTAATGCTCAGTCTATAGCATAGTCCCTCCTTGTTCTCCCAAAAAAGCCAAGAGTGAAACTACGGTGCTACTCCTCGATATCACTTTCTCCATCTGGGGCGTTGGAACTGGCTTCCTGGGGCTCTCTTCCCCTCCTGCAGATGGTGAGGAGGCAGCTCTGCCTCCCAGCAGGCAGAGAGCTAAATCTGTCAGTGTTGGATGTGCTCTGGTACCTGTGAGAGTGAGTGGGGCTGGGCTGGACTGGACCGGACCCTGATCTTGGGTTACGCTGGGCAGAGCGAGCCTGGGGTCAGATGAGTAAAGGAAAGTGAGGACCCTGCAGCTGCAGGCTGCCAGCAACCCCACCATCCTGCACCAGCAAGCACTCATCACAATGCCCACTGAATTCCCTGAAATAAATATGCTTTGATGGATCAAGTCCCTTTTAGCGCATCAGCTGAAAACTTCAAAAATTTATATCATTAGGAAGATGTGACAGAAATATATATATATATAAAAAGCAGGTACTTGAGTGGCAGTCCTGTATCTGAAGTTCAAATACTTGCCTTCAAATCAATGCTATAAAAGAGGAAGCAAAGAAAAAAAAAAATTAATATTACTTTTGCAAGGAAAACAACCTGCCGAGCCTCCTCCCAGGCTAAATGCACTTTAAAGATTGACTGTGCAGCTGTAAAAACTATTGATGAACTGTAAACATGAAAAGATCACCCTGCTCGTGGCCTGTCAAAAGCATTAGGTTGGAAATGCTCTGTGCTCCGCTCCAGCATGACTCACCGAGTCCTTGGCAAATGTGTTTATTTGTAAAGATCCTTATTTCAGAAATAGTGACCTTTTTAATGCCTCGTGCAGCGAGCTCGGAAATTCGAAATTGCCTTTTGGCAAATTGTGAGTCTTGCTGAAGCTCTGACAGCACTTTCCATGGCGATTTACATATTTTTAGCCTTTATATTCTACACTGTGGGGCTGCTTTGGAAAATTATTTGCTTTTCGCAGCCCTCAATGCAATTTGGCATCTGCAGCTCTGGGCTGATATGGGGCTCTGCACAGGGCAGGGAGGGATTTGCTTGCCCAGCTCTGGGGCTCCTCACAGCACACCTGAGCCTTCTGCCTCCCTGAACCCTCCCTGTTTTTATTAACGTCCTCCTTGAAAATGGACTGTGGTATTAGTCACAAATTTGAGCAGCTGCTTCACCTTGAAATAGGGAATAAAACTTGGATGCTGTTATTCCGGGCTGCTGTGCATCAAAGCACTGGGTTAGCTCTTCTGGCCATCACACTCATCACCTACTGGGCTGCCGGAGCTCAGGGTCTGTCCTCGCTGGCACAAAGTCCCTGGCACTGCACAGCCTGCTGCTGGTTGCACCAAAGCTGATTTGGTGACCAGCCACCTCATTGCTCCGCATCCATGGCCTGTCCCCTTGCTCTGAGTCCCTCCTTGTGCCATCAGGTACCAGCCCGAGCAGCTGAGGCGGTGGAAGCAGAACAATGGGCACAGCACTGCCGTGGAGCATCGCCGTCCTCGTCCTTCTAGGGAACTTCCTGGCGAGGCATTAAGCAGTGCTGCTGATTGCTCAGCCGGCTCCTTCAGCGTGTCTCTTTAAGCCCTGGGATGCGAATATGCTGAATGTGAAATGTCGCAGTTGTAATAACAGTTATTTAACATTTCTGGGTCCTGTGACTAACGCTTCTGCCGGTTGTGTTTGGTACTGGGCGATAGCATTGCTCCTTTCTCTTGTTGTTGTTCATCCTAATGTATCGCGGAAAGATGTTTTGATGGGTTTTCTACTGTTTGTTTGTGTCCTTTATCAGTGCTCTACAATTTCTAGTTGCTGATTTATATTCAGAGTTATGAATATCTCCTTTCTTCTTTTTGTTGGGCATGTTTTTATTTTTATAGCTGTTTACATATTAGCCAGGCAGTTTTTAAACTGATGCAAACTCCTGTCTCTGTTATGAGTTTTTGGGGTGAAACACTCTTAAATCATTTCTCTATTCATAGTCATGCTTTTATTTTTAAATCCATTCTCCTAACTGATTTGGCTTATAATTGTTTTCTGCTCTGTGAATTGACCTTTAGAGCACCAAGAATATATGCTGGTGCCTTGGACTTGCTCTGTTTGCCCATAAGAAGTGTAATTAAGTCATGATTGCTTGGACTTGAGCAGCAACTAGTTTTTAATTCTGTGATCCATTCCCCATCAGCTGTCAACACAGAGTCTAAAATAGCACTCCCCTGTGCTAGATGCCACGCTTCAGAGCTATGAAATTGTCATTTGTAGGTTTTTAGAAATTCAGAGGACATTTTAATACTGGCGAAGTGAAACCTCCAGCTTCCCATCATAATGCAGCTTTCTCTCCTACTTATTATAAATAGGTGCTTAAGCAACCTCTGGTATGATCTGGCCTCTGGCACAGCTTGGGGTTTGAAGCAGACACCAGAGCACCCTGTATCTATGAATTATCTCTGTCTGAATTATTGGCTGCTTGTTTAATGAGAGGATCTCGAGTTTTTACACTCTTGACCTTTACTTATTCCACCTCGTAGCTTCTGGGCAGGTTTTATCATTGATTTTCAGCATTCTGGCCATGTAGGTCTCTGCAGGGCTCAGAAATGGTATGTGGGTCAAACTCACTCCAACAAACATGTGAGTCTGGATCCTACTATTCCAGCTTGTGGCTGGGATGTGCAGGCAACTGCCTTTTGCTTTCTTGGCAAGTTTTGTTGTCACCATCTTGTCATTGTACTGGAGAAGGGCTGGGATGTTCCCTGGTTCCTCCCTCTTTTTCTGCTGGTTTAATGCCTCTGTGTTGCCCGTCTGCTGCTGACAGTGGTGACCTCCTGCTCCAGCCTTCTCCTCGAATTGGATTCAGGAGCTGCTACTCTTGGCAGCAGAAGTTTATCTGTGTGTGAGTCCCTGCTGGTGGTTTGCTGCCACAGAACAACTCTGCAATGGAGAGGCTATGGAGGCTAAAGATGGACCATGTTAATGGGAAACTTCATTATTCCACAGGCTGCAGAAAGGGCACCTTGAGATGTGACACAGAAATGTTGTGGACACTATAAATTATTCTTTTTGAGGAGCTGATCAGCATTCTGGCAAGGAACACAAGTCTTGGTTTAGTCCTGTGTCCCATGTCTATGAGGTTATTCAGTGACCAGAGTGGTCTGATGGGGTATGGCAGCTGCAAACACAATGGGGCCAGGCTAGAGGTACACCAGCAGCGAAGACAACCAGAAAACCATTATAGTGAAAGAGCAAAGGAGAAAAATGCATCATTTGATGCATGGAAGTTGTGTCCAAATAAAAGAAATGGAAAAGGGCATGAATTTTGACAAGTTTAATGAAAAGCCTTACAAGGCAGGCAAATATGATCATGAAGGAAAACTTGAAGGCATAAAAAGCAATAATAAAGTCTTCACTCTCAAACACATCCTCAGATGCAGTAGAGGGGGTGTCTGGCAGGTGGCTGTGGCTCAGGGAGCCACATTCCCAGGATGCTCAGGGAAAAGTGAGGCTTGGGAAGGTCATGGAATGGGACTAGATCCACGCTGTCCCCAAGGTGAGGTCTCTTTGTGTCTGGACAGTTTCATAGAGGGTGAGGCTGGGGGCTGCATGTACCCACTCAGCTCTGGCAGGGGGTGCCATCGCCCCCTGCCCAGCTCTGCCCAAAATGTTATCAAGCACTGAGGAGATGGAGGAGGACAGCAGAGAGTGGAGGATGGGGTTACTCAACCAGATCCATGGCAGGGACCACATGGCAGCCTGGATGGAGGGTAAAGTGACCAGTGGCATTTGCTGTGGACAAGGACAGAAAGATGCACACAGAGCGGAAAATGCTCATCTAGGGAAATGTGGCAAGATCCCTGCAGAGAGCTTTCAGGTGCACCAGTCCTTAGCAGCAGTGGGAATAACCCAAGCCTACCTTCCCCAAATGGGCAAATAGCTCCCATGCTGTGGGACAGAGCTCCGCTCCTTATGTGCTTTTAGTAAAAAGCTTTGTGATCCGGGAATCTCTCAGGCTGAGCTGGCCACCCCTATTACCGATAGCTGAAGATGAGACCTGAAGGCAAACCCTTTCCAGAAGCTCATCAGTTAACCCAAGTGAATCTAAAACGTTCATTAAGTGAGGGAGAAGCAGGATCCTGCCTTGACAGTGCATCTGCACAGAGGGAGGTCCCAGCACCTCGGGCACCGGGATGCTCAACCAGGGCCAGGGCTCCTGCCCTGTCTCTTACCATCAGTCTGTTCAAGCAGGCAAACAAACAAAAGATTATTTTCTTTAATTGCTAGAATTGTATTAATTTAAATGGATAAACTCAATCAGTGAAGCTCATTAGTTTCTAGCACATGGCTTATTTACGCTGATTCTGGTTGCTCCAGCACTCATTTTGCTATCATAGGGATGTCAATTACCTTTTAAAATCAAAATCAATGTTTATTCACTGTTAAAGATAAAACATTAAAGGCTTTCCTTAGACATGCTGATGAGCGCTCTCCTCCCCAGCCTGATCTGAGGGCTCCCAGCATTGGCTGACTGTTTATTGCTATCGGTGTCCCACACAAGGGATGGAAGGATGGAACAGGCCAGCTGCCCTGCAGGGAAGGGGCTGCCCTGGGACCCCAGGATCACCACAGCCCCCTGTGGCTTCCTACCCCATCCTGGCTAGGAAGACCTGGCATCTTCCCAGGAGCTGGGTTTGCAGCATGGCATTTCCCTGCTGTGAGCTCCACTGATGTGGAAGGATGGAGGGAGGAAGGAAGCCCAGGGGAGTGCAGGGGGGGACCCTGGAATGCAGCTCCCATGCATTACCTGATTACTTTTATAATGAGAAAAACAAAGCTAACCCTTTGAAGCAGAGCGGTAGAAATTACCCATCATTTTCAAACTTTTTACCTCCTCTATTATTCAGAATTGTTTTGCTTTTCTGAACTGCCTTGTGTAGGTTGCAACAACCCCACAGATTCCAGAATGGGAGATGATGAGTCACTGTCAAAATGTAGATTTTATTATTTATTTTTTTTCTCTTTTAGCAATGCTGAGGGAGTAAAGTCTCTGTGACACACGCCGATCGCTGGCACCTCACAGGCTAAAACCGGCAGAAGCTCCCAGCCCGCCCATGGGTGTGAGTGCCTGGGCTGTGCCCACTACTGCTCTGATGTGTCCCCTGTGGGGATGCCCATCACGGGCAGCATCAAGCTGGGTACTGCTCCTCAAACCCCACTGAGCTGTTGAGGATGGAGGGGGGGCGTGGTGGGGGTGTGGGGATGTGTCAGTTCTTGAACACGCTGCTGTGTGTGTGTTCAAATGTGTGTAAGCGCTGGTCTCGGTGTCCAGCCGGCACCGCAGAGCCCACCTCTGCCACCTCCTCACTGTTGAGCTTGTTCCATTTGACTTGGGTTTTTTCCACTGTGCTTTTCTTTTTTTAAAAAACAGGAAAGAAAAAAAAAACTTCAAAAAAGGCATATCTGTGTAGGTGACTCTGCTCAGACAGAAACCGCCACCGCAGAGAGGGGGAGAGAGTGTGAAGTAGAGATGGGAGCCAGATTATGCTGGTACCCTGGTGGGAAGCTGGTGTGGGGCTGCTGGGGCGATAGGAATGTGCTGGGGGGAAAACTTGGTCCTGGGGAGGAGGATTCATCCTGCTGGCAGGTGGTGGGGAGCCCAGCATCCATCCCAGCAAGGAGAAAGCTGCTGGCTACGCAGAGCAGGGGAGCAGTTAAACCAGTGCACAGGTTTTGCTTTAATTTGGCTGTTCTCCAGTGGAGTTCAAATAAACAGATATATGTGTAAAGCAGTGACAGACTACGGGCTAAAAGGTCACAATTTGATGGCAAGGAGTGGTTCCTTGCTGATTCTCTGAGGCTTCTCTGGCTTTGGGAGGAGAGCAGGCCCCTTCCCAAGGTATCTACACTGGGCAGTGTCCCTGGCTTGAGCAGCTCTTCCAGCTGGGTTGCTCTGAGCCATGGGTCTGGAGTGTCCGTAGCCATCACACCTGCCTCTCCTGATGCTTGTGTGGTCTTTGAACCTGGGCTATATCATAGACTTTGTGATGTGGGCAGTGAACAAGATGCTGAGGGGTAGCTGGGACCCCAGCAGCCCTTCCCAGGGACACAGGACAGAGCTCCTTCTTGGTGTCAGTGCTCACCTGATGGCTGAGTTGAGCCCTGTGCAGTGGCCATGGGTCTTTGGGTGATGTCTGGGACTAATGCAGACCTGGAACCCTGGAGTTTTGCAATGGCACACCAGGGACCTTGTGCAAAGAGCCTCAGAGCGCAGAGCTGGGGAAGGGAAAGAGTAAAGATTAATTTCTTTCCATCTCTCCAAGCATTTGGGAAGTGGGTGGGAGGTAAAAAAAGATGAGCCCTAAAGTTTTAATTCCTCAGAGATATTTAGGTATCTTGCTCTTGTTACTCAAGGGGGTGCAGAGTCGGAGCATCTCTGAGGATGTGCCGTGGCTCATACCCCAGCACTTGCCAGCTAAACTTGGACCTTTAGTTCTCCAATGAATACTGATTTTTTTTTTCAGAGAACTATAATGCCCCAGCACTTCCTTCAAATGGATTTGGTGTGACAAGGTGTCTTTAGGAAGGCCATTACTGTAAAACACAACTTAGGAGATAACTCACTGGAATTTATCAGGGGGTACAGAGCTGAGGGCTGAGATGTGACCTTGCCCCAGGACTTCTCCTGGCTGAGCCAACCAGCGTGAAGGGAGAGAGGAATTTTGTTCTTATTTAAGAACAGCATTGCTCATCTTCCCAAGCCTGAGTCTTAGTTTGCACACTGAGGAGTAACAACTGGAATAGTCCCTGGAAAACTGTTCCACTGGATGAAAAGTAATGAGATTTTAAAACCATAACTAGAGCTCTTTAGTCTTCTGGCTCTCCGGTTTGGGATTGGTATTCTTAGCCGTATTTCCACTGTCATGAGGCTCATACTTGCTTCGCAAACCCCTCCCCACCTCCCCCCAGCCCTCCCTGGGGAAAAGAGCTTTGAGAGGAAAAGGACCTGAGATCAAATCAATTAATTGCCTTTGCATTCCCCAATAAATGCAGTGCAGAGAGTACATACATCGAAATATGAATGTCGCAGCAGCGACAAAACCCTGCCGAAATGAATCGTTACCCTGTGTAAGGCAGCCCTTGGCTGGGGAAGAAGGGCTGACTGGCGGGAGGCAGGCATTAGTCACATTATTTAATGGTGCAGCTCAGGGATGCTCTGATCTGGTGGGGATGAGAGGGATCGAAGACTCACACGGAGCGCAGGAGAGGAAGGGATGCCTTCCCAAAACCAGCACATGCAAAATGTGTGATGTGAGTTCACCTCTTCCCAATTAAAGCCGATGTTGCCTAAAAGGCAGGGCTCACTGGACACCCTGCAGGCACGGCCCTGCATCGCCAATGGTCCCATTACCACATACAGTGCTTACACATAGAAAGTGCCCTGGAAAATCTGCCAACTGGAGAGGGCTTTCCTTCAGTGCCTGAGGACACACAGGGTGACCCTAGATTAAAGCAGGACCATTAAATCAAGGGCTTGAACTGAAGACTGGTGCAGAGTGCGGATGGATGCTGCTCTACTACTGGCCAAGGGTTTGTGGCAGCTCTGAAGGATGTGGGAGGTGGCACCTAACTGATGGCAGAGCTGGGGTTGCTTATGCTGACCCTGGCATTGCAAGGTGCTCTTGGCACCCACCAAGGCAGGGGAGCCAGGAAAAGGCTTCCTACAGGGCTTGGAAGGCTGGTCTCCTCTAGCTGCTCTTCTGCACGGGACCAGCTTGGCAGTTGGTGTGGGAAGGGGCTGGGACTGTGTCTGCAGCCACAGGAGGGTTGGGAGCTGCCTGATGCTCAGTTATGTGGCAGAGGTTTTAACGCAGCCTGGGCAGGGAGCATGGTGCCGCTCTGCACAGCTGAACGCTTGAAGGACGCTCGTCTCTTGGTCAGGCCTGGGCCACCATGAGCACCTCTTCCACAGAAGGAAGGTATGGCTGATCCCCAGCTCCCTGTGTCCTGATGGCTCAGTCAGTCTCACCCAGGCACTCAGACCAGTTGATGTTACTGCTGTGTTGGCTGACTTACCAGACTTCAATGTACCAGCCTTTGGGGGCCCACGTCTCCCCTCCCTGGGCATGGCAGCAGCTTTTCCCACCACCAGTGGGTCTGCACTGCCCTGCCATTGCCCCCACAGCCCCACTGGCTCTGGGGCTGGCAGCTGCTCTAGCCAGGGGAGAGCACTGAGGCTGCAGCAGGATGTGCAGCCATGGATGCTCCTCCAGGGAAGAGAGGAAAGTTGAAACAGAGGGGCCATGAAAGATGTGACAAAGGATTATCTTGCAGGCTTTGTGGTTGGCGCTTGTCCAGCTGCTTCAGACCATTGTTTCTGTGGTTCCTTGCTGGCTCCTGCTGACCAAGCACAGTCTCTGCCTGTTTGAACGTATGGGGAAGTGTGTGCTTGCATGGGGTGGCTGAGATCAGTGACACCTGTTCATGCTGTATGGCCCCATGTGTTCTCAAGCAGAACCTTGCTGGAGGAGGGGATTAGCAGTTCTGGTTCCTCAGTATAGGAAAAGGTGAAGGAGGAAGCTTTCCTGTGCTGGGGCAGGCTAGGGGAGTGTCCTGGTTTGAGGTAAAACAAACCAATTTTCTGTTAAGTAGTTTTACTTTTTTAGCTGGCCCTCTTCTAACTAACTAAAGTCTAAAATTAACAGCACATTGTTCAGAGACTGTTTTGTCTCCTAGTGATAAGACCCAATTAGATACCAAGGGATGGTATGCAGAGAGGCCCTTGCTTATACTTATTGCTAGAACAACCAAGGTCAGGTAACTTTGTCAGGTGACCCAAAACTGACCAACTGGGGTATTCCATCCCATCCACATCATGCTCAGTAAAAAAAGAGCTGAGGGATCAAAGGGTCATTGGGGTTTCTTCCTTCAATGGCCGACGTCTGAGGAGGACCCTGTCTGTTCGTCTGCCTCTGATCCTGATCCAGAATCCAGCTCCTGCCGGTCACCGAGTCCAGCCTGGGATGTTTACTGATGCTGCTGGTGACATGTTCATCGTCCTGGGAGCCTGATACGGTTTTGTATAGATTGTATACTTTTTTTTATCCTTTCTTTTATATACTTTTTAATTTTTTCTTTTTTTTTTTTGTTATATTATTATTAAAGTAGTCTAGTTTTTATCTAAACTCCTGAATCTCGTAATCCTTTCCCCTCCTCTCTTTTCCTTAGTTGGGGGGGAAGAGGGGTCATCATCTGTCTGATTGGTCAAAACCACGACAGGGAGGCAATGCTGGCTAGCAGAGCCCTTCTTCCCAGCTCCGGAGTAGAGCTGCATGAGCCACTGTGAGCAGAGCTGGCTGCTGCTGCATCGGGCTCCAGGCAGGGAAGTGCAGTGATAAGCTAAGTTGGCTAATCAGGATTCACACTAATAGGGAGAGAAAATTACCCAGATCTACCACAGAGACAGCTGAGCGGGGAATGAATAACCGCAGCAGCACGCCGCCTTTGCTGGCGTGCTCCTGGCCAGCAGATGAATTAAACCCAAGGTGGTGTGACTCATGCACGCAGCGCTGAGTTGTGTTGCAGGCATGGGCATCACCTGGGGAAATTACTTGCAAGCAGGCTGGGATGTGCTGAAGCCAGCAAACCCCAGCAGCCTGGCATGCTCCTACTGGTGGGAGCTCTGCTCTTCCTCCTGTGCAGAAAGAGGAGCCTGACCACCACAGTGAATGATGACTGCAGGGGGAGGCAGCATCCTCCTGGCCAGACTGTTCGTGCAGCACAAGCCATGCTGAGTGCCATGCCCGGGACAAGGACTGACAGCTGAGTGCTGGCAGGGGGCATGGTGCCACCCAGGGGAGACATTAGCAGGAGCTAAGGCTTTGAGTTCCCTGAGCCTGTACCCAAGCCAGGCCAGCCATTCCCAGTTCATCTCTGCATGCAGATGGTGCCAGTGCCAGGCAAGGCTTGAACCCCAGGAGCTGGGGGCATCTTGTGCCAAAGCTTGCAATTGTGGCCTTAGATCCAGCAGGGGCTCAGAGACAGCCAGGGAGCAGGTGATTCGGCATCGCTGCTGCCTTGAATCTTTGCTAAGGAAAGGGCAGAGGAAGGCGCTCCGGAGTTGGAGGACTTGGACAAAACCCACTTCCTTTTATGCCTGTGATGTTGTAGTGCTGCCTTTAGCAGGGCCCAGCTATAAATCTAGGAGAGGAAAGTCTGGAGTTGCATCTGCCATTGCTGGGGCACAGGGACATGGTGGCTCAGGATGTGCCAGGTGGGGCATGAGTGTGTGCAGCCTTGGAGGGGATGAGCCCCCCAGGGCCAGGAGGAGCCACCCCATCCTTCCCTGGAGCTTTTACCACCTGTGACTCCCTCAAGTAGGGTTTCACCCTCAGGAAGCATTTTGGGGGTCGGGGTGGGGGGGGGAACACTTTTTGTGATTTAAGTCTTGTTGTGGTATTTGTTTGGAGGGTGGGAAGTTGTGTGTCAGGTGACTCAGTGGTTGCCATGGTGATGAGCATCAGTTAATGAAGAGAGGGAGTAAAGGAGCCAAAATAAATGTCAGAGTGTGAAATAGATGCGATGGAGCCGGGCAGGATCCCCATGTCTGCCCTCTCCCAGTGTCAGGGGGCTGTGGTGGTACCCTGCCTGTTCCTGGAAGGACTGAGACCTCCTTTGCCTTGTGGGGGTGTGGATTTTACTAAACCCTGTGCAGGGTGAGCCACCGAATTGGAGCAATCCACAAACCTTAGTGATGCTGCCAGGCATTCTTCCTCCTGCCGCTTGCTAGGGCTACTCAGTGGTCCCTTGGCAGCAGGAGGGAGTTGGTGTTGGTCCTGCTAAAACTTTGCCCCTGCCCTGAGAAAGTCACTTTGATTATTTTTTTTTTTTTAACAACTTTCTTTTTTCCATCCCATCTCTGTTGCAAAGGAGGCACTGGGGTGGGATGGACAGGGCTGAGGGAAGAAGAGAGGCTACAGATCCCGGTGCTTGCATCAGAACAGGGCATGCCCTCTACTAGCTTCCTATTCCAAGGCTTGTTGTTATTCCTAAGGGTTGCATAGTTACCTTAGATGACATGGTGTATGCCAGAAGGGAGGTCCCTGGGGGTCCTGGCTCATCCAACCGCTGCTCAGGGCAGGGGGTATCCACCCCTCCACCTCCCAGCCAAGCACTGGGTTCTGGTAGGGGCTCAGCAGCCCAGGGAGCCTCGAAGAGCTTCAAAGAGATCGAGCCCAAGATAATTAGTATTCCTGTTTGCATGCTGTGCTGATGGGCTGTCTCAGACTCTATAAACTCCTTTCCCACATGGCACCAAGGGAAAGTTTCTCTCGTTAATCAGTTGATGAACACTGGCTCTGCGCCCCTGCCCAGGAGGTTGCTGCAGAGGGAGGTGTTCCTGCACTGCTCAGGAGTCGGTGCCTCAGCAGAAGCTCTTGCCCTCTCTGATTTTTAATGGCTGCAAAACTGCTGTCAGCCAGGGGTGCCCATGCACTTTGGTGTGTCCCATCAGCACCTCTGGGGTGTGTGGGGCAGAGAGGCCTGCTGGCCAGTACCAGGAGAAGGTCAGAGAAGGTGGGTGGAAACCNGCGCCCCTGCCCAGGAGGTTGCTGCAGAGGGAGGTGTTCCTGCACTGCTCAGGAGTCGGTGCCTCAGCAGAAGCTCTTGCCCTCTCTGATTTTTAATGGCTGCAAAACTGCTGTCAGCCAGGGGTGCCCATGCACTTTGGTGTGTCCCATCAGCACCTCTGGGGTGTGTGGGGCAGAGAGGCCTGCTGGCCAGTACCAGGAGAAGGTCAGAGAAGGTGGGTGGAAACCTGAAAGCTGAGAGGAGGAGGAGGAGGAGGAGGAGGAGAAGGGAGCTGTGCTGTGCAGCTGCCATCCTCCCCATGCCCAGTGCCTCCTCACACCCTTTCGTGGCACCCGTTCTCAGCTTCCCCTTTGCCTGCAGTTCCCAAAGCAACGGGAGCAGGTGGTTCTCCCTCAGATGCCGTGTCTCCCACTTGGATGACAGCTTGCCACCTCCGGAGTTACATCTCCAGGCTTTAATTGATGCCTGTCACGATGCTCGGCTCCCCCGAGCCCGCAGCCAGAGTGCAGACTGACAGCGTGCTGCTGTTCGGGACACCATGCAGGTTGGCTTTTCNGCTGGGGCACAGGGACATGGTGGCTCAGGATGTGCCAGGTGGGGCATGAGTGTGTGCAGCCTTGGAGGGGATGAGCCCCCCAGGGCCAGGAGGAGCCACCCCATCCTTCCCTGGAGCTTTTACCACCTGTGACTCCCTCAAGTAGGGTTTCACCCTCAGGAAGCATTTTGGGGGTCGGGGTGGGGGGGGGAACACTTTTTGTGATTTAAGTCTTGTTGTGGTATTTGTTTGGAGGGTGGGAAGTTGTGTGTCAGGTGACTCAGTGGTTGCCATGGTGATGAGCATCAGTTAATGAAGAGAGGGAGTAAAGGAGCCAAAATAAATGTCAGAGTGTGAAATAGATGCGATGGAGCCGGGCAGGATCCCCATGTCTGCCCTCTCCCAGTGTCAGGGGGCTGTGGTGGTACCCTGCCTGTTCCTGGAAGGACTGAGACCTCCTTTGCCTTGTGGGGGTGTGGATTTTACTAAACCCTGTGCAGGGTGAGCCACCGAATTGGAGCAATCCACAAACCTTAGTGATGCTGCCAGGCATTCTTCCTCCTGCCGCTTGCTAGGGCTACTCAGTGGTCCCTTGGCAGCAGGAGGGAGTTGGTGTTGGTCCTGCTAAAACTTTGCCCCTGCCCTGAGAAAGTCACTTTGATTTTTATTTTTTTTTTTAACAACTTTCTTTTTTCCATCCCATCTCTGTTGCAAAGGAGGCACTGGGGTGGGATGGACAGGGCTGAGGGAAGAAGAGAGGCTACAGATCCCGGTGCTTGCATCAGAACAGGGCATGCCCTCTACTAGCTTCCTATTCCAAGGCTTGTTGTTATTCCTAAGGGTTGCATAGTTACCTTAGATGACATGGTGTATGCCAGAAGGGAGGTCCCTGGGGGTCCTGGCTCATCCAACCGCTGCTCAGGGCAGGGGGTATCCACCCCTCCACCTCCCAGCCAAGCACTGGGTTCTGGTAGGGGCTCAGCAGCCCAGGGAGCCTCGAAGAGCTTCAAAGAGATCGAGCCCAAGATAATTAGTATTCCTGTTTGCATGCTGTGCTGATGGGCTGTCTCAGACTCTATAAACTCCTTTCCCACATGGCACCAAGGGAAAGTTTCTCTCGTTAATCAGTTGATGAACACTGGCTCTGCGCCCCTGCCCAGGAGGTTGCTGCAGAGGGAGGTGTTCCTGCACTGCTCAGGAGTCGGTGCCTCAGCAGAAGCTCTTGCCCTCTCTGATTTTTAATGGCTGCAAAACTGCTGTCAGCCAGGGGTGCCCATGCACTTTGGTGTGTCCCATCAGCACCTCTGGGGTGTGTGGGGCAGAGAGGCCTGCTGGCCAGTACCAGGAGAAGGTCAGAGAAGGTGGGTGGAAACCTGAAAGCTGAGAGGAGGAGGAGGAGGAGGAGGAGGAGAAGGGAGCTGTGCTGTGCAGCTGCCATCCTCCCCATGCCCAGTGCCTCCTCACACCCTTTCGTGGCACCCGTTCTCAGCTTCCCCTTTGCCTGCAGTTCCCAAAGCAACGGGAGCAGGTGGTTCTCCCTCAGATGCCGTGTCTCCCACTTGGATGACAGCTTGCCACCTCCGGAGTTACATCTCCAGGCTTTAATTGATGCCTGTCACGATGCTCGGCTCCCCCGAGCCCACAGCCAGAGTGCAGACTGACAGCGTGCTGCTGTTCGGGACACCATGCAGGTTGGCTTTTCTTGTCTTGAGCCCTGTTTCCTGGTGGCATATTCCTTCTGGTCCCATGGGAGAGGGGACAGACTCAGTGTGACCCGACCATGTGCTCTCTGTGTAGGAGACACTGCAGGAATTGTCAGGGCAGGGGAAGACAACGGGCCGCCACACCGCTTCCCTCGCCCACCGGAGCAGGGGGACGGGGCTTAGCGGGGTGGAACCGCGGCACGAAGGCGGGGAGTGGGGTCCCGGCACACTCCTTACTGGAGATGACACCAGTTACTCGACAAGAAGTTCTTGGCCTTTACCGCAAGATATTCCGAATAGCCAAAAAATGGCAATCGGCATCAGGACAGATAGAAGAAACTATTAAAGAGAAAGAGTACATTAAAAATGAAGCTAAAACACTATTCCGAAAAACCAAAAATGTAACGGATCCAAAGTTGATTAAGCAGTGCATAGAAGAATGCGAGGCAAGAGTAGAAATTGGACTTCACTACAACATCCCCTACCCGAGACCTATCCATCTGCCTCCTATGGGCCTTGCCCATAAACAAGGCCGAACGTTGCATCACCAGGAAAAGTTAAGGAAGATTTCCAAGCCAATCTACCTGAAATCCCATGATGAAGTTTCATAACCCATCATTTAAGCTGTGATGTGTAATCACGTCACGTAAGCTGTGGACTGTAATCCAGCTAAAATTTTTTTACTCTCTACAACTGCTTGAAAGGGCATTGTAGGGAGGTTGGTGCTGGTCTCTTCTCACAGGCAATGAGTGACAGAACAAGAGGGAATGGCTGCAAGCTGCAGCAGGGTAGGTTTAGGCTAGACATTAGGAAAAAAATTTTCACAGAGAGAGTGGTCAGTCATTGGAATCAGCTGCCCAGGGAGGTGGTGGAGTCCCCATCCCTGACTGTGTTTAAGAGTAGATTAGATGTGGTGTTGAGGGATATGGTGTAGGGGAGAACTTGTAGAGTAGGGCTGATGGTTGGACTTGATGATCCCAAGGGTCTCTTCCAACCTAAATGATTCTATGATTCTATGAATTCCTCTCAGCCCATTGCCACTACAGAGCAGTCACACTCTATGCCTCGGTTTCCCTGTTCATAACACCAAGGCCAGCATTTGTCAGCATTGCAGAGGAATCATTACTCATGATCTTGCATTAGCATATACTGTTTGGCTTGGAGAAGATAACTCTGAATCCTGCTGTCAGAAGTGGCTGCTGCTGCCCCAGGTCCCGAGGAGCCACGTTCCTGTCCAGCACCATGGCATGAGCGGAGCTCTGAGCCATCCCCAGCAGATACTGAGTGCAGAACTTGGTGTCTTGATGAACTCCTCCAAAGTGCCACTTCCAAACTTAGTCCCCAGAACATCATCTGCCTGAGCTTGTCTCATCCTTGACTTTTTCCTCTCATGGCACAATCACATGGCTTTGGCACCGGAAAGATCCAAGCCTGAAGGCTCAGTAAGGAGAAAGCCAAAGCAAACAGGCAAGCGTTTAAAGGCAAAATGCGTTTGTTTTATTCAGAGACAGGAGTTAAAAAAAAAATAGAGCCACAGAAAAAGAGCCTTTTTTCCCCCCAAATGCTAAGTGGGAGGCCAGCAGATGCCAGAGCATCTGCCTCCTTCCCCAGGCCTTCCAGGCGGTGTTGCCAGTGCCCACTGTGGTGGGGATGTTCTCGCCCCCACTCCCAAGTCACGCTGTAGGGATGCATGCGGGAGGGGGACGGTGACATGTGCTGAGCTTCCGGTGGGATCAGGGCTCCTGGTGGGACTGTGCTGTGGGGTGGGTGGTGCTCCTGTCCATGCCAAGCTCAGCTGAGATGCCTGCCTACAGCACTGGGTGCTTATCCACAGTCACGCACGGGGGTGTGCATGTGTGCTGTGGGGGATGCTTGAAAGCAGGTTGGAAATGGGTACAAACAGGCCATCTTGGTGACTCTCTGACCACTGTCTCTGTCCCAGGAATAAAGCAGGGCTGAGCAGGAAAGGGTAAGCAGTCTAGAAACTAGCAGCCTGTGCCCTGCATTCGTAGCAGTAAATCAAAGCTTTCACGCAGCCCAGGGGCCAGGGCAGAGGTGCCAAACTGGGAGGAGCAGGCTGGTCTCTGTGCTGTGCCGCCTCTCTGACCCTGGTGCCATTGTCATCTCCCCCAGCAGAAATCTGATGTGAAAGCAAATCACCCCAACATCCCAGGGGTGCAGCTATGGAGCACTTTCCCCTTTGTATGAATGAGGTGTTGCTCAGCCCTGGAGGCCAGGAGGTTTATTTACAACTGCAGCAATCTCTCTAAAAACCGATGGAGGGGTTTGCCAGGGTGGATGAGTGCTAGGAGCCAGCAGGTGCCTGCCTTGCTTTGCCTCCCCTTCACTGGAGAAAATGGGGGCCAGACAAGCCTTACCATGTCCGTGGGTGCACACAATGAGGGAGAGAAGCTCAGCATAGGCAGTGCCAAGCTCCTGGCATGTCCTTGCAGCATTGCACAGCCCATGGTTGCCGTGAGGCTTTGCAGGGAACAGGGCAGCCTGGGCATCTCCTCCCAGCACAGCAGTGATGTTAATAGCAGGGCTTAGTTTGAGGGACCCAGCAGTGCTTGGGAGGATACAGGAGCACCCAGGGAGCAAACCAGTCCTGGGGACCAAGTGCAGTGTTTGGGGTCAGTGACAGCCCCAGGCTAAGTGGCGGGGGCTGTTGCTGTGCTGTCAGCACAGAGGGATTTGAAGGTTTCCTGGCTTGTGTCTCCCCAGGAACCTTCCGAGGAGTGTGCAAGAAAATCGACCACTTCCCCGAGGATGCGGATTACGAGCAAGACACGGCTGAGTATCTTCTCCGTGAGTCTGCTTCCCTGTGCACCTCAGAGCTGCACACACTCCCTGGGACCCCTCCTTGTCACCACACTGTGCTGGGCAACCCCTTATCCTATCCCTCAGCACTGAGAGTTTCTCCCAACAAGTTCCCAACCCCTGACTGCTGGTAGGGGTTTTACCAATGGGTTGCAACCCCCCTTCTCACCCCCCAGCCGCCAGCCTCCCTACACAGCAGGGGTGACCCTCCGGGTTACCCGAGCGTGGCTGTGTCATGCTGCAGTACCAGAGCTAATGGCACATTTGTCTGGCACTCGCTGTCCCCAGGCTGGTCCTGGCCGCTGCTGCGTAGCTTGGGATTGTTGAGGTGCAAAGATGGCTGGGGACTGGCACCCTGTGGGTCCCTGGAATGGCACCACAGCGGGGCTGTGTTGGTGCTGGTCTCCAGGTCTCTGCAGCCAAGCTGGATTTGCCGGCACTCACCAGGAAAATGTGAGAAGTGTCTGCTCTGCGATCTGCCAGCAGATGTGGGGAGATGGAGTAGAAATAGCGCTGGTGGATCTCCTGAAAAAAACAGGGTCCTCCTGCTCTCAGGGGCCAGGAAACCCTCTGGGCAGGACCCACAGGGGTTTTATGTGGGGGGACCTGATGCTGGGATGAGGATGATCCTACAAGATAAGAGACACGTCCCCTGATCACGTTGCAGACCAGCACAAGTGAGTGCTGGGGCACCAAGGCACAGTGTGACAGACGCTGGACACAAATGATATGTACCCTGACTTGTGAAGCACCACAGACATGCACCACTGGCATGTTGGCAAACATACACGTGTGACAGACCATGTGGCCAAAGGGTTCATGTGAACACCTACATTTCCAAACAAGTAAGAATCTAAGGTTGCAGCGGCATGTGGTGGTGCTGGCATCTCTGGGTGCTCTCTGAGCTGCTGGGGCTGGGAGGAATCCCTGGGGGTGAAGGGACACCTTCACACCTATGTTCAGCCTTGACCCTGGAGCTGGGCAGCAGCCCCTGCCTGATGCAGCTGCTGCTCATCCAGATGTTGCTCTGAACTCCCCATTTTCAAACTCTGCAGGGAGCCAACAGCTCTGCTCACCCGTCTAAGGGGGGAATGTCTTTAATGGAATTGGTTTGCAATTTTAGCAGATTAGCATTTAAGTTCTTCTCCCACCCCCTCCCACATTTAAAACAAAAAGTCTATTTTAAAGCCCCCAGAATGGCATTTTAATGGGGCTTCTCTGTATTTCTGTGCTTTTAATAAAGGCCCTAATAGAAGGATGAGAGCCCAAACCAAAGCACAGTGTATTTTCAGTGGAGCAGGTAGTGATTTGCTGCATTAATTACTCTTTAATGTCATTTTGGAAGCTGAACTTTTGATAGGTCATATAGAAAAGACCTCTCTCTGTAGCTCTTGGTCAGTGACTTCTGAGTTTGTGAATGCAGGTCCTGCCAGAACTAATCCCCTTGGGATGGAGCCCAAGTTCTGTGCTCACAGCATCCCACGTGGTGGACTCAAGGTCTTGGGCTTTGTGTTCATTTTGATAATGTTCCTCCTCTACATCAGCAAACATCTCTTCTGTTGAACTTCAGTTGTTAAATTGTTTATTGGTAAATTCTTGACTTAAAAAGCAACTGCAATAGTTCGGGGGGCCAAGGAACCCTTGTGGTTGGCAGCAGCGTTCCTTGACAACCTGGTGAGATCTGGAGGGCTTCTGTAATCCCTAGGCTCCAGAGTCCTGTCCATAGCCTTAGCCCGTGGGTGGTGTGTTTGGCAATGGGAAGGTAAATTGCTAGTTCTAACTGTGTGACAAGACTGGAAGAAATAAATCCTTGAAATAGCCTTGGAGAGGAAAAAAATAAAAATCCAGGTTTTAAACTATTGTTGTGATAGGTGATGGGAGGCCTGAATCTCAGGGTTTGCAGGACTGATGCTGGGCTCCAGAGCAAGCTCAGAGCAGAGCAGCTTGGGGACAGGCAGAGGATGCCTAGAGGGGCTGGTGCTGGATCTGCCCCTATCCCTTGTGGCAGCAGACCAGCATGGCATTGGAGCAGTTCTTTTGGGGCTCTGGCATTGGTGTGTGAGATGCCAGCAGCCCCTGCTGCAAGAGGGATGCCAGGGACCAACCCTGCCCTGTTCCCTATCCTGCAGGTGCCGTGAGAGCATCCAGCATCTTCCCCATCCTCAGTGTGGGTCTGCTGTTCTTCGGGGGCTTGTGCGTGGCAGCCAGTGAGTTCTACAAGAGCAAACACAACGTCATCCTCAGTGCTGGCATCTTCTTCGTCTCTGCAGGTAGGAGCTGCCTGGCGGTGCTGGGAGAAGGGTGGCTATCCTGGTGTGGAAGTGTTGGGAGGACACGGAGAAGCTGGAGATGGGTTGTGGTCCTCCTGGACCATTGGCATGGAGGGATTGTGAGCTGTCCCAGCCCACTGGAAAAACCCTCATCACAGGGGAAAACCAGCAGAGGCTTCTGACAAGTGGTCACCATGTTAGCTAGCCCTTTAAGTGTCCTGCCCCAAGCAGTCTCCATGCAGGTGATGCAGCCCAGGAGGGACTCCTGCAGCACAGCCATCCCAGCGCTGGGGCAGGTTCTTGGGGGCTCCGCTCTCCATCATTGCCAAGCAGCAGGTCTTGGGACCAGGTGAGGGTGGGCATTTGACAGGCAGCACCAGGGACCTGGCAGCGGGCAGAGGGGCTGCCACAGCCCTACAAGGAAAAATCGCTCTCTCTTGAGAGACCATTTCTTCTGGATTACTCATTTCTCTTTGCACTGTTCCCCAACACTTCCACTGATTATCGTATGACAATGTCTTTGTCTCAAGGAACTGCTCTATTTTGTGCTTTTTCTTCTCCCCACAAAGAGACAAATTACTCTCTCTCTTTCGGCTGGCAGGAGCTGCTGATGCAGATGAGGAAACAACAGAAAGAACATAATCGATTCATTAAGTAAATCCAGGAATACATCAGCTACACCCCAGCCCTGCGGTACAGCCCCGCAGTGCTGCTGGTGGTGCAAAAACTGCCTGGATCCCAAATAAAGCCTCCAACCTCCACCAGAAATGAAAAGGAATTGAGCCATTCCTGTTTCCCTGTGCTCTGGGCTGCGATGAGCTGGGGTTTGTGCTGGAGAGAACCCCTCCATACCCCATGGGTTGGCTCTGCTCCAGCCAAAGCCCCGGCAATGGTTGGGGTCCTGCAGCCCATTGCTTAGAGAGCAGCTCTGCCAAGCAAAACCAGCTCTTGAAATGTCCCTTTTTTTAACAAAATAGTGGTTGTTCCTCCTGTTCCTTCAGTATACATGAATATACATATATACTGGGTGCACGTGAATATACATACATACTGGGTGCACGTGAATATAAGATGTATACAGGGGACAGCAGCAGAGGTCTGGGAGGTTTTTTTGGCCCTGCTATGCTGGTAGGTGGTGGTGGTGGCACATGGGAATGTGGCTGTGACCTCCAGCACCCTCCCCACCTGCTGGGTGCCCTGCAGGTCATGGTGAGCAAGAGAAGAGCTAGGGCCCTTCCAGCCCAGGAAAGGACTGGGGTGCTGCTGTTCCCCATCTTTCTCCTGCTGCTCAAGCGAGTGCCTCTCCCTCTTATCTTACCTTGAAGGTCTCAGCAACATCATTGGGATTATAGTCTACATCTCAGCCAACGCGGGGGACCCAGGGCAGAGTGACTCCAAGAAGAGCTACTCCTACGGCTGGTCCTTCTACTTTGGAGCCCTGTCCTTCATCATTGCCGAGATGGTGGGGGTGATTGCTGTGCACATGTACATCGAGAAGCACCGTCAGATCCGAGCCAAGTCCCACTCGGAGCTGCTGAAGAAGTCGGCCTTCACCCGTCTTCCCCCCTACAGGTACCGCTTCCGCCGGCGGTCCAGCTCCCGCTCCACCGAGCCCCGGTCCCGGGACATGTCACCTGTCAGCAAGGGGTTCAGTACCATCCCTTCCACCGACATCTCCATGTTCACCCTCTCCAGGGATCCCTCCAAGGTCACCATGGGGACTCTGCTCAACTCGGAGCGGGACCATGGTTTTTTACAGGTCCATAACTCCATCCCCAAAGAATTCAAGGAGTCTTTGCACAACAACCCGGCCAACAGACGAACCACGCCGGTCTGAGGCAAGCAGGGGCATCTTGTCAGGCTGCATGACATCATCCTCGTGACGGTGTAACCCGTGAAATCCTGTTTTTAAGGACAAACCCAGATGGCTCCCCGTGCCCCTGTCCGCGGGGCTGGTTTTTCACTCCCGAAATGCCACAGGCCAGGCCAGGCCACTGCACCCACGGTGGGACGGGAACCCCTGTGACCCTCCCTCACTGGAGGGGACGGGGGCTGCACTGTGACCCTGGCTGTGGTGCCCCTGCAGACTGAGCAGGGCTTCCATCACCACCCGGGACAGTGGCTTCCCGAGGTCTCCATCATTAATGTTGATCATAATCGCAGTGTTACCTTAGCTGTATGTCCCATGGAAATGCTGGCGATAGCCCTGTCTGTGAGAATCCTTAACCTGGTAGTTACATTTAAGCGAAATTGCCTGGAAGTCCGGAGTTTGAAGCACTGAGTCAGTGCCATAGCAAGTGCTCGTGTTACGAAACCCCTTTCCCTGTCGTGATGGATAGAGTGCTCGGGCTGGGTTTCTCTATGGCGTTTCGTGCATGCATTAAATAGCTTGGAATTCAATTTTGTCATGTCGGGTTGGAAGAAACATCCTTTTGCAATTTTCTGTCGTCTTGAAAGGGCTTCTTTCTTTCCTTCCTTTCTTTCTTTCTTTCCTTTTTTCTTCCTTTGGTGCATTCAACCCATGAAAGGACTCAGGAGCAGAATTCCTCCAATTGACTGGTAGCAATTAGCCAGCATTTAATTAACCTCTAATGTTGCAAGAAAATGAATTAATTCCCTAAAATTAATACACACACAGTCACAAATTACTGTCTGGGCACAACCAAGGAGGCAACGCTTGACCTGGTGGTACTGAAGGAGAAGCTGTGTGGGTGGCTGGGCTGCCGGCCACAGGCTGCTTGTGGATGATTCTATAATGGATGGGAGATCGATGAGAAAAATAACAATAAAATCGTCCAGTTTGGCAAGCAAGTTACTTGGCTGAATGGGTCGCACTGACCCCACTGCGGGCAGCTGGAAAATGGTATGTTGTGTCCCTCGAGTGTTTCACAGCAGCCTTCACATCTCTGTATGGGGTGCCCAGGGATGGGACCTCACTCCTGCCCTTGGTGGCACTGCCCTGGTTCGTGTAGCGGGGTGGCTGGTGGAGTGCATGGAGCATTGCAGAGTGGAGGGCTCTGTGCAGCCTCCCAAGCCCAGGCACTGATAGCCTGAGTGCCACAAGGAGGTGGTTCAGAAAGCCATTTCCCCCCAAAGGTGCTGCGGTGGGGTGATCTGCCCTCCCTGGGGGCAGCTGGGCATCCTTTGGCGGTTGGGGTGGGACCCCTCTGTCAGGGAAATGTTAAGTTGGGGGACATGTCCTTCCCTGGGGACACATCTCCCAGCTGTGTGTACTCCGGGCATTTGCCTGCTGGGTGTCAGCATGTGCCCGTCCCCTTTGAGCTGCTTGGCGGGTACATGCCAGCTGCCTGTGCAGTGTGACAGCCAGGGGACAGGGCAGGCTGGCAGGGAGGAGACCAGTCTTTAAATGCTAAGGCATATGCAAGCAGCTGGAGGTTTGGCTTTAAACCCCGAGTTACCTTCTCTTGCTGGAGCAGAGCTCATCTAAACAGAGGCAGATTTGAAGTAGCCAGTCTCGCAATTTGGCGTGTCAATTAATTGAAATCTTATTTAACCTTCTAAGGAAAGTGATGGATTCCCTCAGAGTCCCTGGGGGAGAGGGGGCTCATTAAGCAGCCACAGATAATCTAGGGCCAGCAGAGCTCTCATTTACTCGTGCTCTCTGCAGAAGGGAAACATCTGGTGCCTGGTGTGTGTTCTTTTGAGCAGCCTTGCCCCAGGTTTCCCAGCTGAAGCCGAAGTGTGGCTGGTCATGGGACATGTCCTGCCTCCTGGGAATAACGGGCAGGTTGCTGTGGGAAACTTGGTGTGGGATCTCTGCCGGAGTGAAATTCCTCCTGGAGCTCCTCAGACAGCCCCAACAAGGGCCTTCTGCCCCTTGGCAGGTCCTGGCTGCAGACTGTGCAGGTCCTTCATCTCTGTTACAGCTTATCTGCTACTATTGCGAAAGGGGTTTGTGTGAGAAGACTGATTCAGATGCTAATCAGACCTCTTAATTGCCATAGTTGCTGATTGCATGTATTAAAATCAGTTGAGGAAACGGAGCACTCTGTGGTTTTAGGGAAATATTTAAAAACAAAGTAGTGAGAGGACTAGCTGTGTAAAATGTGGAGTAAGCTGCATTTTAATTTACCTGGTGTGTTACTGCTGGTCTGGCCAGGGCTCCTACCCAGTTCCCTCCCGCAGCCTCTCCCATCAGGGGCTTGCCCAGCGAAAACAGTGTAAGTGCAAATGCTTTATTGACATGTTAACACACCCCAGAGCTCTATCTGTCCTTGACAAAGATCTGAAACTAAATCTCTACCAATAATTACTCCATCAATCTTGCCAGAGAGGTCAGAGCCCCCCAGCTTCCCGGCAGGGGAGCGGTGGGGACCTGGCCTAGGACTGATGGTTCCCAGTTGGGCCAGGGAAGGAGGGATGCTCAGAGAAGAAACACTGATGGGCTGATTGCTGGGGTCGATACGTGTGGAGCAGAGCTTTTAAGCAGATCATTAGAGACTCTGATCACGAATGCCACACTGAGACCTTAATTTACTGTTGTCCCCTGCCCTGTGCCAGCCGTGTTAGTCACAGCAGTGCTGACCACGGGAGGGGTGATGGTGCTGCAGGTGGGGGTCTGGCTCCAGCTGCTCTAAGACTGTGCTGAGCAGCTCCTGCCTGGATCCCAGCTGCAAAGGCAGCACCAACCTCTAGACTTTATACACACACACTTTATGCCTTAAAGGCCAGCTGTATTGGTTTTTTTTTTTTCAGAATTAAAGTTCCAGAAAGTGGGCTCTTACTCAGTCGCTGAGTGCTGCAAGTAAGGAACCCTATTTGTCTCCAACAGGCAGAGCAAAGCACATGAACACAGTATGTTCCGTAATTATACCCAAACCCTACAGCAGCCCTGGCTGTGTGGGAACCCCATGTCTAGGTGGTGGTCTTTGCCCTGGAGCAGCACAGAGCCCAGTAGGGTTTGAGTCTTCCTTGGCAGGACGGGTGTCTGTCCCTGTCCCTGGGGCAGGGCTGGCTCCTGACACCTGTGCTGTAGTAGCCAGGAAGATGTCTGACCAGCTGCAGATAAATTAACTCCTGCAGCATGGCAAGTGTTGATAATACAACTGAAAGCATTGCTATCGTTATCAGTACTGCCGTCGCTATATAGTTATTGCCATCGTGGCAGTAAATCGGAGCCACCATTTATCAGGGACCAGGATGCTGTTGTGCCATGTCCTGTGCACCTGCAGGACACTCTGTACCTGTGTCATTAAAGCCGCATTCAGGGCAATTTGTGGTGCTAGTGTTTTTCTTGAGGGCAGGAGATCAGTTGGGAGAGGATTCTGCTTCATTTCAAAGAGAGGATTGATTTTTCTGAAGTTAACCAAGTTATCCCTTAAGTAATTGAAAAGAAGCAGGAGGTGCCTCAGGACGTGTGCTGGCTGTCACCTTCCCCTGCACTCTGCTGGGTGCCATGACGCAGGCAGGTGCCAGAGAGTCAGACAGCAAACAGTTTTCTCTTGAGGTTAAATTTATGACTATTTTTCTGAGGCAGCTTAACTCCAGCCACTGCTCCTTCCATTGCCATTGCCCTTTGGTTCCCAGCTCCATGACTCTCCATCCCACAGCTGTCTCACTGCTGGGCTGGTGGCGTAAAGCAACTCTGGTGACAGTCAGATGAGAGGGGAGAAGGCTCCTAGAGCTGCATCAATGGTGCCTTTGGTGTTGTACAGCAACTGCGCAAGGAGCTCCTGAACAGAACTGTTAGAATAGACTAGGCTAGAAGAGATTATTTCAGTTGGAAGGGACCTACAACAATCATCTACTCCAACTCCCTGACCACTTCAGGGCTGCCCAAAAGTTAAAGCATGTTAAGGGCATTGTCGAAATGCCTCTTGAACACTGACAGGTTTGGGGCATCAACCACCTCTCTAGGAAGCCTGTTCCAGTGTTTGACCACCCTCTTGGTAAAGAAATGCTTCCTAATGTCCAGTCTGAACTCCCCTGGTGCAGCTTTGCACCATTCCCACGTGTTCTGTTCCTGGATACTAGGGAGAAGAGACCGTCACCTCCTTCTCCACACCCCCTCCTCAGAAAGCTGCAGAGTCATGGTCCCATGCATGGAGAGGACTGAGTGACCGGGCAGTACATGGCCAGGACTGCAGCACTGATCACAAAACTGTTCCATGATGGCATACAGCCAAGCTGGGAAAAGTGTCCAGTGCCAGCCTGAGGAGAGGGGAGGGAGCAGGGGCACTGTCACACAGGGGCTGGCAGCTCCACAGCCCCCGGGCAGCTGCAGCTGTAGAACTGCCCCAGCACCTTTGTGTCACAGAGCTGGGACCAGTCTGCAGCCTCCTGGGGCAAAGCAGGGCCATTTGGTTATGAAGGGAGAGTGGGCAGCTGGTGATTGAAGGTGTTTACTGCCACATGTAATATCTTTCCTTCATGTCTTTCCCCTGGAAGAGAAAATCAATACCCAGGCTAAATCTGGAGGCTTCAATATTTTTCAGAGAAGTGCAAATCAATATGGATTTCTTAACAAGTTTAATTTCAATACCTGAAAGTGCACATTCTGCCTATTTCCTGACCTTTCCAATCCTTTGGGGAGGAAGATTAAAAAGATTTGTTCAAATTCAATGAATTGAATCAGCAAATGCCCCATTACATTGTTTTCTTTATGCCAGACCTTGATAAACAATATGATAGCCCATTGTCATCCCGTGGCTCCCGGCACCTTGCCCAACTGCCGTTCTGACACCAGCCGTGCCATCCCACAAGCAAGGGCAAGCTGGGGCATTGGTCCCTATGCCAATGCCCATGGCTGCCTCCATTGTCAGCACAGCAACCCAGGGGTGGTGATGAAGGGGTTGGGTGTCACATGTAGAGGTACCCAAGTCCCAGTGGTCCCACATCACAGAAACAAGCCCAATCCTACCCTTGCTTCTGAGCAGCCTGACCTAAGGGTGCTGGAGTGCTCTCTATCCTATGACACCTTTATGCAGTTTTAGGTCATCATGTGATCACTGTAAATAGCACAAAATGAGCAGAAGCTTGTAGGCTCCTCTGGCTGGAGGAGAAGAACTCAGGTAATTTAGTCATTGCCCTTGGAATGATCCGACAGGATGGACAAAACAAAGACCATCTCTCTAGTTACGGTACTGCAGCAAACATGGCCACTAGTCAGTGCCTGGTGTTTCAATGTCAAGTAGAATTGTGGCTGTCGCCGTGAGTTCCTTGCAGCTCACAGTGGGTAAAACGGGACTCTACATCACAGGGGATACACGCATGGCTGAGCACTGGGTGCAGCCCCGATGGGCACTGGGAACAGCCCTGTGGGTGCAAAGAGACCCAGCTATCGCAAGGGAATTGGAGATGGCTTTCCAGTCATTTCTGGGGCTCTCATTTGCTGGTCATCATGGGCTTACATTCCTGTTTACCTCTCAAGAATGGTTTTAATTGCTGTATTGGTGCTGTAATGGACAGAAACCCAATGGTGAACCACCTGCTGTGGGCCTGCAGATGCTGGCACCAGCACAAAGAGCCACAGAGGGGACATGTCAGCTGGGTCCTGCTGTCTGCAGCAGGTAGCTTTTCTTTTCACCCCTTTTCCCCAAGTCCCAATCTACATCAGGATAAACATACAGACTGCACCGTGGTTTGCTGCAAGGGATGCTCCCTCTGTCTGTCTTCCTGCAAAGCAGCCACCTCTGTGGCTGTTCATTTCTCGCTGTTGTCCTTTGCCCTTTCTTCCTTTGATTTGTAGGGGTTTTTTTACTGTTTGCAATAGCTCATGAAAGCCCAGGTAAGTCCAAGAAATTTATATTGCATGTTTATTATTTACTTGATGGACAGTAATGGCTTCTGTGGTGCCATTACTATATGTCATCTAAATCCAAATGCTGAGATGCTTTAAAGGGCAGCCTTTCATTCAGGGGCTGGAATAGCTTCTCCGGCATCGTTATGTTCTGCCGTGAGTGCCCGCACACCCATAAATCTTCGTCTGACCACAGCTGCTAAACCTAGCTCTTAAAAGTTCCCCAGAAATTTTTCAACAAAGCCTTTCACCTGCTTGCACAGTAAAGCCTCCTTGCTAATATAGACTTGGCCCTCTGTCATTAACCTCCCTCTAGTCACTAGAGGAGAAAAACCTCCTCAACCCACCTGAATTAGTGTTAGAGAAGGTTGCTGTGAGCTGGGGGTGTTTTAGGAGGGTGGGAGACGGATGCTGCGTACCTCTAGCTGCATCTCTGGAGCTGCCTCAGAGCCAGGGGACACACAGACACACACACACCCAATGCTTCCTGCTGGGTACTCTGGGAATGCCACGGGAAACAGTGCTGAAGGTAAGTGCAATTAGTAATTAATTATTGCTGCTCCTGGCAGTGGCCGCAGCCCCTGGGTGAGCTGGTGGGTGATGTTTGTTGCAGACCACAAAATTTGTGGCTAAAGGAACAGAGGATCAAATTCACTAGTAACTGAAGCGAGTGGAAGACACCGTGTCCTCGCTTGCACAAACCTTCTCCCAAAGACCAACCGGCTGCCCCTTTCTGCTCTCTTTTTATTCATTTGCAGTGGGCTTCGGCTCTCCTGTGAAGCAACTTTCTTTCCATCCTCTTTGGTTTCCTTAGTTACTCTCCTTCCTTCCAGCCTCATTAGCATTCACACCACTGTCACGCCATTGGCTGTCTCCTGCGCCATCAAAGACTCGGGCAGTGCCAGCAGCCTTGAGCAGGAGAGCCGGACCACACCACGAGCCCAGTGTGTCCCCTCGCCATGGGACCGACCTACCAAGGGGCAAGCATGTGCGTCCATGTCCACCCTGTTGCAAAAGTCCCAAGGGGATGTAAAGTCTCTGGAAAGAGCCTGTGGAGCTGGATAGCTTTTGCCCTGTGTTTTCAGGACCGCTGCCCCAGTGCCTGCTTTGCAAAGCCCCTGCCTCCCTGGGGGTGTGTTTCTCTGCCCTACCAGAGCAGCGGTGGTGGCTGGAGCTGCCCAGCGAAGGCAGTGCTTGGTGGCAGGTGGGACGTGTGGCTCTAACCCTGGCTTGGCTTTTCTGCCTGGGCATTTGCTGGTTTGGTGCACAGCAAATGATGCTGCTTCTTTCTACATACTCCCTCCAGCACGGCAGGTCCCCACAGGCCTGGGTGCTGCCCTCAGGTCCATGGGACCTTCCAGTGCCAGAGGCTTCACAGCACCATTACCCTTGTGCTGCACTGTTGGCTCCAGCAACCAGCTCGCGACTGGGAGCTCACTAATGGGTTTCTGCACCTCTGGCCTGTGATGGAAAATCAGGGATGGATGGGTGTGTATGCAGTTCTCCTGGGAGCTGAGAAGATGTTTGGAAGCTGAGGAGAAAAGGGAGCTTTATCTCTGCAGCAGCGAGGGAGCTGCTACCACCAGAGCAGTGACAGCAGCCACAGGAGCCCCTTGGTTGCCCAGGGACAGGGACAAACACACAGGCAGGATGGGATCAGTGTGGGTAGAACCAGGTCAGGGCTCCTGTTTGGCTGTCCAGTGATGGACATGGACTTGAGCAGCCTCAGTGGGTGTGCAGGGACTGAGCTGTGTAATTTGCAGTCAAGGGGACAAGCAGCCCAGGGCTGCAGCCCCAGCAGGAAATGACAAGGAGTCATTTCATGCAATGGCAGATGCCTGCCCCGGCTGCTACAAAGAACAGCGGCAATGGCCACTGCTTAGTGGCCATGCATCAAGCACAAGAGTCAGCGATGGGTTGGGATGTGATGCCAAGTCAAATGCTTGGCAAAGGTGGAGCAGGGACAGCGTGGCAATGTCACTGGTGTTACAAAGCCCTGCCAAGGTCAGCAAATCTTGTGGCTGGAGGTTGCAGGGAATGCTGCAGACACAGGCTGTGCCAGTCTGGGAGAGCAGGACAGGGGGACTGGTGAAGGTTCTGCCATTCCTGTGGGAGGACTTGGCTCCTGCCTGTCCCAGCCCTTCAGGCGCAAAGTTCACGTCTGTGGTGTCACTCCCTCTTTGCAGAACTAAAGTTTCAGCTGCTTTAATAACCCCTAGGTCCTTTGGAAAAATGCAATGAGTAGCATTAAGAAGCAACTTGGTAAGTTTATTTTGATGAAATACAATAATTATCATGCTTAGCAGCTGTTGCTATTTAAAATAAGAAAAAACGGGGCTTGCATTGAAAATGTTTTGTAAACCATGTGCACCAACAATCTGTTCCAATGAAACCAACCATTATGGAAACGGTATAATAGCAGGAGCTCATTATGGAAAGTTAAATTGCAAATCATATTTTGTTTCAAATGAGCTAGATGAATGCATAATTTGCCTCAAAGAAATAGTTTTGTAGTTCTGATCCTCCTGCCAAGAACTGAAGCTCTTGGGCTGCAGCTGCCAGAGTGTCCTGATTGTCCATTTCAAACTACAGGAAGTNGGGAAAGGGAAAGGGAAAAAACAAGGGCAGTGAGCTGCCACCACCTTCTGAGCAGAGCAGAGCAGTTGGGAATGCTCAGTTGGTTTCCAACACAAGATCCCAGCACCTGCAGGGGTGTGCAGTTTGTGTTTAAAGCAAAACAATCCAGTAAAGGTCCTGTACAGACAGAGTAAGGTGTGGGCTGGTTATACATCCTGCGCAGAGCATTCCATGCTGGAGCAGAAGCCCACACTGATGAGCAGAGCCATGCCCTGTGTCCTGCTTGGGGCTGGGGCAAGGAGAAACCCCTCCTGCAGCCGCCCTAAGGTGCTGCATGCTGTGTCGGGGAATGCTTGTGCGCTGCAGATGATGCCACAGAGGCAGCCAGAGCCTGTCTCCAGAGCCTCCAAGATGTCCAACGAGAGCAGCCTGAGCACCCAGTGCCACAGAAGGAGACACCAGGACCTCTCAGAGCATCCGCCAAGGCTGGGTCCCTGCTCCAAGCCCCTCCTGTGCGTTGGCAAGGGGGTAATGGCTGCAGGATGCTCCCTTTGGAGCAGCAGGGCCCAGTCCCATGCCAGAGCTCACAGCACCAACTTCCAATCTAAAAATACTCCTCTTCCATATCAAGGGCATAATTTATAAACGTGAAAGGGGTTATTATCCTTTAATCACTGGCTCTGTCCCAGTGACTCCCTGCATATTTAGCAGGCTTGCAATAAATGCCATCGCAGCTCTGTATTTAGGCTCATCCATTTTCACCAATTAAAAACAATAGTAAATACTTCAATGAGACTTTAAAGCCTCCTCTTCTCCTTGCCAAGCCCTGGGTGGGTGGGTGGTGAGTATCCATAGCCCATTCCCTAAGGGCTGGCAGTGCCTCGGTGGCTGCCCGGGGAGCCAGCGCTGCACTGCCAAGCGCGTAAAGGCTGCACGTCCCCCTCCACGCCTCGGCAGCCTGCGAGGACAGAGCAATCCCACCGGCTCAGCAGCGGCTCCAGCTGCAGTTAGTCATTAACAGAATGAGGAGGAACAGATAAAACAGCTGAGAAGAGCCTCCCCAGGAGCCCAGTTCTGTGTGGTGGGGATGTCCTCTGCATATCGATGAAAGCTATGACCGCTGTGTTTTATTACCAGCCTTAAAAAAGAGCATATGTAGTAATGAAACTCCCACATAAATTCTGCGGCTGAATGGGAATTGAGCAGTGAGCCCGCAGCCCGTGAGGACTCTGGGGACAAGCAGCCAGTGCTGGGACATGATGGTGCAGGGGAAATGCCTGACTCCAGCTGGGGAGAAGGGTAGTAGCTGGGCAGACATGGGTTACATTAATGACTGTCTCACTTAAATGCTTGTCCCAGCAGCTCTGGGCCATGGGAGGGCTGTCTCTTGGGACCAGCTGGGCAGACGTACACCAGCAGGCAGTTTCCAGCCTTGCAGCCTTTTCCCAGAACAAGGCAGCAGCCAGGATCAAGGGTTGGGACGGTCCAAGGGTCTGGAGGGCTGTGGGGTGGCCCATTGCTTAGCGGGCATGAGGGTGTGGGAAGCTGCCTGCAGTGTGGGGAGCAGGGCTGCGCTTGCCCTGTGCCACACTGATGGCTGCCAGCACAGCCACAGCCCATGGGACAGGGGGTGTCTGCCAGAGCCTGTGGACAGTCTGCAGATGTTATGTCCAAGCAGCCAAAGCACAGCAAGAGGCTGTCCTAAGGTCACCATACAGGTGTTCCCTGAGCCTGGCGCCACCACCTACATCTCAAGGGGCTCTCCCAGGACTTATAGCAGCATCAGGGTGGAAATTGGGGATAATTGGGGCAGCATTGACCACAGTTGCAGGGAGGGGCTGGGGCAGCTGGAGGGGACCAGACCAAGCAATTTCAGCCAGGGTTGTGGGACCAGCTCTTTCCCTGGGGGGCTGAAGTGGAATCAAGCCTGCAGCATCCCCTTGGGACCAGTCCCTTGGATGCTGCTGCAGAGCCAGTGCCAGGAGCGGGACACCCCATGTCCTAGGTCACCCCACTCGCCTGTGCTGCAAGCTTTGCAAGCGCTGTTGGTATCGGGGACGTGGCAGAGCGGAAAGTGCCGGTTTAACTTGCTCAGGCTTGCAGCAAAAAAGCAAGAAATTGGCAGCAGGTAAAGGGTTGCTATTCAAACCTGTACAATCAGGGAGAGCACAATGAGCAGCGCTATCACCAGCCGAGATGAATGAGGAGTGCGCTCTCCCCAGCGCCCCGGGGAGCGGAGACGAGCTTTTCAGACTCTTTAAATGCATCATATATCTTCACAGAGAATTTCAAGCCGGTTAACCTAGCAGCAAACCAGCAAAAATAATTGAAAAGGCTAACCAGTGTTCTCTAACCTCCAAGTAAACAGCAAATATTTAAAATTGCGGGCTCGTTATTTTCTTTTTCACCTTTCCTTGTTTTTTAATGGGGGGCTTTTTTTCTTGTGCAGCCTGGAGCTCAAAGCAGGTAGGTGATTTCCTTTTGCTTCCCAGTCTTAATTAGCCTCTATTTCCTGCCCCTTGTCAGCAATATGTAGCCAGCTAATTACTTTTTATTGCTGTCAGTCCTCACTGCCCGGATGGCACTGCAAAGGCAGCACCTTCCTCCTGCCCTTTGCCGTCTGTAGCTCTGACCTTGGTCATGTCCCTTGTTCGTGCCGCAGGAACAGCCCCGAGGTGTCCCACTCCAGCTGCAAAGCTCCCATCCCTGTCCTGGCACCTTGCAGCTCCAGGGATTTGGAGTGAGGGTTGGTGCCACCCCAGTGTGGGCAAAGCCTGTGGCTGGTGCAAAGGGACCATTAAAGGCAGTGGGGAAGTTGCTCAGCACAGACTGTGTGAGCTACAGGGACAAGGTGATATTTGTCCCACATGTCTGCATCCCCTCACTCTTCAGGTGTCTGGGGTTCTGGTGCAGAGAGGCTGGGTACCAGTGGATGCAGGTTGAGAGCATGGCTGGAGTGGCTTGGTGACAAGCAGCTGCGGTGCTAGTGGGGCAGGGCCAGGCTTGGGTGGGAGTGGACAGACAGGAGGAGATGGGATAGGGAAAGGGATGGGGACAGGCACCTATGGCACTGGTGCTAGCGTAAGTGGGGAGGAGCACCTTGCCCCTGCCAGGGGCATCTCTCCTGCACAGGCTGCTCAGCCCTAAGAGGTTTAGTGCTTAAAAGTGAAATTTGGCATGTGACAGCATCCAGCACTCGTCACTGCTGGAGCAATTTTCTGTGCTAATCTGATGGCTGCGAGACATGAGGATTAAGGTCTGGATCTGCCAGGCTGAGTCTCACGCCGTGGAGACCTGACCTACAAGCTGTGGCACATGAAATGCCACACGTTAAGAGCTAATTGCATTTCCTCGTCACCGGGTGGCTCTGGGGACAGGTAGCAGTGGCACGGGGGATGTGGTGCCTCTGCTTGTGGCTGCTTCATTGCCATCATGACACCACTCAGTGGGAACTGCGCGGGAAGGGGCTGAGCCCAACCCCTCTGCTGTGAGTGGCCATGGCCAAGTCCATGAACTGCTTGTGGTCATGGAGAACCATCACCCCGGAGCCCCTCAGCAGCCGGCTGGGGGTCGAAGATGGAGCCAGCCCCTCCACCGTGGGCTGGGCAGGTCAAGACTCCAGTAGTGCTCTGTCCCCATGTCCATGCACACAGCAGGTTGGAAAGACCATCCCAGTGCTGGAGGGGCATGAGGTGTATGATCTCCTGCTCAGTAAGGTGGGGACAGAAATGCCACTGGTGGGTTTTGCAAACAGAGGAGACACCAAGGTCACTGCAGGTGGCCTCATGCCTTCTGGCTGGGGCACATTTCATAGCTACTGTGCACTAAGAGCCAGGTATCTTGTGCCAGGTCACTCCCCAGCTATGGGTGATGAAGGCTCTGCCATTCCTGCACCCCAGATTGGGTTCACCCAGTGCAACCTCAGGGCATTCTGGTGTCCCCCAGCTCCCCGCTGCACGCAGAGGAGCCCACCCATGTGCCACAAAGTGGGGCTGCTGCCACATCCCAGCCCATCCCAAAGACAATTTCATTAAACATTAAAAACAACAGCTGCTCACAGTATTAGGGGATGGTTAAAGACAGCAGAAGCAATTAGCAATTAAAATGTGTTTATCTTAGGAAAGAAGTCCCGGAAACTTGTAATTAAAATGTTTATACAAAAGCCAAGATTTTCATAGCCTGCATCTTTAAAAACTTCCTTTTTGAAGACAGCAGTAGGACGGGTTAAGCTGTCACTGGATAGATGCTAGCTGGGTGGTGCTGGGGACCCGAGATGGTGATGGGATGGTAGGGAACCATGTCTCAGCACGCCTGAAGCAGCCCCACAAGCTTTGTAGCATGAAAGTCCTCACCCAGCCACCTTGCCTGGAGGATGCAGGACAGCATCAGTTGATGTAGCTCCTCCCAGTCAAGCCACTGCCAGGCACAAACTAGGCGGCCAGGACAGCTCCTGGCCGAGGCAGCTTGAGCTTCTATGTACACTGCACAAGGAAGAAATAACCTGTCGCCAGCGTGAAGCTGGGATATGCACCAGCTCGGTTCTGTTGTCCCTTGGATGTTCACTTCCAACTATATGGGTGTAGGAAAGTCTCCAAATGCTCTTCCAGAGACATAAGGTCCCTGAAGCTGCTCCCAAGGGCTACTCACATGCCCCAGCAGCTTGGCCATGGGTGGCAGACTCCGTACCAGGGAGTGCCTTCCCATGGATGCTCTGAGAGCTCTGGGGATGGCTTCTTGCATGAGCTGCAGTACATCTGCAGCGGAAGATGTTCAGGACTAGTCCGGGTAGGTAGCACATTCATCCTAGCTCCTGGGGGAGCAGGGCTTGGCTGAACTACAGAGACGTGAACTTGGCCAGTTCGGAGTACTTAGAGTTCTGCTTTGATTTGTACCAGCTCTGCTCCTCTGCAAATTCACTGCAGCACACCTTCTCCATACCGGCAATCCTGACGCTTTCACAGGAGTTTTTTGTTTATTGTTGGTTTGTGGGTTGTTTTTTTTTAATGCTGCTTCTGCTGCTGTTGAGCTTTGCTGTTGGCTTTCCCCAGTGCCCTGCGGGAGCTCAGGGCACAGGGAGGGGTGATGGCAGCCCTGGACAGCACAGTCCTGGCAGCTCACTCTGAGCCCAGCAGAAGGCTGAATGGTGCAAAGTTGATACCAGAGCCCAGCACACTGCAGCCACCACCAAGGAGCTCAGCTCTGGGGGAGTTCTGCCTTACTGAGACCCCTCATTCGTGGCTGGCAGGTAGGAGTCTACTTTGCAGAGCAAGTAATGGGAACATATCTCCTGACTGGGAAAGCTGTAAAGCTACAGACCTTTAAACACACCTAGCCTTTGTGGATTACACTGCAGCAGGATGTTCTGCTACTAGAGTGTGAATTTTAAATGCTTTTCATATTTATTTCACAGTGATAAGAAGAAAAATAAATAGAAGCGGAAGAAGGGAAGCAGGCTGGCTCTGGGCAGGTGGAGAAACTATAAATGAGTCTCAGAGTGCATCCCAGAGGCTTTCACCTTGGGGCTCAAGTGCCTTTTAACCTCTCAGAGCACAGAAACCCTGCAGGAACTCTTTGGCTTGCTATCATGAGGTCTTTTAAGTGTCTCACAGCCCAACAACAATCTGCAAACGTTCAATGAAGGCTGCCTGGGGATACAGGATCACCTTTGGTGCTGGTTGAACATCTTAAAAGGAGGGATCAAATGTGTTTTACAAAGCATAATCTCTTTAGACAGCAAGGAACAGGTCCCAGACATCCCAGTCCTCCTACAGATGGGAATGGACTTTAAGCCCCAAATCAGATCTGCAGTATGTGCTGCTGGACAGAGAAGGGCACTTTTGGGGCAGTTTTTCTTAGCTTATGAAGAAAAGAGGCAACGAGTGCCCTCTGACAAGGCTGTGGCCACTCTGTCCGTCCCTTGGAGTGTGATGGGCACTGCTACCTGTGGGCCTAGCTAGTCCCTTCAGCATCCTCTGCTGTGGCTGTGCCATGGAGGGAACACTTAGGTTACTCTCTCCTCAAGCATGACATTGATTTCTGGGTGTATTTAGGCTGTTTCTTCAGGGCGAAAAAAAAAAAAAAGGCAAATTTGGGAAGACTTACTAGTATATTGGCTCTGATGAGAAAACCTGGGAGCAGAACTCTCCCCAGTACCCTGATGGGCAATAGCTGGGTTCTGTGGAGCACTGCTATGTACCCACTCGCTTTCCCGGGTCCCCTCTGGCTGGAGTCACAGTATCATCTGGGAGCACTGGCACCCAAGGGGCACAACAGCATCTTCCTGTGACACACAGTGGAGATGGACTGGGGGTTTGCCTGAGATACTTGAGTGCATAGCAATGACAAGCCACCACACTGAAAGCCCATAATCTATTGTAGCTACAACTTCTGCAACAATTTGTCTTCACACTTTGAGACAAAACTAGCCGAAATCAAGAAGCTCTAAATAACCAGCCCAGCCCCAGTGGGGCTGCACAGAGAGACCCAGGAGAAGGTTCCCAAGTGCGTGAGTCCTACTTGGGAAGCTCCGTAGGCAGTGGGTGAAGGCTTGGCTTGGCGCCCCCAGCCCCTCCACCAGCAGCACCCACTCTGTGGTGTTCCTTAACCCAATCTGGCAGCAGATACTGGCTCCAAAGCTTTTGTGGATAATAATGAACTGCATTATGATGCATAATTAATGTTTATCTCCTGAGATATGTGCCTGTAACTGCTGCATGGCAGCCTGCACATTTCTCGCTGTTTTATTCTAGTTGTTTTGCTAATGATTTTGCCTAGGGTATGGGCACACCCGTGCCCAGCACCTTGCTGAACTCTCCCACAAAGACCAGTTTCCCAGGGAAACAGCGCAAGAAGGAGACCAAAGAAATACGAGAGTCCTGGTTCCTTCCAGCACCAGAATTACAGATCAGCAGCTTGGTCTGTTCTTTCAGTCTCCAGAAGCCAAGTCATCCACTAATTGGCATCAAACCTCAAGGCAGGGGGGATGAGCTGTGGACTGAAAGCAGGACAGGAGAGTTACAGCCACAGACACTGGTGTCTGTGAGGTGGCTGGTCCCCCACAAACCCCGCGCTGGGGTGGGGGCTGCTTCCCCAGGTCCTGGTGCTGCCACCACCTGCAGGCACAGGGACACCTCAGTGTCCCGCTTTCTAGGGACAGGAGCACTCTGATGGCAGAAACACTGAGCACCAAGAGAGCCAAAGCCTCTCTGTAAAATCAACATGACATATGCAGGACTTGCTGCAGCTGCTGTTCATCGCCTGTATCCTATTCCTAGGTCTGATCGTTATTTTAATGAACTGCAGCATCTCATAAAATCCAGCACAGAGAAAATTATATTAAACAACTGTGAAAAGAAATCATTTATTTCCATAAAGTCTGTGTTTTGGATGGAGGGAAGAAAACCACAACTCCAGCAATATGACTTTTCCTGCCGAGCCACAAAGTGGCAAGCTGCTCATTAGCTTAGATCATTGCTGCTCAAAGTGTAATCATCTTTAAAAAGGATTAAAAATATAAACCCCACTGATAAGAAGTGGCAAAGGGCTTCGCACTGCCAGCATGTCATCCACTTGCACCCTGTATTTTTCACTGTGATCTCTGATCTGTCCAACCTGCGGGACACCCCTGTAGCTTTCAGGTCATTTCTTTCAGCCCTAGATGCCTGAGATGTCACCAAGCCTCCAGACCTTGTCTAGTGCCCCAGCCTTTCCACCTGCTTTCTCCTGCCCTCTCCAGAGAACGGGAGCCTTTCCTTGTAACCTGACCAACAAGCACAGGATTGAATTAGAAGCTGAAGAAGAAGCAGCTGCCGCATTTCTGCAGGGTATCCAGAAAAAGTCAGAAGCTTCGGCCAAGAACATGGATGGTTATGGTCTGGGTCAATTGTTGGAGCCTCCCAGTCTTAATTAATGTGATCCCATAATGGAGCCTGCTTGGACTCTTGGAAGCCAGACTGGGTTTACCTGGGAAGGTTTTGGTAGTGGGGCCACAAGCCACAGCTGGATGGAGAAAAGATGTCGGCCCAGGGCCCATGGTGACTGCGAATCTGCTGCAGCAGCATGGAGCCCGCTGCTCTGCTCCCTCTCTGGGTTCATTAGTGGAGCCCATTAAATCCTATGCTACACAAGTAATGCATGAAGCAAAAAGGGAAATGAGCATGAAAACTGATTGCAAGGTTTGTCAGAGCTGATGGACCTGGGCAGCCGGAACAGCCGTACCTCGAAGGAGGCTCAGGCGTGAGCTGTCAGGCTCTTCCAAGGCATTGTTAAATAATCATCTATAGGAAATGATTATTCATGAGCACAATGAAGATTATCATTTAGAATTCTTAACAATTCAGCACAGCTCCTGTTTGATGTGGCGAGGCTCTAGCAGTGCATTTGCATTAGAGAAAGTATTACTACTTTTGAGGGAGGAGAAGGATTACAGGAGAAATCTGCATAAATTTATTGGTAAATGTCATTTAGCATATGTCCAAATGTAATTTATCACGGGTTTGTAGTGCAGACTGTCTGACTCACACAGGGTTTTTATTTTTTTCCAATAGACAGATAAATAACCCTTGGGACAAAATTACCTCATTGAAAGGAAACTGATATTAAATCATCATTGTTCCAGGTGAACATGCACCTCCCTCTGGGCAGCTGCCCACAGCCCAAGGCAAGAGGGGCCCAGGCTGAGTGATGTGGAAACGCAAGGCCTAGAGGGGATGCTCAGAGAAGCCCATGCGCTTCTTCTGCCTGCTGAGCTTCGCCTCAGCTCAGCACGTGTGCTGGCAGCCGCCCCTGCACAACAGCCCTCTCCATCTGCCTCCAGAGCAGCTCCTCCCTCCTGGCACAGAAACATGCTGAGGATTTTATCACAGCTGCTGTTCTGGCCGTCGGGGACTTCCCTGTGCTCCCGGCTGGTCAGCTTTCCTCCCTGAAGCCTCCACAAGCCCAGCCCCAGGGATGGCTGCTTCCAGGGACACTGAGGGACCAGCAGCAGTAGCCAAGCCCTTCTCCTTGAGAAGGGTTTCCTCATAAAGCCAACAGTTCTCCTTTCCCACAGGTCCTTTGAAGACTTTTGTTTGGGTTAATTTCACAGCTGCTGGGGCTCATTCTGTCCTTGAGTAACTCTCCAAAGGGATGTGCTTATCCACAGAGGCTGTTCCAGCTGCTTCAGCTTTGATCTCTCTGGTTTTCCCTGTGTGATGTAAGGTTGTTTAACATGTTGGCTGTGACAGGGTGAGGACTTTCTGGCAGCCCAGAGCCTGCCAGAGCATCTCTGGCAAGCTCAGGGCAGGTCCTGCTAAACCAGAACTACTCAGCTGAAGCAAGACATCCACGTCCATCCCCACAGCCACCAGGGGCATTTTTATTGTGATACCAGCCTGGAAGAGGTGAAGGTCACTACAGTAGCTGCTTTGAATGTGACAGGCATGATGGCATTGGGACAAAGTGCTCAGTCTCCTGTCCCGTGCCCATCCTGCCACCTCCATATCACTGTCTGGAGGAATATCTGTGGAGGGACTTGTCAAAGTGGCTCTGAACAGGAGACCAGGAGTTGCATCTCAAGAACCAAGGGGTAACTGGCTGCTTCAACTGAACTTTCCATAAGTGCAAAAAGATACACTCAAACACCCTGACACGGGGAGGTGGGCCCTAGCACATCTTCAACATAACCATTCCGTGGCTGCATGTAGTGTGATCTTGCAAATGTCCCTGTCTCCTGAAAGGAACTCAAGTCTGAAAACTGGAAATTTCAGCCTACTTTGAACTCTATCCCTGGAAAGGTGGAAGGTTTATGCCAAACCCCAGTGCTCCCAGGCCAGGCAACTGCTCCCAGCTGTCAAATATCCGTGTCGACAGCAATTTCTGCATCTCGCTTCAGACACTCTGCTTCCAACACATCACTCCCAAACAAGCAAATGCTCCATCATGACTGATGATATGTCTTATCGCCTTGTTAGCAATTAATATTAGCATGGTAGAAATTGCTAATATGCGATATACAATAATTAGAATTCAATTTAATTGCCCAGTTGCTCTTAAACTCTGCATACAAATGTGGCTTCTGCTCCCTGGATTAGAGAATCACACAGCAGGAGAAAGCCATCCCTGAGAAATGGGTGAGGCCAATGCATCCCAGCTGAGTACCAGGGAACAGCAAGGGAAGATTCCCACCCTCCAGGTTGATTGGGAAAGCTGGGGAGCAGCAGAGCAGCATTGCTGGGGTGGAGTGGTGGGATGCCAAGGGGAATGCAGATGGGCTAGGATCAGACCAGATAGCGCTTGATGTTCAGATGTTCTTTATCACAACAGAGGTCACAGCCTTCTTCTCCTGCATCTTGTTTTAAGGTGAAACTGGAAAGAGATGCTTCTCCTGGAAACAGCAGATGCTTCGTGTATAACTGCAGGTACCAAGGAGCAAAAAACCAAACCAAAGAGTGTTTCCCAGGGGTCAGTGCCTCCTGCACACACGCTGGGTGCAGCAGGGACTGCGTTCCCAGCTGTGCTCTGTGGTTGGTGTGGTGGAGGGGTGAGGACATGTGGCCAGGAGAGAGGGACTGGGCAAAGAGGAGCATGTCCTGCAAAGCAGTGTCTCAGTGGAAGGCACTGAGCCCACAGGGCAGGTACCAGCTGCATGTGATCCCAGGATACCACCAGGGAAACACCAAAGTAAATATCCAGAGAGAGGATGTTCTCAGTGTAACCAGTAACATCCTGTGCCCAGTGCTGGTGTCTGCGCTCACAGCAAGGTGTTAAGAAACTGCAGAATCCTGGCAGGAGCTGTGAGAGCTGCTTGAGGTCTGAAAAAATCAGCCACAGAAGGAGATTAAAGAGGTGAGCTTCTGTGTGTTGTGAAAGAGAGGGTTAGAAAATCACTTGATTGTGGTCTTCACTACCTGTGTGTGGAAGTGCTTGCTAATGGATGGTAAAACAAGCTGCTTAACTGAGACAGGTTTAAACTGGAAATAAAGCACTCATTTTAACAGAGGGTGAAGTTAATCTGGGAACCATTTGCAGAAGGATGTTCAGAAGGCTTTAAAATGAAAGGTACAAATAATGCTTGATTTCAACTTGCCTTTACTGAGGGTGGTGGAGCCAACACAGGGGAGGCTCGTGGGTCTGCACAGAGCAGTCCTGATTCTGGTGGTGCAGAGCTGTGCTGGGGGGGAGAGGAGACCCGTGCCTCTTGGGGGGAGCAGGGATGGGCAGGGTTTACCTGCAGGGCTGTTTCCATTACAAACTTCACTCAATTAGCAGTGCCCCAAGGAGGGCAGGAGACCCCCAGCCCACTGACCAGGGGTGACCAAAAGCCTTGTCTCCACAGTGCTGTTGTCACAAGGTGACCCAAGTGCCGATGTGATGAGTGAACCTGCAGCTTGTCCTGGAGTGCTCCCACCAGGACCTCAGCTCCCCCAGTATTTATTCCCTTTTTTTAAGTGTAAGTGAAGAAGCAGAAGTACCTGCCTAGAAAGAACTGGATGAGGCCGTTATCACTAAGGGATTAACGGCTGCTGGTGACTCAGAACTGAGGTGACTCAAAGAAAGGCAGCATCCAAGGGATAAAGTCAACCACCACGGTCCCATCATCAGCCAATTTCACAAACTCGGCACCGTCTCCTGAGTGATTAGTGCAATGGTGCAGGGACTTTACAAAGGCAAAGTGCTCCATTTTGGCTCTCCATCTCCTAAAACTTGTCTGTATCTTGCGATAGCTGCCATGCACAGCCAACTGGGCCTGGCTGGGGCTGGGAAAGGAGGGCTCGAGAGGATGTGGAGAAGGGGCCTTTGATCCCTCTAATTAGCTGATTTGAAATGTATTATGAAGCTAAGAATTAGGAGGAAAGCTGGGGTTGCTTTGATGTGTGTGGGTGGATGTGGCCAAGAGGCTGTACAGAAGGCAGAGATTAGCAGGGACAGGAAAGGTTTCAGGCAAGGACCTGCAAACAGAAAGGGCCATCAGCACGGATGGGGACATGTCTGCACTCCCACTGGAGAGACTGGGAGGAGTGTGGTGGCACTGGGGAATGGTGCAAAAGCTGAGGAGTTCCTGGTCAGTTATGGCCCTGTAGTGTTTGCTGCCTGCTGTGATGCTGCAGCAAGGCCAGGGCTGCCCGGTGTCAACAGGACTCCCATGTTCTCCTTGCACGCTTGAACAAGGGCACTGGGAAAGGACACGTGTGTGGGACTGCCCTGAGCGTAAACTCTTACTGATTTTGGTACTAGAAGGGATTCTGTGTGTTCACAAGGGAATGTCTCCTGCCCTTCCTAAGGGAAACAGCACAAGAGGCAACAGCACTTTTCTCACAGGTGTTGCTACAGCTGCCGCTCGCAGGGACCTCTGGGGGCTGCAGCCCCCCCAAGCCCTGTACTTTGGGCAGCTGAGCGGTTTGCTGAAGGACACGGTCTTCTGCAATCAGAAACCCAGCAGCAAACTCCCACACGGAGTCTGGAGGCTTCTGCAGCTGGAAAAGGCGCTTCACTGGATGCTCAGTCCCTGCGAGAGGGGAGGGATAGGGGTGGAAGGCGGCTCGTAGGGCACCGGGGCTGCCGCTTGCCCTCCGGCCGCCGAGCCCCGCAGTCCCCGCCCGCCGCCGCCCGTCCGTCTCCCGGTGCTAAAATGACCTCTAGTGGCAAGCGGGGACTGGGGCCAGTCCTCGGCGAGCTGGCTCCGGGAGAAGGGGAGGCTGGGGCGGGCGGAGAGGGGAAGTTCGTTTTCTTAAAAACAAACAAAACCAACCAAAACCCCAAACAAACAAAAACAAAAACAAAATCACAACACAACAAACACAAAACAACCAAGCACAAACTAACAAACAAACCCAAGTGTGAGCACACCTCCCTCTCTGCTGCTTTCCATTTGCCAGGGAAATTCTCCCGCTGCCCAGGTTTGGGACACTACAGAAACACCGGATCCATGAACCATTTTTCCCAGTGCTATGGTGACTCTGGAGCCTACTGAGGGTGCTGGCAGCAGTGGGACCGGCTGTTGGTTTTTTTGTTGAGGAGCATTTTGGTGTACATTTACCTGGTCGAGTAGCACCAGCCTGTTCTGTCCTCACACTGAGGACACGCTGGGTAGCTCTCAACATCTCCTGAACGTTGCATTGTAATGGTCCCTTATGGGAGAAGCCTAGAAACCTGTACTCTGCACCATTAGCCTCTTCCACGCTTAGGAGAGAGCTTCATTAGCACACCACCTTCCACCTGGTGGGGCTTTCCCCCCATCAGGACCATGGTGGAGTTCTGCGTGCAGGTGAACAGATGGAGGTCCTGCCTCTGGGCACAGAGGAGGCAGACCTAAAGTGATGGTCATCTCCTCCCAGCTGTGGACCACAGTTTCCCAGGCTTAGTGGGTCTGCAAAACCCCAGAGCCATTTCATGCTGCTGTTGCTGTAAGGCATCAGACTCTGTCTTGCACGAGGTGGCAATGGTGAGTTAGTTTTGTCTTCTCTTTCACCAAGTGGAACAATTAGTGACTGGAGTTCATTAAGCAGCAAGGTCATCCCTGGCATTCTTCACACTGAGTGCAGGGATGAGACTCAGAGGTGGTGCCGAGCAGCATTGGTGACAGCAAGATAATGAGCCAGCGTCTTCCAAGAGCGAGGGAATTTCCTGGAGAAATGGGAGACATCCCCACCAGCAATGTGATCCCTCTCTGCACCTGCGATTTGGGGTGCAGCAAGCTGAACTGGGAGGGCTGATCTCCGCCAGCTTCACAAGAAACACTGGTACTGCTTGTTTTCAGACTGAGTCTGCAGTGCCAGACCCAGAGATGGGCTCATCTCACAGCATCTTTTTGGGATAGGATCAAAGGAATAAACCCCTGCAGAGGAGATCTCAGTTTAACCTGGGATGGCAACCCAGGGAGAGAGCTGTCCCAACAGGGCAGGCTCCCTTCTGGGGTGCACAATGCCAGGTTTGTGAGTCTTGCATGCTTTCAGGCATGAGCAGCAGTGACCCCAGAGCAGGCTCATTAGGGAGAAATTTACTGTTGAAGTTCTTTATATGGCTTTTTTGACTTCTTGCATAAATGAACTCTATTATTACAGAAAAAGTTACTTCAACTCTAGAACACTGTTCACGCAGGGGGGAATTGTTAGTCCTGCTATATGTCTCCTGATTTGTTTTATGACGATGGCAAACCCCTGCTGAGGAATGAACTCTCACCTTCTTTCTGACTAGCTGATCGGGTCAATTTTCTTCACCTTGGTATAAAAGGTAATAAATTCAGATATCCATGTAAATTCATGGCACAGGATGCTCGGATCGAAAATTGCTCGCCCTTGCACTGGGGAGTTTCACTGTTTCACTTCTAACTGTCATGGCTCACATCTAGGGCTTTTAAATTTCTATATTCCTATGAACACAGTAGTGTGATCCCCCCAGGGCTGGGGTGGGCTCAGGGAGGCTTGGCCCAGGACTGGTCAGCTGCAGGGGAGTGGGGCTGAGCTGGTACCTGGGACTGAGTGATAACATCGTCTGCCTGGGAGCTGGCATCCCCGCTCCTCCCAGCTGCAGTGGGACTGCCCAGGGACTGCCCAGGACACTAACAGCAAAAAACACTCTCTTATGAAAATGCAAAGTATTGCCTTCTGATCAAGGCACCTGGGAGGGGGTGGGTGGCCCCAAAATGTTGTGGGAGCAATTGGCTCTAAGGTCTGGGCATATCATCACCAGGATGCTCCCCAGTAGGTGGCCAGACTGCACCTCCAACCAGGGCACTGCCACTTCCCAGGGCTTGGAGGTTTCACAGTCTCTAGATGGCAACTTGTGCCCAGAGACAGGGCGCTTGCTCACCAAATCCTTCAGCTGAGGAGGCCAAAATACAAACATGGGTTTCATTTCAGCCAGTAAAACTGCTTGGTTGAAAGGAGCAGGGGCTGGGAAGGGAGAGGCTGCAGAGGTATTCCCTAGGGATGCCAAGCAGGAGCAGAGCTTGGATGAGAAGTGTTATTTTCTCTGCATCCAGGGGCTCTTTTGCACAGGTATAAAGCACTGGTGCCATGCAGGGTGGCAGGGAATTAGCAGCCCCAATTTATGTGCTGAGGGAGGCACGATGCTGAGCCTGGGGACCCTCTGAAGCTGTCTGACACTGCCATCTTTTTCAAACCTGTGCCTCTCAGCAGCTCTGGAATCACAGTCTTCCCTGTCTTCTAGTGCCCTTCAAGGATTAATTAATGTTGCTTCTGAAGCAACTTACAGATGAAAAGCACAAACTTGTAACAATCCCAAAAAACAGGTTGGTCAGGAAGAAGCCTGACCAATAATGATGCTTTGCCAGATGTTTTCTGACAGCACATAGGCATCAAAATACAAGTTTCTGCTGCATTGGGGTGTTGAGCAGGGACAGAGGCTGCCTGTCTGCAGTGGGGACGTGCGATGCAAACACTGCTGAGCCAAAACAAGTGTCTGCTCTGGCTTGGGATACCAGATTTCAGCAGGGGCATTGCATTTTTGTCCACAGGCTACATTGCAAAGAAGCTGAAGGGACAAGTGACCCCAAACCATCTAAGTAGTTTTGATGATCGGTGAGAGTGGTACCAAATCTGTGGGGAGAGTTAAATCCCTCGTTCACTTCGGGAAATACATGTGGCATTTCCAAAAAAGCCAAAGACAGCCCTGTAAAATGAAATTGCTATTCCATGTCTTAGGATCTCTAGGTCCTTCTCCTTTGCTTGTTAATTATTTCTTCTCCCTTTCACTTCACAAACTACAGAACAGTTCCTCACAGATATCTGTAATATTTATTATCATTTAAAATAATAAATAACACCTTACTTAGGCCCCCTGGACCCATTCCTCCCAGCCAGTGCCATCCCAGAAACCATACATCAGCAGAGCAATGGTAGCATGATGATGTACAATGCTGATACATCATCCAAGCGTTAGGACTCTGACATGGTGCTCTGTGTATGGCTAACACTCTGGTTATAGATAGTTGGCTGGTGGTGCAGCACTGACCATTTCGAACAACTCGGATCCTAATCTTTAATGGATTGTCCTGGATCTGTAATGGATTTATTAAAAAGTAACTGGACAGTTTACAGGAGGGCAAGTGGATACCAGTGGGTGAGAAGGCTCTGAGGAGCTTTAAAAAAACCTGACTTCCACACCTGGGTAAGTAGTTTGGATTCGGACAAGTAGATAATGGCCAAGCTTGCTAATCCACTGGGCTGCCATGGGAGACCGTAACTCAAGGGTGGAAGGAGCTTGCAGTCTTTCTGTGGTTCCCAGACATAAGTACAAGTGTCATAGCCAAGCTCCTTCTTCACTCTCCCAGCAGAAGGGCCAATGATTCAAATAGGAGTGTTGGGAGGGCCCAAAATAAGAGAATTCTGCTTCTTCATCCCATAGTTATTCTGTATTGTCCTGAGAATACCTGGAGGATTCAGAGCTCCTCAGCTCAGCTATCAGACCAGCACATTTCACATGTACTCACTGGGCAGTGCCCCAAACTCCATTTTTCAGTCTTGAATCAGAACAATGGCACAGGACATTTATTAAAAACAGGAGGATGTGTTCTGATTAGCTTTGGTTTGATTCTGACAAAGTTCCTTCTGGAAAAGTCTGGAATTCAGGATTTCCTTCTCAGCTGACACTATTATCTTAGGAAAGAAATCTGGAGGGGTGGGTAGTCTGAGGCTGTTCTCACAAGGCATGTGCCTCCCTTCCTGCAGTGGTACTTGGGATTCTCCTTCTGCCCTTACAGATGCATTTCTCTCTTGGGAAGCTTTGGGAATCACAAAGATGGGAGGTAGAATGCTTCACTGAATCCTCCTGAAAAATGCCTCAGGGGTTTGAAAACACCCATGGGGGATCCTCAGACTCCTTCCTAACCCAGAAAGGTGCCGGAATGAGGTGCAAGCAGGTGATGAGGGCTCTGCACTGCGCTTCTCCCTCTGCAAATAGACTGTACTTCCTCCTGTTCTCCTCAGCTGCGTGTGACCCAATGTCAATGGTCCTTTGTCTTTTATGTGATAAAATTCCCTTTGCCTTTTATGTAACAAAATCTCATTCCCTTTCTCCCTTCAAAAAATCATTTATAAAATCCTAAACAAAACTGGCAAGATGCTAGTCTGTCTGCTTTTGTGCATTGTAGCTGGGAAGGTGTGCTGCAAAGGCAGGTGGGGGACTCCCACTGCATATGGGAGAGCATGGCTGCACGAGGCTGAATTAGCTCCATTTTAAGGGAAAATCAACATGAATCAAATCCTACAGCTGAAATATGGAACTGGAATTAGCAAAGGGTGGATACAGCTCAAGTGAGGACCTCCTCACAGAGACCACAATGCCATATCTGAGTACTAGCCTTTGTTTCAGAAAGGAGTAGCACCAAAACCTTTTTGGAGTCTTTGAAGTACCCTCATGATGCCCAAGGGAGCAGTCTCAGAAATAAAGGAATATGGTCAAGATCATATGCGACTCATCCACTGCTCTGAGTTTTAATGGTGCATGCAGAGGATTATACTAAATTACAATAGTTCACTCCTTGTTCTTAAAGTCCGTGAACATTTGAGTAAAGACAGCAAGATTTCAAGCAAGCGTGGGTGTGCGTGTGCCACACTTGGGGAGTACATCAGTTTATGGCAATAAACATAAATAGTTTATGGATGTAAAGAATAAGATGGAAATTTGGTGAATGGGTTGTGCTGCCATCCCTAATGTGCTTACTGACTGTGCACAGATGTTGGCATGCTGGGTCCAAGATCTGCTTTCTTCCTTTATTCAGCAATGCAAAAGTGTAGACATTTGGTTGATATTCCTCTTGTCTAATCAGATGCCTTCATTTGCCACCCTCTAGGCTTCAAGTTTTGCTCATTGCGGTCAAAATGTAATAATTTATCACCAGCAATAAGTTGATGTGATGTGGTGGTGAGACACCATTTGGTGTGTCCATGGTGTGTGCACATAGGGTGTATAGGAGCTAAGCAGAAGAGAGCAGGAGCAGCTAAGAATTGGGAGTTTTATGTTTTGTTTTATTTGGGGTTTTTTAAAGAGTCAATCCTAATTAAAGCTTAGCTTTAACCAGTGCCTGCTCAGAGCTGCTTTGGAAGCTGGACTGATGACGCCAAGATGAGGAACTGTGACTTACAGCGCAATGTGGATATTCCAGCAAAACTGGCCACGTGCTGCCACTCGTGACAACGCAACATCCTCTTCTCTTGCACAGAACTCACAGGTAAAGTGGCCAAAAAAAAAAAGTAGTAGAGTCTTTGCTCCTGACAAAACAAATTGATAAAGGAAATGCAAAAACACTCCTTCCCACTGCCAACCTGCCTGTTTGCGTGTCCTTTTCCAACAGACCTGCTCCTGCAGCTCGGAACCTGTTAGAAATAATTTGTCCTTTCTGGTTTTAATGGGAGGGGCTGTTTCTTTTTGTATCATCCAGTTGTGCAACAGGTCTTTTGCAGACAGGTAGGGACAATTCCGTCTCAGGCAGCCCTCCGAATTTCAGAATTAAAGCAGCCACAGGAAACCGCGCTCAGCAAAAGGTGCTCAGTGCAGCGCAGCAGGGCTCTACATAGACAAGCTCTTTCCAAATCAATGAAGTGGTAAATGAGATGCAGTTCCCTACACAGCTCCTGATAATCCGTAATGACAAAACACTGAAACTACATTTTTAAGCAAATAGTTTCTCTTTATTCCCCCTTTTTCATCTAATGTGCGAGTATGACCTAAAATGGTGACAAAACTTGAGTAACTTACATTTCAGGTTGTTTTGCAGAACTTAGAAAACAATTTCCTGCTCAATGCATTTGAAAGCAAAAGAGTTACAGAAGTAATTTAAATCTACAAAAAAAGAGATGCCAACAGGTGTAGAGAGAACACCCAGCCTTAATGCTCCCCTTTCTGAATGACTTTCAGAAGGTAACCCAGCTCCCTCGGAAAATCACAGGGTATTTCCTTGCCTCCTTAGGAGGTTCTGTCTTGTTTTTTGGAGATATAAACATGGGTAATTGAGAATACTTTATGTGCTGCAACAGCAAGCTAATTGTTTGTTATGATGCGAGCATTTCTGTTGAGTGTGGTAAACATCATTTAACTGGCATGTCAAACCTCTTGTGTAAGTGAATTTGTCTGAGTAAAGATCCGGCAGCATTCCCAGGCAGTGAAGATCTGGTCTCACATCCTCCTCTGGGAGCAGCTGTCTGGCCACTGCCCAGATTGTCCAGGTTGCCCAGATTGCAGTCTGTAACTCCTCTCACCACCCTCCTGCCAGAGGTTGCTCCCTCCATCACACAACTCGCTTGTGATCGCAGGAGCATCCCTTACCCTGCTTGAGTCCAAATGATCGGCTTTAGCTCGAACAGCCCAAGCTGCAGAACATCACCAGGTCAGGCCATTTGGGCTGAAATGCTCGAGGGAGCCACCAAACAGGTTCTGTGGGGCTCTGGAGGGGGATTAACCTTGGGCAGGGCAGGGCTGAGCTGGGAGGCATAAAGACATCAGCCACCTCGGACACGTCTTTGTTGTGTGAGCAGACTCTAAGGCTTGGCTTCATCAATCATTGCGAGGCCAAAAGGACACCTAACACCATTTTTTAAAAGGTTAAAAGGGCTGGGACAACCTGATGCGATAGGCTGACCTGGCACAAACTCTGAAGTTTATTGAAGAGGTAAACTTGTCCCAGCAGACCTTACCCAGATGACACCTTACAGGTATGACCATGGTACTGCTGCACCCACACCCGCTTCAGAACAAAGCGATGCAGCCAGTGATGACCCACAATGCACAGATCTGGTTTACTTAGGTGGAGCTGGACTAAAAACAAGTAATTTGGGTTTTCTAACATTCTCTAATTACTGAAAAATAAAACAAAGACAATGTATTTTCCCATCTCTAATGGAGAGAAATGGTTTTACACAGAACCTGCCTAGTTTGGAGGTTCTACATATCTGACTGTCCTCTTGTTCATGTAGAACCTTTTTCCCCCTGGACTGATGAAATCCCTAAACGTTACCTGTAGAGTTTAGGTATCTGAAGTTTCCTAGCCTAAAATTTTAGATGTCCATTAGTCTTCACTATTTTTACTTTTAAAATATACTTATCACAGAATCATAGAATGATTTAGGTTGGAAGAGACCTTAAAGATTGTCTGGTTCCAAGTCCCCTGCCATAAACAGGGACACCTCCCACTAGACCGCGTTGCCCAAACGTGCCTTCAGATTGATTTCTTTGAGATAGCGATGTGCCAGCTGATACTCAAAAGGTTTTCTCCATAAAGGCATTTTTGTTCACAGGCAGAGCATTAGAAAATAAGTATTTTTCAAGTGAAAGATTGTATTTTGTAAATTCGAGTAAGTGGGTTGAATGTGCAACCAATACATAAATGTAAACAGCTTGGAGGTTAATCATGACATTAATAAAAATATGAAATCCACAAGAAAGTGACTAATATTAGTGGTGTAATTTAATTTTCTGCAGTGTATTAGTGGGGAAATAAATGGTAAAGGGAAAATGAGGATTCATACAGAAATGTACATGGTATAAATTGCTTGATCTTGTAAAAGACTTAGATGCCTGGAAAGAAAATAAAGTGTGCATCATACATTTGTGGAAATAACAAATAGCTCCTTTACTAAAAAGCAATAATCTGCATAATGAAACATTAGTAGATATTTAAAGCTGCAGTTATTGCTTGCATAATGAAAATCGTAAGATGATAATGATTTTTCTGTCCTCATGTGGTTTATTTTGCTGTTTACACTCGGCATCTAATTCCTTATTTCTGCTCAAGTTCTGTTCCCTGTTCTAATTAATTTATTTCTCATTTGTAGTCCAGACTAGCCATCCTTCCCTTTGAAAACAAGAGAACATCTCTAACCCTTATGAAATTTGCTCTCAATTGGTTTTCCAGTCAGCCCATCAGCCCTGTCTGATGTTGGGGTGATGCTCGGGTATGTGTCAGGGACGTAACTGCTTCATAAATGAAGTCATTTGTGTTTTCATGGGGTGTTTTGAGATGCAGACACAAAGATATAGCAGCATGATTTTGTTCTGCTGTTTTTGTCACTCGTGCCCTGTTCGTGAGTGCCCGTGTCTGTGCTCTGCTGATGGGTCCTCTCCCCCCTGGGTGCTGTTGTCCCATCTGGATGGCGACATAGGTGTCACTCCTCTGACAGGCTGGCTGGCACCGGGGGACTTTACTCAGCCACTGCTTTGGTGTGGCCTCTTCTGAGTAGAAGTGGAAACAGAATGACTTGAGATGGCATTTGTTCACTAATCCAGGTAGACCGGGAAAAGCCGCTGCTGTTTCCCACCGACAAAGCGGGAGGTTGAAGCCCCCCAAAGCTCCAGCGATGCCAGGAAGGATGTCCTTCCTTCACTTGCCCGGCCCCTCGCTGCATCTCCCCCAGGCTGCCTTCTGCCAGGAGGGGACACCGGCTGGTGACAGCCTGGGAGGAGTCAGGAGGAACACTGGGTGTTGACAGGCTAAGAGAGTGACAGGACAGCAGGCCGTGATGTGCCCAGGGTTTCTGGGAGAGCCACCAGAGACCCACCTGGGGCCAACAGGAGATGATGCTGGGTGGCAAAGGCCCAGGTGGTGACAGGAGGGACACCACAGGCCCAGAGAATGGCAGAACACCGGGCAGTGACAGGCCCAGGGGGTGACAGGCCTAGGAGGGTAGCAGGAGGGATACCACACACCGGGGAAGGGTGTGACAGGACACTAGGGCTTACAGGCCGAGGGGGCGGGAGTGCAACAGAGACTGTCCCCTAGGGGACGCCCGGCGTCAGGACGTGGAAGGCGGGACCGGTGCGTCCGCGTGATGCGTGCCGTTTGTCATACTGCGCTGGGTCACGTGGGGCGTGCGTCCCGTGCGCCGTTGCGCCTGCGCACTGAGGCGCTCGCGGCGGCCCGTGCGGTTGGCGGCCGGGAAACCCCTCGGCGCTAGGCTGAGGCAGGGGTGCCCGAGTCGCCATAGCTAGCGATCGGGCCGCGGAGCGCTGCCTGCAGGAGAGGAGGCGGAGGGCGAGCCGGGGCTGCGGA
>VZTM01027840.1:1393-43450 GCA_013400555.1 Jacana jacana | reverse complement strand
ATATACCTAACATTCAAGAGAGTCTCAGATACTCTTGTTCAACTAATTACACTTTGTTAAAATGCTATTCTGTCGTCTTATGTGAAAAAGACATGTAAAATCCTAATAATGAGCTTAGTACAGAAAAGTCTGTGTATATAAACAAAAGAATTCTGTGCATATAGACACGTGAATGTACACATACAATATTATTTTCTACAGTAAGAAAGATCTACATGAGCCTCTGCACAGCAGTCAATAACCTTTCAACAAAGGACAAAGAGTATTGAGACACTGTAAGATTTGTTGTGCTGCCAACTGCCTGGGTTCAGAGTTGACAGTCCACACTAATTACTTGGCCATCAAAGTTTTTTGCTTCACTCCCTGAGGTCTGCCAGCATTGAAGTGATCTTAGGAGTTTGTGCAAGTTGCATGCAGTTTGTGAAAGAGAAACTGCTGCTGTTTCTAGCTGCCCAGAGACCAAGCAAAGCAAAATGTCCCTTTTAAACAACTGTTCAATACAGGGAGTGAGTTTTTTTCATAGGACTACTGTGCCTGGCAACAAAGTTGGCTTTAGAGTTGAAGGAAAAGCACTTGTGATCTGCAGGATATAAATCCCTTGTGAGTTTGGAACTGGAAAGAAACTCTTTTCTGTAATTCAAGAGGTATATTATTATGCTACAGAAATGTGGGTGCAAATATTGCCCCTCAGTGATATGAGGAAAATCTCTCAAGGCTCAAAGTTTTGACTGGACATAAACAGATCTGCTGCACAGGTTCGGTTAAGTCCCTGCCTCTGACAGGTAGGACCTGTTTTTCTTTAGCTTGGGGGACTTGAAGGAAGTCATTCTCTACTGAGATCCTAACTAGCCTCAATTTGTCCACTTACACTCTGTAAATAAGCTCAGAAACTTGCCACAGCAGCTCTATTAGTAATTTCTTAATAATTTTTGGTTTTAGCAGTGGGTTTATATGAGGGAAGCATAGAAGTAGATCTTCTGTTAATAACCTATTATATACCCACAACTATATTTCAACTAATTACCTCTCAAAGTTAGGAAATATACTCTACTCAAGTCCAACGAAACAAAGCTGGAGTTTGAGAAAATTAATAAATGGAAATATTAGAAATATTTTGAAAGGTTAAGGTGCCTTTTTTATAAATGACTTTTTCTTACAGAAAGACTCATATTTTAATGAGATCTGCCATGAAATAAATGAGTCTACTTGTTAAAAAATTACTATTTGTAGTCCAACTTGTATATGTAGATATGAAATAAGATATTTAATGACATGGATCTTCATTTTTGGGCTTAGTGAGGCTTTCTTTTCCTTGGCCTTTGAAGGAAAAAATATGTTAATGAGATCAAAGCTAAAAAGTATGTTAATTAGATCAAAGCTGTAGAACACATCTCTAAAAATGAAGTGTTCATCCTCTGTGTCAAAAAAGTACAGTGTGCACCTCTGGAAAAACCAAACAGGGATAGTTAGCAACTAGCTCAACTCTCCCAGTTTTCCTATTGGAGAAAATAATTGGACCATCTTCCCATGCTCCTTGTGGACATGCTGCTAACTTTGTTATGGACAGGAACCCACAACATGCTTTTTTCTTTTTTTCATCCTGCGTACCAGGGTTTTGCTTTAATGGGAAGCTTCAGGAAGCAACAGCCACTCACTTATTCTACTCAAGGGACTAATCTGTCATTATACTTACCTGGATCTAGACTCAATAATTTAGAGTATACAGCTTCCAGGTTCAACTGGAATGATTCTCTTCCTTGGCACTTTTCCTGATGTACTCTGCTGTTTTTTCCCCATTGTAATGGGGAATTTTCAGTTTCAGCTCATCCCACATGTGGATCTCAACGCCTATCTTCCTATTATAAACATCTTAATTTTCTGTAAATATTTCCATTTTTTGGGTGTGCTGTCTTTCAAAGAACTGCCCTTTCCTACCTAATACTTTCCATATGTTTCCTTTTGCATTGATGCTTCTAGTCCATAGAATGGTATTGTTGTGGGCAGTTTGCACTTAGGAACCAAGTGTGCTCTAGTCAGTCATTGCTTTTTCCTACACTATGTATGGCTAAGGCGTATCTTCTTAAACATCAGTGTGAATGCAACCATTGGCATGGATGAAGCTTCAGAGACACAGGTAATACTCTACCACACTGATTTCACCACTGCTACTTACTGTCCCATTTTCTGGGATATCCACTTTGTCATCCTGGCATTTATTTTAAGTCCAACTCTATTATGCTGCATGACTTTTGAGCTAGTGAAAGGTATCATCATAAATTTAAATGGTTGACAGTTGTACAGTGTCACCTACAAAAGATAACAGGCTTGAATCTCAACTTGTTTAGCATTCTTAACATGCATTCTAGGAAAAAAGTTGAAGAAAATCTCCAGTCACTCAAGGTCTTGGCTTACTCTGACCTTGACTCAACCAGATCTTTTAGTTCCATTGAAATTTATCACACCACCTTGTTAAAGAAGATCTTTGCTCACTGTGTAAGGCTTGGAAATCTTTGCAGACTTGCACAGTGACTGGTTCTTTTAAACATCTAGTAATCTGGATTCAGTGCATTTTCATCAGGTAGCTTGTTATATGTTTTTTAGTTGCATCTGAATGCAATCTAGTGTAAGTTCTTTCAAAGTAGAAGCACTAGTGTGTGTTATGAGAGGTGATAACAGCTGGCTGTTGTCTCTCCATCAATGATCAAGGGGAAAATCCAATTGCAGAAGCAAGAAGAGGTTTTAAAAAACTCAGAACACTCCAAAACCTTCATTCAAAGTGAAAAATGAAGTAAGATTGCAAAAGCCTATTTAGTGCTGAAATGATAATTTTAGTGTTTGAATCAGTGTTTGACAGGGATAGTGGCAACAAATGTTGCAATTAAAATAGAAGGGTTTTTCAAATAGAAAATGATGAGGACATTGTGATGGCATTTATAAATATAACGAAAATGCAGCTCAAATCAGCAAAGCAGAGTGTTAAGAGCAGGGCTAAAGTATCATATTTAATGTCAAGAAATCATTTTTGTACAAGGCCATTATGTTAATTTATAAACCGAATCCTTATATTCACAGGATAAGCCCAGAAAATCTAATTTTGTTTCTTTGCTATTTAACTATAAAGGAATAGTTTCTTCAGTGCTACCTGTTGTATCAGAACGCTATTATATAAGAAAGAGTGAGAGAAATCTATACGTGAGTCCATCTCATTGATTCTAGTAGTACACAATGCTTTAAATGTATTTGCTGCTATGCTGCAGTTGGATCCAGAAAAGATTTTACAGCTTGTTTAGTTTGAGGAAGAGGAGGCTGAGGGGAGACCTCATTGCTCTCTACAACTGCTTGAAGGGGCATTGTAGAGAGGTTGGTGCTGGTCTCTTCTCACGGGCAATTAGCGACAGAACAAGAGGGAATGGCTGCAAGCTGCAGCAGGGTAGGGTTAGGCTGGACATTAGGAAAAAGTTTTTCACAGAAAGAGTGTCAGTCAGTGGAATCAGCTGCCCAGGGAGGTGGTGGAGTCACAATCCCTGATTGTGTTTAAGAGTAGATTGGATGTGGTGTTGAGGGATCTGGTGTAGGGGAGAACTTGTAGAGTAGGGCTGATGGTTGGGCTTGATGATCCCAAGGGTCTCTTCCAAGCTATATGATTCTATGATTCTATATTATATATGAATGAAAAAAATGGTTTCCAGTGCATAGCCTTACATTGACTCCCCAGATGCCAGAGTACTAAGAGATTAAAGCACTGATATTTCCTTGTTTTTTGAATTTTCAATGGTTACTTCATTTATTCTTAAAATATAGATTGCTTTGTTTCTGTTTTGTTGTAACTTACTATACTGAGAGTTTTAAAACACCCCAAACTAAAACCAGAGAAATGCACCTGTGTCAGGGCAATCCCCAGTATCAATACAGGCTGGGGGATGAAGGGATTGAGAGCAGCCCTGTTGATAAGAATGTGGGGGTACTGGTGGATGAAAAGCTGGACATGAGCAAGCAAGCTGTGCTTGCAGCCCAGGTGACCAAATGTATCCTGGGCTGCATCAAAAGAATCATTGCCTGCAGGTCAAGGGAGGTGATTCGCCCTCTCTTCTCCACACTGGAGAGACCCCACCTGGAGCTGCGCATCCAGCTCTGGAGCCCTCAGCACTGGAAAGGAATGAACATGTTGGAGTGAGATCAGAAGGAGGACACAAAAATTATCAGAGGGCTGGAGCACCTCTCTTATGAGGGCAGGCTAAGAGAGGTGGGGCTGTTCAGCCTGAAGAAAAGGCTCAGGAGCCTTATAGCAGACTTCCAATACTTAAAAGGGGCTTGCAGGAGAGATGGGGACAAACTTTTAGCAGGCCCTGTTGTGATAGGCCAAGGGGTAATATTTTTAAACTAAAAGAGGGTAGTTTTAGACTTGATAGAAAGAATAAATGATGGTAGGGAAACACTGGAACAGACTGCCCAGAGAAGTGGTAGCTGCCACATCCCCGGAAACATTCAAGGTCAAGTTAGTGTAATATGATCTATTTAATTTCCCTGCTCATTGCAGAGGGGATTAGACTGCCTGACCTTTAAAGGATCCTTCCAATCCAAATGATTCTATTATTCTTTGATAATAAATGCTATCTTGTGCATCCACTGTAGGTTTGATGTGTTATCTGTATTTTGGATCCATGAGATGGGTTATGTAATCTTAATTTCATTATAAAGAAAATCACTCATCTTTTTAAAAAATTATGGGAATTCTCACACTGAAAAGCAAAGTTGTGTGATGTTTATGGAATTTTACTCTAGTACAAGGCAAACTATAGCCAAGGAGAACTGCAACTTCCTCATGCATGACAGATGAGTGCCTCAAAAAATCTTTGTTTCTGCTAACATCTATGAAATCAGCACCTCCCACAGTAATTATTGGAAAATCCGTGACAGTAGAGATGCTATGCAAAGCAGTGCCTAGCTTGTTAAGGAAAACAGAGGTAGAAAGTTCATGTTTTGCTGTTCCTGTGAAACTATTTTATTAAGTTTCACATAAATGCTGGGGAGGCACTGTATTTTATTTTTAGAAACTTGTGTTCAGTGAAAACTGGTTTTAAAACACAAAAGAAAAAAAATTAAATATCCAACAACCCCTACTCCAAGTGTGAAAACAGAAATGTCCTAGTTTTAGTAAACCAATCTCCTTTTAAAAGCACCTGGAAAAGCAATAAATAAAAATGAGCTGCAATCAAACCCCTTGATATCCATTTTCACTGTAATGAAGCTTGATGGGTTTTTTTCTATAGTAAAGTAAAATTATAATTAATGCTCAACCAGTGTGTGAATTGAATGCTACTTGTAATTACATCACCTTGGTAATGCAGTAGGATATTGCACATGACTGATTTTGGATTTTAACTGGGTTTTTCTTTGGATTCACTCTTTATCAAAGAATGTGTTGAGAAAAACTCTGTATGGCTGCTTCAGGCATAACGTGTGCTTGAGGGCAGTCAGGTTCATATTCAGCTCTGATATTGCTTTATTATGAGACTTGGAAGAGTCATTTAGCCTCTCTATCATGTGACTTCCTGAAAAGTGAAATGAAGAAACTATGTGCTGAGGGGTCAGGAAGTAAATCAAGATTTCTTTTTTTTTTTTTCTTAAATTTGGCAGTGCCTAGCAGCCTATGTCTTGCTACTGGGACCTGTTTTGCCATGTAGCACTTGGGTGCCTAAAGCAGCACATAGGTGTTCAGAGAGATTTAGAAAGTAACTAAACAGGTTTGACATTTATGTATCTATGTAAATTAGGTGTTTGACCTACTTTTGTAACTTAAAAATATGGTGGACTTCTACATGAATTTGCAGTATTGGTCTCAAAACCATGTTTTAGCAAAGCCATAAAGCATTTATGCAAACTAACCGTGAAAGTGGAACAAAAATTGTCATTCTTCTAGTGGAAGTTGTTGTCATGGTTATCACTGACAAAAGCAGTAGCCTATAAAAGCAGTCATGGTGCAAATAGCACAGGAACACTAACTTGACTTGAATGGGAACATTGCTTTTGGTAAGAAAATTTACACTTCGTCAAACAAGGCAAAATTTTTACAGTGACTGGCTGCAGATTTCTAAGCTTACACGAGATTGCTAGAAACAGAAACGGTGAAGTTCCTTCCAACTGGTGGGCTGAATCTCTTTCCCACAGCTATCTCCAGAAGATGCCAGATTGCATGCCCAGTGCTGCCTCAGGAAACTCACAATATGGATCAATATGCAGACATTTGTGGATGATATTTCATTTTGGAGATTGGAAGATGATTTGTAATGGTAAATAAGCATAGCTTCTGCTTTTCATAATTTGAAAGGCATGAAAGGAAAATAAGAGTGAAATGTCTAGTTTAGTNAAAAAGATAAAATGTGTGTTTGTGTTTTACAAAAAAAAAAAAAAAAAAAAAAAAAAGCCAAAGTCAAACCCCAGATGATCCTGCCACCCCCTTATCTGCTGCCAAAGTTGGGTAGATTCCCAGTGTCAAAATCCCACTAGCTTTGGAAAATTTTGGTTTGATGTTACTCTGATTTCTGGTTGCTGATTGCTCAAGTTGAAGCACTTGAAAAGAGCATCACTTGACAGGATTGCCTGCAGAATGGTTTGTTGTTTTTGTTTTGTTTTTTTTTTCTAGAAAATTAAATCCTTTATAGTTGACCATATTTCTGTAGCATCTTTTGAGAGTTGTGATCTATATCTACTTGTATTTGCAAACCACAATCCCTAATGAATATTTTTGCCACCAAAAGTTGTATAAAATTAAGTGGTGATGTTTAACAGTGGAAGAAATTGAGGCTTTTGTCTTCTGAAACAGCTTGCAAAGGTGTATAATGAAGTCACACAAATAATTCCATTATTTTCCTCAGAGTTTGCCTGTAAAAAAGATTTGAAATTAGATTCTGGAAAAATATAGTTAGCATAGTTTCTAGTACAAATTTTGGTGTAAAAACTGTCTTGAAATCCCAAACCAAGCATCTCAAAGTACTGTGTATACATTTTCTCATGGAAACAAAAATGCTGTGGGATGCTTTGCTAGGCAATATAAAGGGAAGGTTTTTTTTTTTCAGGTGATGGCTTTCAGGAAAGGCAGGATAGGATTATAACCCTAACCACAATGTAAACTAAGACAGTAATTTCTCTTTCAGGATTCTGTGTAGACCTCCAGTACTAATAAAGTTACTGCATGAGAGCACTTTTTTAAGAGATCAATCTGAAGTGTATACACACTGCAAGTGTGTAAGATACTTCATTTTCTAATATAGAAAAAAATTAACCTCAACAAGCAAATTGAATGTGGCCTGTCTTTCTCCCCTGCCTCAGCAGAGACTCCTCGGGGTTTCTCATAGACATATGCAAATAGTTTTGCGCGGACAACTGTTAAATTGTCACTGGATTTGGCATGCTTGTTTTCTCTTCTATAGCTACTTTAATAAGATCAAGCCATACTACTCAGGGAGTGTTTTGAAGGGTGCAATCTACTGACAACATTTTGGCTCGTTTTACAGAACTCAAAACTAGTTCTGAATGTTAGGAAGTTTATGTGTGCTCAGGTAAGAGATGTGATGGACCCCAATTCTGTATACTTCTGAAAATAGGGCATGCTGTTGCAATATCACCTTTTTAAAATGCAGGTATTTCTTTCTCCACTAATTATTACATGCTTTCTTCTATGATTTGTCTATGTAAGATTTATGCTAAGCCAGCAGAGTGAAAACAAAGGTCTTATCAGTGAATCAGAAGTTATCTATAATACACACTCAGAAAAATAAAATTTTAAGGTGACTTTGGCTGAAGCCTATTAAAGAAGAATAAGGAACAAATTGTGGCTTGTGTTGATGACATTCATATACACTCTAAAATACAGAGTATTAGATGATATCAATTCTCAGCAGAAACATACAGATTTTTAAGTCCAAATATTTTTCCTTTCTTTATTGGAAGCAGCTCACATCAAGCCACTGCTCTCCCTGTGTTGCTACTCACAGGAAGTGAAGTGGGACTTATGCTGTTACAAATTATTTCAACTATTATGCTCCATTTCTTATCCGAACTCACTGAAATGTAATAATCTGTAGCAGTCTTAAAAATCAAATTGTTTCCAAATCTGCTTCAATTAAAAACTGGTTTTGTTGGACATATAACGTATGTCCACTAATTCCCAGATGTTCTTTTTTTTTTTTTTTTGAAAAATCTATGAAACAAAAAAGAATTAAATCATATTACATGACTTTCAAACTTCATTCTCATGCTGTTTTTCAACGGTTGTAAACATGCATGAGGTGTTTATCTCCTCTATTATAGCTGTGATACCATGCCATCCTATGAGTCTTGAGTGAATTGTAACAGAAAATGAAGAAAAAAAAGGGAGGGATTAAAATAGCATCTTCACTGGATGTGAATGGCAAGACTCCAGCTGACTGCAATAGAGACGGAAAGTTTAGAGAGTTTCTGTGAGATGACTGCTGGTGTTCCTTGGAAAGCTGAGAGTTGTCATGGTTTTTTCTTATCCCTCACCACTCTATTTTTCTTTCTTCAGATGTGATCAGCTCACCTTAGTCCCTTTACGTATATTTCTGTTTCTTGGATAAAAGCTTACACTTTGAACTTCCCCAACAATAGGGGCTTGCTTCCATTGTCAATTAAGGTATGTGATACTCTAAGTAGCCAAAGCATTGGAAAGAATAAATGTTGCATTTCTCTACAGCTGCAGTTCCCAGCACAAGTACCTGTCAAGACTTACGGAACTGAGTTTTCTGAAACCACTTAATAATTTCCTTTACCCTTGGTAGGATTGCAGGTATGTGTTAAACGTGAAAGGAAAGCAAGGCTTTCCACCCTGATTGTCCCCCTGTACTCAGCAGTTTTGAGTATTGTGTCCAGTTCTGGGCACCTCAACACAAGAGAGTTATTGAGGTGCTGGAGCGAGTGCAGAGGAGGTCAATGAAGCTGGTGAAGGGCCTGGGGCATAAGTTTAATGAGGAGCAATGGAAGGAGCTGGGACTGTTCAGTTTGAGGAAGAGGAGGCTGAGGGGACACCTCATTGCCCTCTACAACTGCTTGAAAGGACATTGTAGAGAGGCTGGTGCTGGCCTCTTCTCACAGATAATTAGCAATAGAACAAGAGGGAATGGCTGCAAGCTGCAGCAGGGTAGGCTTAGGCTGGACATTAGGAAAAAATTCTTCCCAGAAAGAGTAGCCAGTCAGTGGAATCAGCTACCCAGGGAGGGGGTTGAGTCTCCATCCCTGAATGTGTTTCAGAGTAGATTGGATGTGGTGTTGAGGGATATGGTGTAGGGGAGAACTTTGCAGAGTAGGGTTGATGGTTGGACTTGCAGATCCCAAGGGTCTCTTCCAACCTAAATGCTTCTATTCTATAAGGCAAATATCAATACATTTTAATTTTCAGTTTACCAGTGATCTTAACCATTTTCTTATCCCATAGTTCATATGCAGTTTAAATCTTCTCTCAAATTAGTCCTACAGAGACAAGTGCATAGAATAAACCCCTCATTCTGTTCTGTAACTATAGGTTCGATCACTTCCTACTCAAAAGCTGTAATAGCTTTTGTTTGAAATTACCTCGTCTTACAAATAGATGTTCAAACTCTGCTTTTCTGAGACCCCATGGACATGGACCTGTTGGAACAGGTTCAGCAGAGGGCCATGAAAATGATCAGAGGGCTGAAGCACCTCTCCTATGAAGACAGGCTGAGAGGGTTGGAGTTCTTCAGCCTGGAGAAGACTCTGGGAAGACCTTATAACAGCTTTCCAGTACCTGAAGGGGGCCTACAGGAAAGCTGTAGAGACCCTTTGTTAGGGAGTGCAGTGACAGAACAAGGGGTAATGGCTTTAAATTGGAAGAGGGGAGATTTAGCTTAGATATTAGGAAGAAATTCTTTGCTGTAAGGGTATTGAGGCACTGGAACTGGTTGCCCAGAGAAGTTGTGGATGCCCCATCTGTGAAGGTGTTCAAACCCAGGCTGGATGGGACTTTGAGAAACCTGATCTAATTGCATGTGTCCCTGCCCATGGCAGGGGGGGCTGGAATTTGATGATCTTTAAGGTCCCTTCTAACTCTAACCATTCTATGATTCTATGCTTATCAAACTTTGAGTGTTTTTTCAGAAACTACCATCATGTGATAGCACAGGTGGTAAGCTACAAACATTGTAGCTTTAAAATGATAAAATTTTATCTACACCGTAAGGATGAGTAGCATAACTGCACTATCTTTTTTTTTTTTTTTTTTTTCATTTTTAATAAGATATTACTGTAAATGCAGACTGGTGCACATTCTTTGGTAATCCAGGTCTTAAGGGAAAGTACACAGCTTCTTTTGAAACTAATAACTATAACCAAAACCAGGAGTACATACCCTAAAATGGGTAATGTCTTACTGTCATAAACAGAGAAAAATATTTATGGCCAAACTCCTGCACTTCTGAAGCACCTTTTAAAAACTGCCACTCCTCTGGATTTCTGAGGTGGAAGAAAAATATTTGGAAGATGTCTGGTGTACATAAAGGAGGAAAGACTCCATTATCATTCAAGCTCAGGCATTAAGAGTTCTATCTTCAAAGTCCCGATAAATAAGGGGGGTTTTATGTAGGAGATGATAGAAAGTGAGAGTCTTTAGGTTATATTCCACTTGCAAAGAAACTTAATTATAAGATGACTTTACCAAAACACGATTACTAATAAGTCATTACTGTTACACAGGAAATATGATCCTGTATAATAGGTTTAATCTATAGTTAATATTAATTTTGCAAACTGAAAGAGGAGATATAATTTGATACTAACCAATTAAGAGTTTAAATTAGATAAATTATTATAATTATGTGAAAATCTACTTAAACATTTCCTGAGCACGTCATGGTTTGTATTTTATAAATGCGGAAAAATCCTCTAGTCACTGAGACAAGTAGTGATTTCACATGCCATAAAATATTACCCAAGTCTATTTCTTTTGAACTTGAACTTTCCTTCCTAAAACTGAGATTTCTGTTTATTTGAGCTGACTTTGGCCTAGCCTTCAGTCTGTTTGCACACTCAAATAACAAGCTGGAAGTAGATGGCCAAGACTGTTTTTTTTGACCTTTATTGCCACTTTATCTAGTATGGCAAGCTATATTATGCTGTTGGAAAGAATGTATTTCTCCATCATTGTGACAATTCTTCTTAAAGTACTGTTTAATGATTTCACAAAACTTCTTTTTTATCTGATTGCTCTGTTATTTTTTATGGTAGCAAAGTATTTGTTCTACAAATAAACTGGAACAGAGGTTAAATGTAAATTTACACAATGATATAAAATTTTCTACAATGGAATATATTAATTGGCACTAAATGAAACTGTGACATGGAGGAAAAAAATATTTGGAGAAAAAAATTCTCCCTATTGCCCTAAGTTGCTGACAGGTAATAGTAAATTTTGTTTTTCCATGAACATGTTCTGTCCATTCCATGGATGGTTCTACAAAAGAAGCTAGTGTTCACAGCCTATTGTTCTATTAAACATACCTCTTATAATGTTAAATAGGTGTTTAAAAACCAGTCTTTCCTTCCTGAAAGAAAAGCAGTTTGACAAGAAGAGAAAAGTAATAAAAGTTAGTTATTACCCAGTTATGATTCTACAGTAAATTGAAATTAGCAGGCCGCTTTGAGTTCTCTTGAAGTGAATGGGTTTGGTCCAGATGTGGGCACTGGTGCTGGAAAATGCTGTAGAATGAGCCTGTGTGATGCTGCTCATCATGTCAAGAAAAGGCATCCTAATCACTTCACCTCAATCAATCTCTGATCTTCAAAGCATGATCCTGACCACAGAGCTGGGTCCCCCATGCTCATTATCCCCCATTTTTTGAGTCTAGGTGCCCCTCTGAGTACAGTAGAAATAATTTCTGCTTTGTAAGACTTGATTGTCTAGCTCTGCTTTGGTATTTAAAGATTACACCCTTTATACTAAAGGAGGAAAACACATGTGAGGATGCTCCCTCCCAGCTATTGATCGCTTCTAGAAATATAATATTTTGCAGCTGCTGAGGGTAGTATGATAAAGAGCTTCAAATGACAGCCCTCTCTCCTCTCAGATTAACATGGAGAATGTTAACTGTTGATATTTTATATTTGTGTTACCGCAAACCCTACTTCTGAAAGTAAAAGAAGTCTGTCTGCCTCAGAACCTGTCTGTCTGACAGGAAAAGAAGTCTGTCTGACTCTGTCTGACTTTAAATAAGAAATAAAACAGAAATAAGTATGGATTTCTTTTGCAGTGATTTATTAATATTCCTTTGAGACAACTAGTGCAGCTGAGTCTTAGTCAATGCCTATCTTTTAAAATCCCACCACTATCAGATATTCACTTGATTCTGTAGTCCTTTTTGGTTCATACAAAGTGAAATGGTACCGGGACTGTTTCTTTCTTTTTGCTTGGTTTGTTTTGTTTCTGCCATTGTACTACCTGCAAAATATGAAGACTGAGCTAGAAAAAGAAGACACATCCCATTGTATTTTTAGTGTTATCACTGACATTTCTTCTGCTAAACTTCATGCAGATAATCCCACTAGTAAAGAGAAATTAGTATTATCAGTGCAAGGTTTTTGAACTGAAGTCTGACACATTAATTACACTTGATAAATGGTCTGGTCTAAAGATAAAATTTTCAACAATGGTATCCAGCAACCCATGTACAAATAATGAAGACGATAAGTTAAACCATGATTATAACCAAGACTTTGTGGTGTTCCCCTCAGCCTGGAATGTCAGTGTGTTCTGACAAGCACAGATAAATTCTGGCTTTTTCTCTACTGTGTGCAGTTACTCTCCTACCTACCTAATGGATATTATTTAATATTTTAATAGCTGATTTTGAGTTTTCCTGTCATCCTTTGATGACAGGCACATCCTGTCATCCTTTGAATAGAAAGGCACAAGAATATGCTGCAAGTAAACAGTTATTTCTAATAACTATACTACTAATAATATTGTGGAAAACTATGTAACTGTACAGTGCCCATAGAAGGACACTATATCAGTGATAATGTGGTCTGTAATCCATCACACATAATCCTTTTGAGCGGAGACTTCATTTTGAGGTTTTGGTGGGTTTTTTCCCTGGTTCAGAATTTACACTTACTGTCATAGCCTTTATTGTCAGAGAAATAAAAAGACAGATATTTTACTTGGCTCCTGTAGTTTGCTGTTGTTGTTTCTGTAGTAAAATGATATGCTTAATGCACTTACTGCTGTAAAACCCAAAGTGTTTATAGGGCATGTGTATCCTCTGCTGGTTAGGTAGGATAAGGTAAAGGGTCCTACCCTGCCTTGATTGTTCAATTGCCATTGAAGATGGCAAATACTTCCTGCTGTTCTGTCATTGAAATCATTCCTATGTGGCTGCAATGTATGCTTGTTTCCTGGTGATGGCATAGAGCTAACAATATTCTTCTCAACGCAAATCTCTTTTTGCAGTCCTCTGACACCATTAGGTTCCCGGTATCCTGTGTTGCATATTTTCTGGATCACTGGAAAGCACATCTCTAAAGAAGACTTTAATATAAAACAATTTCATAGTGAGGAGAGACTTGGGACCTGTCCCTGTCTTTAAATAAGCATGATTGGCCTCTGGCATGAATTTTCTGCTCATCTCATAATGCCATAAACTTGCTTGATGAGCCATGAGAAAGTTAGTCATTAGATGGCAATGTCCACAGGGGCAGCTCATAACTTGAAACCCCGACAGGTGCGTGCACCTCAGTTTGAGGATCTGGGAAGGATCAAGAGTTCTTTCCAACATGGAGAATTGCTTGGGCGATGTTGAGGCCAGGCTCATTACCCTGCCAGGGACAGAGCTCTCGCAGAAGCTGGAAGGTGTTTCCAGGCTGACTGATGCTGCCTGCAGGAGTGGGAGAGGGGATGATCCTGCCTTGTGTAACACGCTGGCTCCCACCCCGGTGTTGCACAGCCCTTGTGCCATGGCGCTGCAGTTGTACCTGATGCTTTTCTGAGACTCAGAAACGTAGATCTTCTTTTATCTTATGTTTGGAAAGGCCAAACATCTGGTTTATCCTGTGTTTGGATACCCTGTCCTTGTAATGACAAGCGATTCCCCGTCAGTTGAGCTGTACCAAGACGTTGCTGTCTGCATAGTCACTTCACAAAGTCTGTAGTGAATATTCCTTGGCAAATAAGTATATGTCTCCTCAATCATCTAGATTATTTCCTGACAGTTTACCTAAATTGTGCCCATCTTTACAAAAACACTGTACTTAGATATCTTCCTCAGATTGTTTTTATTGTCTCTTTTGGTGTGGCAAGGATGCTGTCTTATATCCAGTCAGTCAGACATGGCAAACAGGACTTGCGTGGGTGAAGGAGAAACTTGCTCAATCTGCCAGCAAGCTGGGGTGGTTTACATCATACAGCACTTATCTTCTGCTGCCTTATCCATAAGCTCTTTTGTAAATATTATTGTGTCTTTTAAATGACAGCGTTTAAGGAAAGAATGGGTCAGACTGAGGTGTTGCAAGTCTGTGAGCTTGTCTGGCAATGGCCCATGTAAGAGATTTGAGGCATGCAAATATGTGTGCAAGTATGTATAGGCGAGGTTTCCTACTTCTGTAGCTTCTGACAGTTTTTTAGTTTGAATATGTAGTGGGTTTTAAGTTAAAAAAAGCGATTGCAAGAAGACAGAATACTCCTGCAGGTCTTGTGCCTCTTTAGAGCAGTACCAAGTAGCTCTTGTGTCTGCTGCCCAAATGGTAGCCTCCACTTTTTATTTCTGTTCATAGATGCTGATGAGCCAAGACCCGCTGCTCACTAGAAGCTGTCCTTGGCCCACAGTCTAGGAGATCAGAGGGGAAAGGTGTGAATTTCTATCAGTGGGACCAATTTAACCCCTTCTGTGAGTTATCTGGTACACTTTAGTACTGGATGTGGAAATTCCTGTTCTGCTGAGGGACTGTTAAAGCCAGGAGGGAAGTGCTCTTTGATTTCCATGGAAGAAACCCCCTAAACTTAAACATTAAATAAAGGTGAGGGGGAAGGGGAGACAAGTACTGTGTCTGCAAAAATCTCTGGTGCATAAAACTTAAGAGAGTTTGATTTTTTAATATCTGCTGTTACAGATCAACTTACACCTCAAAAGAATAAAAATAAACACCACATAATAGATGGAAAACCAAGAACATCTCCACATAAAAATGACAGAACATTGCACTCTCACAAACTTTAAAAAACAAAATACCACAGAGAATTTAGCAAAAAGCAGTATTTCTTGCAAATTCCTATTTTATTATTATTAAATAATTATTTAATTAAAAAACCCCAACAATATATTATTACCATTCTGTGCCCAATGCTGACCAGCTGTAGTCTGAGAAAATTGTTTTCTAGATAACTATAACATTTTTCTGGTGCATGCAATATCTTTGATGCCAAAAGTTTGTGTAGTAGACTTCCTGTGAGCCTGAAAATGGAGACTAATTTTTGGTTACATGCTGCACTATTAGCATCAAGGACCCATTTGTTCTTTCAGTAATGTGATTCTCGGTCTCTGGGATTCATCAGAGGGATTTATCTGTCTAATAAATACGTCCACTCTGCCTATACTTTTAATGTTTCCCAATTAAAATAAAACTGTTTATCTCTCTTAGCTTCAGGGATTGTATGTAAACAGGGATTACTTACCCAGGAATCTCATCCCCATTGCCAGTTTGCAGCATGTTAAGGCTTTCTTTGGGAATGACTGCAGTGAGGCATGTGCCTGCCTAAACATATGCAACTAATTTAGAGTTAGTCTGAGCACAGGAAAAAATACAGAACAGCCTGCTCAACTCAGTTTTCATGTATGTTAGCGTAATTTATTATTAATCACTATGTAACACAAAACCAGATCTTGTAAGAGGATGAAAGGTGGAACAAGATTTGACCATTCCAACAAACAATTTCTTTTTACTCCCATTCCTCCAAAGGGTAATAAGAATTCTTACACAATGCCATTTTTATTTCTAAATAAACTGTACACTAAATCTATATGATGATAAAATAATTGCACCTTTGGGAAAGAGACCTCAATTGTGAGAGGGTATAAATTATGGCAAAGAAAAAATAAAATGCAGCACCAGTACAGGGTGACTTCTTGGAAGAAGAGAGAAGCAAGCTGTGGAGGCTATGCAAGAAGGGTCAGGGATAAAACTAGACTTTGTGTAACTTGCCATTGAGCAGAATCAAGTTATATGTTACACATGATTATCAGGTTTTATGCAAGTGAAAATATGGATATTTTTGCTTAACAAGCCTCAGACTAAAGGCAGCAGAATGCTCTTAAAGTTATTAGACAAACAGATTGAGCCATAAACCACTGACTTGTGTTCATATGGAGAAATATCACTGCATCCTGTCTGCTTCTCTTCTTTTCATAGCATCTGCTGCTGATCTGTGTCAGAGAAGACCTTAGAAAGGGTGGTCTAACCCAATGTAGGCTGCCTCTAGTCATGAGTTGGTCCCAACGTGTCAGCTATCAGGAAATTTAATTTTCTCTTCTTACTTATGTCTTACTAGTCTTACAAATATTTACATTTTTTCTCTAGCATGCAGAGAAACTTTGAGTTTTCTTCCTGTAGTAATGCACCAGGATCTCTGCAACTTTGTACCATCTTTGCATCACAAGGAGTCTACTAAAAGGCTGCTCATCTGAAGATGTACAGATGACGTGAGCCTATCTTCTCCTACTGTTGTTAGTTTTGCAAGCTATAGTGTTGTCTGTGCCTAGATTTGTCAGCATAAAAGCCTATTGTGTTGGTGATGTTATGGTTCTCTTAGAATCAGCCATGCTCTTTTCCTGCTCTAAGTGACCGTTTTGACTCAACATGTCCAGAAGTATCCAAGATTAATTAATTCCAGTTAATTCCAACCTATTGCAGATGAGCACTCCCAAGACTAGGTTTAGGTTGGTTAGGAACACAGAGTTTGATAATGGCAAACCTTAAGCTGCCACAGTTTGGAACAAATGTAAATGTAAGACAATATTGCTCAATGCAGCATGCAATTACTCATTCAATTGAATGAAGTTTAGAGCATCTTTTTCAGGATTATCCTCATTATAGACTGAAAAATCTGAGACCAGTTTGAATTAACTAATTATTTTTTTTTTTAATTGCATTTTCTACCTTTTTTTAGNGAGTCACTGTGGGACAAGGTAATTGCATCTGGCATCTCTATGTACGGTGCCAGTCAGAGGAAGCTTGATCTGAGGCACCCAACAGAGGAGGACTTTGACCAACTTTCTGTTTATTAAGGCTGTGTTGCTAAATAGGGTGGCTTCATTAGCAGTTACTGTAATAAGATTCTAGGGCAATGAAGTTGAGGTCCAAAATTCTGGTATCTTTCCTTTCCCCATGGTTTACAACATGCTGTGGATTAATGATATATAGTTCTGTTCATAACATGACAGTCATCTACTGACTCCTGTCGTAACTACAGAGTCCTAGTATTTGGACACCTAAATGGTGCTAATCATCACTTGTAGCCTATAGGGGAAAGGAGAGTACACTCATAATATGCTCTGATGAAATTCTTGAAACAATTTTTTTCTTTCCATATTTCATCCATTTTCTATTCCTTTATTTTATGTCTTGCCACCTTTATTCACATTTACAAAGACGCTTTACAATTCTTATAAGGTGTAATTTATAGGCTTAGCAGAGACAATCATTTTGTGAAAATCTTAGAGATTTTATTCCTTATTAATATATTTAAATACATTAATGTTCCCTTGTTTTCCCCTTTATCTTTCCTCACCATGTCACACTTCTGCGCTGTTTTCCCTTGCTTTAATAATCTTTTTTCTGATTTTTTTTCCTTTTCTATGCTAAAGACATACTTTCTCACTTCTTTCTCTCCCTCTTTCTCTCCCACTCTTTTATCCTCTTGCCATTTTTTCTTTGCATGTTTGCTTCCTTCTGATTTTGCTGCTAATGCTCTTTTCCCCTTAACTGTTTGCTTTGCAGTCCCTGTGCTGATCTATCAGAATTTCCATCATGTTTATTTTATTGACTTGTCAGCTCAGCATGCTGAGTGATCCCATGCAAACGGCTGGTCTGATCCTATGCTGAGCTTTAGTGGAGTAGGCTATGTACCTAGAGTAAGGCAAGTGCAAATCAGAGCTTTACAGCAGCATAAGGTACCTTTTGCTTGCAAAGAAACATAGAGAACAGGGCTCTGCTTCTCTGTAGATTTTCTGTCTGCAGGATTCTCTGTTCTGAAGATGGCCTCTCCTTCACCATAAACTGGGGGAAGGCACAAAAGAGCTACCTTAACCAGTGGTGAGCAGGGAGCTCTGTTATTAAATAATCACTGAAGTGGCTGTGGAAAAGTGTTTAATTTATCACTTGTAGAGATAATGTTGTTTCACTTGTCTCAGATTCATGTGTTCTTTTTCTCCTTCGTGAATATTCTTCTTGTTTGATATAAATACATCATACTATTTTCATGCTGGTATTTAATTTCATTGTAGAACATTAATGGATGATTTTGAAACAGGATTCAATATTCCTGTCAGATGTACATGAGGGCTAGAAGATATCACTAGGTTAAATTCTTCTTCCTTTGCAAATCTGTTATTTTTGCAGGTGGTAGTGACCTGTTCAGTTGCTGGACATCCTCAGGAAATATGAATGCAAAACCATTTTGAATTCTTAGATTTTATGCCAATTTCTGTTTAATCAATTATCAATGAAGAAATAAACTTACTTTCTAAGGCATCTCCTCATTAGAGGCTGAAACTTTTGCAATTTGGAGAGCAGAGGCAAGACTTCTTAACAATACAGGACACATTGAGGTGTGAGGCTTTTGATCTGATATTTTCAATTGCGAAGTGGAAGTCATAAGCCAGCTGCTTAGTCTGTTATAGTATTCAAAGAGATAAAAATATACAGTGTCTGACTGTAAGCCCACATGCTGGGAATTTTGGCTGGCAGCCTGTTCACAAATGTTCTGTACGACTAAGCCCATTTAGGTAAATAAAATTCTTTTCAAAGATTAGTTAAGGGATTGCAGAGTACTCAGGTACTCAGTTTCAGATAATGCACTCTATGAACTCAGTGGTTCTGGGGATGATCAAACTTCTTTCAGTTTGCATGTATGGAAAACTATAATAAGTAGGGATGCTATTCAGCCTTAATCTCATGTAATTTTCCTTGTGCTTTCTTTATATAAACAGTTGCTCTGTGAAACACAAAATTTTAGGGGCTAGAAGGGACCTTTGGAGATCATCTAGTCCAACCCTCCTGCTAAAGTAGGTTGACCTAGAGCAGGTTGGACAGGAATGCATCCAGGTGGTTGTTTTGAATATCTCCAGAGAAGGAGACTCCATCACCTCTCCAGGCAGCCTGTTCCAGTGCTCTCTCACCCTCAAAGTAAAGGAGTTTTTCCTCTAGTACAACTTAATCTCTGTAGTTCTTGAAACTGCATCTTTCAAAGAGTTCTACAGCTTAATTCAGTTGAGTTGTTGACTTTGTTGAATCAGTGGTGCTCCAGAATTCACCTATCCTTGTCAGCACTGATAAGTTTTCTGACATTGATTTCACTGGAAGAGGAGGGCTCTTGCATCTTTATTCAACAGCATGAAACTAAGCTGCAAGTGGGTTCCTATAGATCCTTGTTTTCTTTCTAAAAACACCGAATATTTCTGTATAGTTTGTGGGGTTTTTTTTGTTTGGTTGGTTTTTTGTTTTGTTTTGTTTTGTTGTTTGTTTTTTTTTTTTTTTTCCCCTGAACATCATCTTGATCTATTTGCGTTCTTAGCTTTTATAGATGGCTTTGACAGTCCCCAGTGTGGCTGTGGCTCAACCAGACAGTCCCTGACCTGGTAAAAGCTTTGCTAATAAGACTGAAAGACTGAATGTGACTTTGATTTGCTTTTTATCTTTTTCCTACCAAAACCAATTAAGGATGCTCTCTGGACAACCTATTTTGGAGATAAGTATATTTGTGATAAAAACTTACCCAGTCTGTACGTACTAATGTTACCTTCTGAGGCAAGGAACTATGTCAGAGAGCATTTAGAGGATTTTTATGGCAGAATTTCAGGTGTGAATATTAGGAGACTACTCACAAATACAACGTGCTCTGACATTACATCCCTAATTTAGCAAGATACTTAAACCTATGGCTAACTTTAAGCATGCAGTTTTATACATGTGCTTACAATTACACAATAAAACATCTTCCTAAGTGAAAGTTATTATTACTATGTCTGGCCTAAAGGAATAATAAATGATTTGGTAAGGGCAATTTAGAGCTCAAAAACAAAATGTCTGATTTGTTAGCATGTTTTTTGTATAAATAAATATTTTTGGCACTAGTTTGATATTTAGAGATGTATGATATTTTAATTTGTAATAAGTCAAAACAGATTTTGTGTAGAAACTTGATTAACATAAAAGAAAATTTCTATTCCTCTACTCTCAGTCTATACTTCTTGGAATTGCACCAGGTGATACAGGAAGTGGGGAAAAAAGTCTGCATTAAAAGATGCATTTATCCTTGACAGGAACATCATCAACCCTATTCACCCTCCCTGACTGTGTTTAAGAGTAGATTAGATGTGGTGTTGAGGGATCTAGTGTAAGGGAGAACTTGTAGAGTAGGGCTGATGGTTGGACTTGATGATCCCAGGGGTCTCTTCCAACCTAAATGATTCTATGATTCTATGATTCCTATGACACAGAAGAATCCTAAATCTCCAGTGGCTTTAACACTAAATGGCAGTAATTCAGCAGAAGCCAGTGGCAATCGAGATCTTTCTGTAACACAGTCATCAGAACATCTGTGTATTGAGCAGATTATACCTTAGGTTCTATCTTTGTTACTTGTTTAGACATTAAAATGAGTTGTCAGGTAGTGTGAAGTGGGCTGTGCAATATATACATATTTTGAAAGCAAGCACATGAAGAGAACAGGCATAATTTTAGGTTGCTAGAACCAGTTTTTCCTTTTCTCATATAATTTCAAGAGAAATTTGGTGATGTTGCTTAGGTGTAACTGATCTCCTTCTGCAAGTAAAGTTTTATGTGGAGAACCCTGCAGAAGAGCAACTTCATGTGAAGTCAGGAGTGTGAAATCAAGGAGTTCAGTAAATGTTTTTTTTTTTTTTTTTTTTTCACTTCCAAAATTAAGAATNTTTTTTTTTTTTTTTTTTCAGGTAGGATTCATTCTCAGCCTCTATTTCCACTTTGTTGTACCAGTCAGCAATTTAGAGAATCTGTGTATGGCATTAAGTGTTTTGTTGGTTTTCTTGTATTTCTGTTCTATGAGAGAGTCATGAGCCCTGGGCTGTGCAGAGAACAATCCTAAAGCACTAGGAAAATCATTGTCTAACTTCATATGAGTGTAGTCTAATTGTCTCACTATCAGAAGCAGAGTTCTCTGTCTCTTCCTGCGATACAATAGCTCCAAGCTGCTCCATAAAATAGTAGAAGATGACCTCAAAATAGATAAAAGGAAGTACTTTCCACTTCTGGCAGAGAGCTGCTGGAGCATCTAAAAGGGATAAAATAAGTTATTGGGTAACAGGGTCATAAATGTTTCTAAATGGACCAGGCACAGACATGTCTCCCTATTTGATGACCCGATTGTTGGATGGGGGGAAGACAGTGAATATAATATTTCTGGATCTTAGCAAAGCATTTGACACTGTCCCCCACCACATTCTGGTGGAAAAACTGGCTGCTCATGGCCTGGACGAACGTACGATCTGCTGGATCCAGCATTGGCTGGAAGGACGATCCCAAAGGGTGGTGCTCAATGGAGTTAAATCCAGCTGGCGGCCGGTCACAAGTGGTGTTCCTCAGGGCTCAGTACTAGGGCCTTTCCTTTTTAATATTTTCATCAATGATATAGATAAGGATATAGAAAACACTATCAGTAAGTTCGCAGATGACACTAAGTTGGGTGGGAGTGTTGATCTGCTTGAGGACAGGGAAGCTCTACAGAGGGACTTGGATAGACTGGATAGATGGGCCAATGTTAATGGCATGGCCTTCAATGAGGCCAAGTGCCGGGTCCTGCACTTGGGCCACAACAACCCCATGCATAGCTACAGGCTTGGGGCAGTGTGGCTGGAGAGCTGCCTGGCAGAAAAGGACCTGGGGGTGCTGGTCGACAGGAGGCTAAACATGAGCCAGCAGTGTGCCCAGGTGGCCAAGAAGGCCAATGGCATCCTGGCTTGCATAAAGAATAGTGTGACCAGCAGAAGTAGGGAGGTGATTGTCCCCCTGTACTCAGCACTGGTTAGGCCACACCTTGAGTATTGTGTCCAGTTCTGGGCACCTCAGCACAAGAGAGATATCGAGGTGCTGGAGCGAGTACAGAGGAGGGCAACAAAGCTGGTGAGAGGCCTGGAGAACAAGGCTTATGAGGATCGATTGAGGGAGTTGGGGTTGTTTAGTCTGAGGAAGAGGAGGCTGAGGGGAGACCTCATCACTCTCTACAACTGCTTGAAAGGGCACTGTAGAGATATTGGTGCTGGTCTCTTCTCACGGGCAATGAGCGACAGAACAAGAGGGAATGGCTGCAAGCTGCAGCAGGGTAGGGTTAGGCTAGACATTAGGAAAAAATTTTTCACGGAGAGAGTGGTCAGCCAGTGGAATCAGCTGCCCAGGGAGGTGGTGGAGTCACCCTCCCTGACTGTGTTTAAGAGCAGATTAGATGTGGTGTTGAGAGATCTAGTGTAGGGGGGAACTTGTAGAGTAGGGCTGATGGTTGGACTTGATGATCCCAGGGGTCTCTTCCAACCTAAATGATTCTATGATTCTATGATTCTATGATTACAACCCTTCTGGGTACTGGGGATTAGAATGGAGTGGACTGCAGAAAATGGCCACACACACCTACTCTGTATAAAAAACTTCTTGAATAGCACCAGCACTGTGCAGGGGGCATTTCTGAAGCAGTAGGACATTCCTCCAATGGCAGAGATCTGGAAAATCCTATCCATAGTGAAAATGCATGATTATTGAATAATAAAGAAGAAATTATGTTGTGAAGAGTATTCATAACCTGGGCAAGAGTAACTGACCTTAAGTTAACAAAAATTCACATTGCTTGATAGCAGTGCTTACTAACCATGGGAAAAGTGGGAACTAAGGGCATTTTCCTGCCTGGGACTTAGTCTGAATGTAATGAACTTCCCGTCATGAGGTCAGTGGATTCAAGGTTAAGCAGTTCTTTCCCCTGCTCTTTTTGATGAAAGAATAGCAGTATTCACATAGTAGTTCCCACTGTGTTATTTGTAGCATGAGTAACTCGAGAGTCTCCCTCTTCTTTATGATGCTGTTCAACACACTTAAGCTTTGTTTGGAGACAGGACACTGGATGAGATGGACCTCTAATCCGATCCAGGCTGACAATTCTAGTGCTTCTATCAGTATCTCAGAGACTTACTGTACCATTTATTTATCAGCTGTATGAGAACTTAACCTAAATGACATATGGAAATGTACTGGGCAGAAAATCTGATTAAATTCAAGACATTCTTTTAAATCAACTTCCACTGTGTAGCAATCCTTGGAGAATATGAAAACTCTGAAACTTTTTGCTTCTGATTTTGCTGTTGTATTTTAATTGCTGTAGCAATTTTAAGCATTTATTTTAAATGCCTTTTTTAACCTGCTCATACTTTGGGGTTTTTAATTTCTCTCCAAAGCTTTGGGGTAGTTGCCCCCCCCTCCCCCGATCCTTTCCTTGTAACCTGTCACTTCCAATTCTGCCCATCTAACTGAGGAATCATAGTTCAGACCTGTGAAAGGACATTTAGGATATTTGAATCCACAGACAGGGATAGTATTGTGGCCTTGGTAAAGTCAGTTCAAGAGAGGGCATCATACTGCTAGCAAATACTTTAGGATTAAGAGGAGCTCAGCAGACAAGAAATGAAATTTATAGCTCATTAGGCACATGATCAGGGCAACATTTGCCATGAGGAGAGTGAGAGCATACATGCTTTTCATAAGAGAAGGATACGTCTGTGACTTAGAAGGAGGCAGATTATCAAAGACTGCTCAGGTACAGCGTGGGGCATAGTGACCTACTCAAAATGGAAGCATTTTAATCACTGCAATGAAAAGTCATAGCAAATATGTTAGCTAATATTGAAACCCAAAATGCTGAAATAAAATCACATGATTTGTCTGGCATTTTAAAAAACCAAACAAACATAAAACAGTACAACACACTATCAGGTTGTTTGGTTTTTTGTTTGTTTGTTTGTTTGTTTTGTCTTCTAGGTACAATTCCTCTTGCATGTAGTTTTTTGCATGTAGTTTTGCATGGGATTGTTTAATTTGAGGAAGAGGAGGCTGAGGGGAGACCTCATCACTCTCTACAACTGCTTGAAAGGACATTGTAGAGAGGTTGGTGCTGGTCTCTTCTCACGGGCAATTAGCAATAGAAGGAGAGGGAATGGCTGCAAGCTGCAGCAGGGTAGGGTTAGGCTGGACATTAGGAAAAAGCTTTTCACAGAAAGAGCGGTCAGTCAGTGGAATCAGCTGCCCAGGGAGGTGGCGGAGTCACCATCCCTGACTGTGTTTAAAAGTAGCTTGGATGTGGTGTTGAGGGATCTGGTGTAGGGGAGAACTTGTAGAGTAGGGCTGATGGTTGGACTTGATGGTCCCAAGGGTCTCTTCCAACCTAAATGATTCTATGATTCTAGTTCCCAGTTGTCTCCTGGAACAATTCATATTTTCCTATTTAATAATTTTCACAAATTTCTTTGCCCTCATTCAGTCATGCTCTTTACCTTTTTATGTCTGTAAGTACTTATCTTGCATCTCTGGCTTGTGTGACTTGAAAAGTTCAATAATAATAACTATGAATAATCATATTTTCTTTTGTAATGACAATCTAATATTTTGCAGTATGACAGAAATGTTTTCATGTTGAAAATGAGTGGCATCTTGTGGTTCTGACAGCCATCCTTGCCCCCTGCTCTTCTTCCCTGGTTTTCATCTATCTATTCTAAGGCAGCTTGATCATCCTGATCTTTGAAAGTCTGCTCTGCTACTTAAGGATGGCTGATCACACTCTGGCTCGTGTTCTGTGTGATCCAAGTGCACATCACTTACCAGCACTCTCTCTCAGACCTGGGCAGAATGCAGGGCTACTACTGCATAACCCAGGTGCTCAGCTGGGGGATGGTGAGCCCAGCATCTTTGCTTTCCTCAGAATAAGACCACATTGAGGTGGTGAGATCCCTGGAGATCTGGTGTCAGCTAGAAAGTGAACCCTTTCAGAGTTTTCCCTTCCCTTAGTGTAGTTACAGTGTTTATGTTCTATATCTTCTGGCTCATAGTTACACAAGGATTTTGACGTGAAGCTTATGAGATGAAGCAGGTTGGTCACACCTGATTTTAAAGACTAAGCAGAATAACAGCAAAAGTCCTTAGAGTATGTTTTGCCAACAATTGAAAAGGACAACTATTTCTGTAAATGCTTTCTTGAAAATATTTTATGGCGATTGTTTTCATTCAGTTAAAGACTTGTCTCCATCGACTTTTTTCAATCATCTGTCTTTTGCATGTAGACAGTTGATATGGAGCTAGTCATTACAGGAAGAGTGTATCTTTACTTTTAGTATGGGAAAGAAAATACCATTGGCAGTGTACTTTTGTTCTTGTTTGACTGTCCATGTTACCAGCTTGCACTGATAGCTGTTTCTACAAAAATAATCTTTGGAAGCAAAATTATTTGAACCAATGAAAATAACTTCATAAAATCTTTGGATTGGTAAATTTTATTACATAATGGTTTTACATAATCTAAATTTGAGTTTTCCACTTTAAACTCAGAAAAAAATGTAGTTTTCAGTAACTCATTTGCACCATCTAAATGCAAACAGAATTTTCATTAAAAATAATCATTCTTTTTGGTGAAAAAGAGAGTTCAATGGAAAATTTGCATCCTAATCATAATATTTTATTGAAAGAAAGAAATGGTTATTGTTGTGTCCTGTTTAGTTTATCTGTGAATTACATGTATGGTTGAAAAGTAGCGGATGCAGGAAAACATGATGAATATCATTCCTCTCATGGTATGATGACAGATGCCTCTTCATTGTCTGTTTTCCTTTACTTGTTAGCTACCTTTCATAAATAAGAAATGAAGAACAGCCTTCCTTCTTTCAATGTAGACAAATGTAAGACATTTCTGAAATGTATTTTTTCATTGCCCTACACTAATGGCAAAGTCACAGTCAAAACCTCCAAGGCAAAACCAGGAGGCAGAGACAAGTACTTAGGCCATATGTTTGTTAGTTTCTCTTTTACTTAGGTGGCAAAAAAGTTCATAAATCCTTAACTGTCCTGCAGATTCTTCCTTTGCAACAAGAGAGTCTCTCTGCCAATGTATCCTATTTTCAAAAAACTTGTATCCTATTTTTTTTTTCTGAGATACAAAGATGCAACTTTGTATAGTAGAAGTGAAACTTTCTTAGGCAGATGCTGCACTTAAATACCCATCCTCCACCAGAAATCATCATGAGGTGGAAATGCATGGCCTGCCTGGTTCTTTATGTACTCTAACAAAATGTCTTTGAATTTCATTGAAGTAAACTTTATCATTCAGAGATCTCTCCATAAAAAATCCAGCAACTGACCATAGAACCATTCAGGTTGGAAGAGACCCTTGGGATCATCAAGTCCAACCATCAGCCCTACTCTACAAGTTCTCCCCTACACCAGATCCCTCAACACCACATCTAATCTACTTTTAAACACAGTCAGGGATGGTGACTCAACCACCTCCCTGGGCAGCTGATTCCACTGACTGACCACTCTTTCTGTGAAGAATTCTTTCCTAATGTCCAGCCTAAACCTACCCTGCTGCAGCTTGCAGCTGTTCCCTCTTGTTCTATTGCTAAACTACCCATGAGAAGAGACCAGCACTCACCTCTCTACAATGTCCTTTCAAGCAGTTGTAGAGTGATGAGGTCTCCCCTCTGGCTCCTCTTCCTCAAACTAAACAGTCCCAACTCCCTCAATCATTTCTCATAAGATTTATGCTCCAGGCCCTTCATCAGCTTTGTTGCCCTCCTCTGTACCCACTCCAGCACCTCGATATCTCTCTTGTGCTGAGGTGCCCAGAACTGGGCACAATACTCAAGGAGTGGCCTCACCAGTGCTGAGTACAGGGGGACAATCACCTCCCTACTTCTGCTGGTCACACTGTTTTTTATGTAAGCCAGGATGCCATTGGCCTTCTTGGCCACCTGGGCACACTATTTGTCTACCAGGGCACAGTGATTGGAATGGCAGTTTCTTATAGAGGGGCTGTGACAGTGCAGGAACCTAAGAGTCTTGCCTTGAAATTGTGGCTCTGTCATCTAAAAATGTACCTATTTAAATATATACACTTTCACATCATTGAATGCTTATGAAATATCCTCATGTTTCATCTTTTACCCTCCTGGGAGGTTTAAAGCAAAACACAGCCTATCTGACACAGGACCTGAATAATCGTAGCTGAAAGAGACATTCTGTTGCTTGGTTTTCTGTAATTGCTCTCAGAACTGCATGCAGAAAATACTTTTAGGACAGTGAAGCTGTCTTAAACAGCTCTCGGTGCAATGTATGTGCTATATAGCCTGCCTGTCTGTACAGCTTGCTTCGCTGTGTTATGTCAATGACAGTATGCATTTCACAAAATGTCAAGTAATTTTATAGCTCTCGTCAGAACTGTTCATAAAATGAAAGCAGTACAGAAGATAGGTGATCATTCTGATTGGTCTCGATGATCCCAAGGGTCTCTTCCAACCAAAATGATTCTAAGTTTCTGTTAAATGAACAAAAACACTTAAAAGTTTTCAGTATATGTCAAAGTAGCTTAATTTGCTTTTTCCCACCTCATGAGAAAGTTGTGCTATTTGACTCTCAGAAGGAAAAGAAATGGAATGGAAGCTGGAGACGACAGGAGGGTTTGCATAGCAGTAAAACTGCTGATGTGATGAACAGGAACCACAAAGTCAATTAAATCCCTGCCTGTGATCTAAGCTAGCCAGCCCTGTGTGAGCATATAAAACTGTTTTCTGAACCAGCACCATCTTTAGAGATGAGAGAGTGACTGCAGGCATAAATACATCTCCATTTTATGCCATTTATTTCGTTGCTGGAGTGAAGAATCCATCTGAAAACCACTCTGCTCAGGGACAGGTGCTGATTTTATTGAGTTCTCCAAAATATTTCCTTGGTTTGCTGTAGAGATAATAGTTCTCTACTGAAGTCATCACAACCTAGTAACTCACCTTACCAAGTAAAGCAGTTGCTTGTAAGTAACAGTTGATTATAAAACTTTATTATCACCTAAAACTTTGATATTGTCACTTGGCATAGCGCTAGGACATCCTATTGTGTCCTTTCACTGCAGAGACAAGGTGGTGTATGGAGAAATTGTTGTGGGCCAGGAGCATCTCCACTGTAATCATGAGCTGTGGCATAAAGCATAAGGAGTGATCTATGTAGGAAAAGGCTTGCACTCAATGGTTATTAAGGTATGATAGTGAGCAGCGAAAGCAAGTTGAGTTTGTAACTCACTATATGCAGCACAGACAATGAGGGTCCCCATGGTTTTGGCCTCTTTGTTTAAGAAGTGGTGTGGCACAGCCGAAAGATGGCAGTTCTTCTCTAGGTATAACTTCAGAGAGTAACAAGTGCTACAGAATCACTGAGACCACCCACATGTTCTTTGAAGAGAAGTCATTAAAACAAACAAACAAAAACATTAAAAAGTAGGAAGTGGCATAACTTATGCCAATTATGAAAATGGAATATTTTATGTAACTCTTAGTGGAAAAAATTCCAAATTTTACTAAATTTTTGTATCAGATTTGACCGTGGATTTTTTGTTTGTTTGTTTGGTTGGTTGGTTGGTTGGTTTTGTTTGTTTGTTTGCTTTTGTTTTTTGAGCAAAACATTTTATTTCAGGGTCAATTTAAACATTTCTTCTTATTTGTAGTGTTCTACTCAATATACCTTATCTGAAAGAGTATTTCAGTAGAGGGGGGAGAGTGTTTATATCGGTTTGTTTTATGTGCTATGTGGACAGAGCAGACTGAAATAAACAGCACAAAATCTTTTTTCTTTAAAAGTTAGGTTTTTGGTGAGATTTTTCCTAACAAGAAATTAACTAAGAAGGGAAAAGAATCCATGCAAAACTGCTTTTTTAACATGATTTCTCTGGAGTGGGGTGAGTTTGGGGAAGGAATAAGCTATTCCAAACTCACCCATCAAAACTGCTATATACTCTTTGCTGACATGGGTCCATATGCAGGTGCTGACTTAGAGAGTGACAGCTCCTTATTTCAAGCCTTAAGGCGTTCTCTCTGAATCCTCAGCCATACTGGCTTTCTGCCAAGGAGGTACGGTGGCAGGGTTATTTTATTGTTTACTGTACCAACCAGAATTATAGAAAAAACCATAGTTTCATTGTTTATGGAAGGCATCCAGAAATGGAGGGGGGGTGGGAATAGTCAGCAGTGCAGTGTTAGGGAACCACAGCTCCCTGCTGTTGTTGCTGATGGGGTGTAAAGCTGTTGCCCATCATTTTGCAAGCAGGATCTATTGTTGTCTTCTAGAGAGAGGAAGAAAATTATAGTGACAAATGATAATGTTGTTGACTCCCTGGTAAGAAACTGGAAGCTTTATTGTTCCACAATCAAACAAACAACTTCCTTTGTATCTAATGAATAGGTTCAGCTCCAAGTCAAACATAATTGTAGATAAGCCCTGCTTAATATAAAAGCTCAAAGCAATTAAACTTCCCAGACTTCATCAGTTTTTTCTCAGTGACATTTGTTACACAAAATTGCCAGAAACAAAAAAAATATTACATGCAAAAATCTTGTAATATATTGGATCAGAATAATACATTCTGAAGTTGAAGCCCTGGATAAAGTTAATAATGCAACCATTATTTCTGTGATTGCTTTGGGACTGGAGACTTATTTCATGCCCAAGTTCTAAAATAAGGTGTTGCATTTTTTAAAACAAAATATTTATTTGCTTCAGATAGGGGAAGCTATCAGGGAATTCAAGCTTGCTGACTTCAGTGTGCACTAGGAGCAGACCCTGGAGATATTTCAGTAGAAATGGCAGTTTAAAAATCTCAACATTCTTCATTGAAGGGAGTGCTTCAGCCACACAGGGGAAGTTGGAGATTATTTATGTTTGGTGATTTTTGGGGGTGTTTTTCCTTGGATATTTTGTGGGGTTTTGTTGAGGGTTTTTTTGTTTTGGTTTGGTTTTTTTTTTTTTTTTTAACAAAGGCAGTTATAAGCTCTTATCAAATCAGTACTTAGGCTTTNTTTGTTTGTTTGTTTGTTTGTTTTTGTTTTTAGTGAGACCAAAATTATTAGTGTATTCACAGTGGATATAGGGAAAAAAATTACCAGTCCCTGCTCTGGTGTGCAGGTATGCAGGTTTGAAGCTGAGTCTTCCACAGGATTACTGACAGTCTGGCATAAGACCTAATGGCTGTTTCTGTAAGATGATTTCTAACTCTCACCAAATATCTCATCTGAGACCTATAACCTTCTGCTGCATTCAGCTAGAGATTTCCATGCACCAATATTCTCCAATTAAAGATGTTAGTAAGAAAGTAAATGACCACAGTTCATTTTTTATACAGTGACCAGGAGGATGCCACTACACCACTACAAATTAAAGGACTCCTATTCTGGTTTAAGAACTTTTGAAACGCTTCCAGACAAATGATCCTGCTTATCATCTGATGCTACTCCCAGGAAACAGAAGTTTCTGAAGGTAGGCATCACATCCCTTAAGTATTTTAGGAGGCAAATGTTTACTTGAGTGATGAAGAAATAAACACAGGTTAGTCTGTATAACTTTGCTAAATACCTTTCAGGTTTTCGGTTGGTAGGAAACAAAGACGTGTCTAATGAGCTATTTTTAAACTACTTTTCTCGAATAAATTAATTTATAAGTCCCAGTTCATCAAGACTAGAGAGATGCACGTGCTTCTGCCTTTCCCCTAAGTCTAATGCATGAACTTTTTCCTGAAAATGTAGATCACGCAATCACTCAAGAGTTGTTCATTTGTTCAGGGACCAGAACCCGCTATGCTTCCTTGGTAAGCACCACTGTCCTTGAGTAGAAAGTTATGGTTATGTTTTCTCAGCCAGTGAACTATGACTTTTTTTTTTTCTGAAAAGTAGCTTCAAAAGAGGAAGGGGAATAAAAGATATGAAGGCAACAGGTATGTTTCTTAACTTACTCAAACTGAAAAGGGCAAGTAAGTCCTATCTCCTTTATACTGGCCAACAGAACAGGCTACAGGATAAACATGCATGGTGAGAGAGAGTGGAAGGAGGAACAAAAGACTAGAAAGATCAAGATCATCACCCATTATCACAGATTTAATTTGCTTTTTTAGGGACACTGTGTTTTTTGAACATAGCTCGGTTTAGTAGTTGCGCTTTAGGTACACTTTGAACATCCTTACATCCTGTAAGGTTATTTCTGGAAAGCTTTGGTAAGAAGAGGCAATAAGGACTCCAGTTTAGCCAAGGTTAGCTAGACACAGTGATTCTCAGCTGTGTAACAGTGGCAGCAGGACCAGGGAAAGAGAGATACTTACATAGATAGCTTAACTTTTGCTTTAATGCCCAAGGGGATTATATTTGATAGTCCTGTTCTTGGACATAGGTAAGTCCAAATCTGTTTGTCCAAGTCTGTTTCAGCTCAGTTATCACCATAAGGCTTAAGTCAGAGACTGTTTGAGCCACCTAAGTAATTTGAAAACACTATGGAAGATTAAAAATGATAATCAATCTGCAACTAGAGTGATGGTTGTCAAAAATATGTTTTTATTTCTGTGTTCCTTTAATGATGGTAAAGAAAAGATGAATTTATTTGAAAATTTTTGTGTGCCTGTACAGCACCTGGCAGAAAGGAAGAAGATAATGAACAATAATGTCAAACGTAGAGAGAAGTTAAGATACTATATAAAAGTCTCGTTAAAGTTAGACCATTACTGATTTAAAACAGGTACAGTCATGCTGCCTTACAGGAATATGGATTCTTTGGGTCTTGTTTGTTGATTTATTGGTTGAGTAAAAAGCTGCATTAAAGAATTTATTTTCTGAAAAGAGTAAACATTACAGGACACCTCAATAACAGGTTTTGCCTTTGCTTTGCAACTAACACTGCAGCTGCCTCAGGTTACAGTAGCAGCTGAGCCTCTTCTCCTTTTTTTCTCCTAGTATAAATTTGGAAATATGTGCTTCAAGCTTTCTCATCTTTTGGATTAATGAACTAGGAAGATATGTATCTCTGTTGGTTTTACTTCACTGCGAGTGTGTTGTTTTACATTTCAGTGCTGCATCCATGCCCCTTTCATTACTTATGAAACCTATGCTGTAACTTGGCCACTTGGAAATCTCGTAACTTCAGTTCATAGAATCATAGAATGGTCCAGGCTGGAAGGGACCTCTAGGGTCATCTAGTTCAACCTCCCCACAGTCAGCAGGGTCACCCCCAAGTAGACCAGGTTGCCCAGGACCTCGTCAAGCCTCATCTTGAATATCTCCAGGGAAGAGGCTTCAACCCACCTCCCTGGGCAACCCATTCCAGTGGTCCACCACCCTCAGAGTAAAGAACCTATTCCTAATATTCAATCTAAATCTGCTCTTCTCCAGCTTGAAGCCACTGCCCCTCATCCTGCCACAGCAGGCCTTTGTAAACAGACCCTCCCCAGCCTTCCTGTAGGCCCCCTTCAGGTACTGGAAGGCTACTATTAGGTCTCCCCAGAGCCTCCTCTTCTCCAGGCTGAACAACCCCAGCTCCTTCAGCCTGCTCTTGTAGCAAAGGTGCTACAACCCCCTGATCATTTTCATGGTCCTCCTCTGGACCTGCTTCATCAGGTCCATGTCCTTCCTATATTGAGTACTCCAAACCTGCACACAGTACTCAAGGTACTAACTAAAAAATAAATAAAGGTAATAACTAAAAATTTTATAATAAAATATAATTAGAATACAGAAAAGTTTTTGCAGATCCTACCTTCCTGCAGCATGACATGGTGGTCAGATCTTTCTGTCTTCTCACAAAAAAATATTTCTTTCATGAGTCTTAATGAGGGGAATTTCCCCTTACTTGTGTGTTTGATGGCCCAGCCCCTTGCTTCCTTGTATCTACTGCCTCAGCCCAGAGACATCAAGGGGAATATCTTACTCATGGAAACTACTTTGGCTTCAGTAGTTCTTTTGCAGTCTTGCAACAGCAGAGGATTACTGATGTGTACTGTCCAGTCCAATAGCTGGTGCATTCAAATTTGATTTTTTGTAGAGTTCTGGTACTGCTGAGTTAGCCTAGGTGGGCCGTATCCTTTCACACCACATACGAAACTGGCAAGGCCCAACTTCTGTGGGCTGTCCCTTTGCCAAAGTGTGTATTTATAAGAAGTTTTTGAGGAATTCTTCCTTAATCCTTATGCTATAACCTGTCCGTTGCTGGTAGTGGCATTGGTAGCCTGGACCTACAACGTACAGCCCTACAGCATTCAGTCAGCACTTTCACTTGATCTGGGAAAGACTCAGTAGTGAACAACTGTGTATATATACCAACTTTTCCACCATTTCTAGCACCAAGAGACCTATAGAAATGCTATCATTAAAGCATGCATTTTCCCCAGAGGCTACGTAGAGAAAATATTAAAATTTCAACATTGTGGTTAGTAGGAGATTTGGGTCTATTATTTTACTGCTTTTCCCATCCATGACTGTAATGATTGTTTTTGCATCAATATGTTTTCAGTGTAAATGAACAATTATATTTCATGCCTCAGGCAGTTTAATTTCTCATTACCACATTAAATACTAAAGGCTGTTTTCCTGCCTCAGATCTGCAACATCTGTCAGCACTTGTCTGAAAAAGTTTGTCTGCTTTGGAAGTCAGTGTGGTATCAGACTGAGTCACTATCAAGCTTAAATTTAGTATGTGGCTCTGGCATTCCTGATAACACTTGTGAAATTGAAGAAGCTCTTGGGCTCTTGTGTTTTGTTTTGTTTTTTCTACCTCAGAAAGCCCTAAAAAGGTTTATGAGAAAAATCTATAAAGAATTCCTACCTCAAGGAAAAGAAGGCATCATTAACAGTAGACAAATAACAGTATAAGGATTGATTAAGGATCATACCCTTATTCAGGATGAATCACTTCAGCTTCATTGATATCAGTGAAACTTTGCTCATTTATCTCAACCAAGAATTTCAAGTGGTATATTAGTGTTAACTGCTGTCCTCCACTTCCTTCTGTAAGATGAGTGGACTCTTCAGGAAAGAAAGCCAATTTTCAAGAAGCTGAGGTCTAATTGTACAACTCATTAAATCCAATGTTCTTCTTTAGTCACCCGTTGTGTGAAGTTAGGATAGAGAAAAGTGCACGTGTCCCTGAAAATAATATTACTCTAACAATCAGTGGTAGTTGTCTAATGATCCTAGTATGAAAAAGGAAAGTGAAGGATCTGATACCTGAGGTATATGAATAGCAGACAAGAGAGCTCTGATTTTGGCCACAGGAGAAATTGAGCTGTCTGTGTACTTCTTAGCAATTACAACTTTTCACTCACTTCCTGGTGTACTGCGTTCTTTAGACTTTCATGTATCATTTGGCCGGGTAACCAGTATCACCTAGTGAGAAAAAAAACACATCCTCATTTTCCAATGATTTTTGAAACAATCTTCCAGTGTACATAGCATAAATCCAAGGAATCAATCCACCATTCTTTCTGTGATTTCTACCTGCTCTTCCCCTTTTTCATTTCTTTGCCAATGTATTGTCCACCTCTATGTCAGTCCTTCCTCGGTTTGTGTTGTGCATCTATTTCTTAAAAGCCCCCATTTCAAAGGCTGTCAAGTTTCCTTACGTTCTCACATATGCACACCCAGCTTGTCAGTGCAATGAATTAGAAAGTCTCCAAAATGAGAGAAACACAGAGAAACTCTGTGTCTTATACTTCTGTGGATATTATTTTCTTTCAAGAGATGAAAATAAATTAGTTTCGTTCATTTCTGGAATAGCAGATGCCAGCCATTTGTGTGACCATCAATCCCTTAATAGAGATCATTAATGAAAGCTTCCCTAGGCTTTGCACATTGTTAGTGCAAGACAAGGACTTTGTGGGCATATGAGTCATTATTTCACAGATGCTAATGTGACGATTTTTCTTCTCAAATTTCTACAGTTACTGTTCTATAAAATAAGACTTTAATCCAATGATTTGCTGTGAATAAAAAAAAATATTACACTGTTGGTTAAGATAAGAGATATATGAATTGAATCAGTCCTAAATGTTTCTCAGTCCTGTTTTAATGAAACTGAAACACTTCTCACCTATGGTTATTGTTGGAATTTGCATACTTGAGCTCTTTGGGCTGTCCTCTGACTCCAAAAATGGAAGAGTGAGCCCTTGGGCCCTTTCTACCACAGGGGCAGGTAGAAAGTTTCAGGAGAAGGAGAGAAAAAAACAGAAGACATTAACTGTGTGTCTCCTTGTTTAAGCTCATAGTTACTCCACAGTTGCTCTCTTAGTATTTATTAATGTAAGCAGGTTCAATGGCATGCTTTTCTTCCATGGTTCTGCTGAATTGTAAAGGATGCCAGAATATCTATTTGATTGTTATTAAGGAAGAAGAGGTTCTGAGCTCCTCTTGGAAAGATAAGATATTTTGTCCTTGGGAGTTTAAAGTAACATTGAAAACCCCGTCATGCCTACACTTGGTGAAAAATTCATTTGGAATGTAGTTTGGCCTGAAAAACTACCAAAAATGGTGAAAACGGGCAAGCTGTGGGTAGCTTTCCTCTGCCTTTTCAGTTGCTAATATGAATACATCCGATTACCTTTAAATTGATCTGAAAAATGTGCTGAGAAAATGCAGTGCCCCATTTCCTCAACTTAGACAGTCATTGCCCTGTAGGGTGAATACCTCATTGCCGCTTGTTTTAATAATGGAGATTGTGTGACCAGGTTGGCACATATCTGTGTCATGAAAAGATGATGATTACCAATAATTGATAGCAACCAGCAAAGCCTTTGGGCAGGCAGCAAAAGATTGTGAGGTACATTTGAACCTGTTGATCCTAACAAAAACTTTCACTAATACGTGGTTACTGTTATCCTAGTTGCACTGTAAACAAGGTCTTCATGAAAACTGAAACCATTTAGGAATGGCAATAAAATTGTAAAGCCGATACAACACTTTTTTTTTTCATTGAAAATGCTTTGCAAAAAAATAAAATAATTTACAAGGTACTCCTATGCCAAAACTAAGGTTCCTATCTAAGCTGGGGGAGGAGGAGTTAATTTTAGGTTAGCTGTTGCAAATTCCATTCAGAAAAAATAGGGGACTGCTCTACAGCTTAAAATTAGGCATGTGTGCTTGTCTGAAGTGGGATTTTGCATAGGGGTGTGTCTTGTTCATATCAAGCTTAAGAATCTTGATATATAGAGAAGTCTAATTTTGTAGTGCCATTGATCCTACTCTGCTAGTGTCAACTGCATCTTTGTTGTTGATTTTATTTAGTGTGGGTTTATCACAGCATGCTTTTCCATATGGATTCATTCTCTAAAATCCTCAAGCTGGGATTTTTTAATGGCAGGAAAAAATGGTCTAAGCCAGGAACAGTAACAAAATTGTGATTTCTTAAGCTTCTAGAAAGCAAAATCAAACATGGGCTCCTCTGATATAATTTTAAACCTCTGACTAAAATAAGAAACTTCCAGCTCTATTAGGAGGCACTTCTACAATGAGCACTACGAGATGGCTATTTGCATGCCAGGACCTGAGTGGTGACTTGTCAGTTCTAGTTGCAGAGAAAAGCCTTTACATTGGCAGGAGCAGAGGGGTCTACCTGTCCCTTCCAGAATGGTCTGTGCACGTAAAAATCTTTCTCAGAAAAGTCATTAACACCACATCTAGACTAAGTAAATTAAATGCAGCTAATTTCATGCAGCTCTTCCCTACCTAAAAAAAAATAAAAAATAATAAAAAAAACTTTTAGGAACTGAAGGGCTATGTAATTAGTGGCCTTCTCAATTCTGCAGCTTATGAAGGCTGCAGAGACTTAAGGAAGGTAATCCATCATTTGAAATTCTGAAACAGCTGTTTATTCACTTCTGGACTTTAGCTAAGATTGGAAAAACACAACAAGGAGACCTGTGCTTTCTGGTTGGGATCAAAGATGAGTATATTTGAAAGTCTTAGGAGAGTTGCTTGATCAAACAGACTGCAACATTTCTTGATCCTATTTGATCAGGTGAGACAGTCTTGTCATTTTCTGGACCTGTCTTGTTCCCCAGCAGTGAACTATTTGTTAAAGTGTCCATAAAAATGTCAAACTTTAAGGTGAGAAAAAAGATATTTCCAGAAAAAAGACCGGAGCTTCATATATGTAAGTGTTCCTACTATAAAACAGATTTTTAAGGGTAGTAGTACTCATTCAGCCAGGAGGGTTGCTAAGGGAATTAGTATCCAGTGACAACAACCAGTACAGCTGGCATTTGAAATACTAGGCAGACGTAATGAACTCGCTTGAGAATAATCTTCATAGATAAATAGCCATAAAATGAATGCTTCTGAGTAGTAAATAAATACGAATACGTTATGTTCCTCATGAAGAGATAAAAGCTTAAACTGTTTAAAAATGACTCACTGTGGGCTATTAGCCTAGTTGTCCATAGAAATAAATGTTCTCATGAAGTTTGCAGCCCATGCTTGCAGCCTGATGTGGTTTGGATAAAGCAGATGAAAAAGAAAATTACTAGAAACATGGTAAACTATAAATCTTTCAAAAACTTGACTATCTCTCCATGCTAGTTGTTTTCCTTCAGTTACAGAGATTGCGTATTTTTTCCCCTCCTGAAATTATCTGCTATTCAGTCATGTGTCTTAATTGAGTCCATTTCAGATGGTACAAGCAGGTGGTGTTGGATACAAGGAAAACACCTTCTTGCACAAGCCAGGGGCATTCTCCTAGCCCTTTGGATTACTAGAAAATTAGGTGTTCATATCTACACCACCACAATTCCATTTTCACCTTCTAATATATAGATGTCCATGCTTGCAAAGAGATGTCTGCTAAGGAGTAGCTTCAAAAAAAAGACACTGTAACACCATGCTATGTAATTTCTCACATAATTTCCATGGACCTGCTTGGAGACTGGGGGAAAAGGTACACATCTGAAGTAGCTCTACTCCACTCTCTGTGCTTCTAGCGTGCCTCCTTCCCAAGCTAAAAACCTTATGAAGTGAACCTCTGAAATTGAACCGTCTCTCGTCTATTTTGCAAATATAAGGTGAGGAATCTCAGGATGTGTCAAACTTGGATACTGGTCAGACCTCAGAACAACTGCTAAAATTCCTAACAGTTGTGTGCTTGCATTAATGTCACTACATTTGTATTTCAGCTTCATAGGTATGTGTCATTGAAAGAATGTGGTGATAGGAGGGTGGTGCCCATGAAATAAAATCCTTCTCTGTCTCTAGTCCACATAGTAATTAGTTTTGATGACTCTGTTACAGTGAGTAATGCTTCTGTATTGAGGTGTGTCGGTGATAGCCCCTTGGTTCCCTGTTTGACACAGCTGACATGAATTTACAAATAAATGCAGATAAGGGCTGGAAAGATGTATTTGCTGTCTGTTTTGGGGAATTTAGTATTGAATGGACTTTCTGGTGTACTGAGTCCAGTTCACTTGTTCTCACAGGCAATAATACATTCTCTGCTAGAAAAATACATCTTAGATCTTGGCCCAGCACAGTTTTTCTCAGCATCTATTAGGACAGTGTTTCAGAGAGATACTTTTTTTTGTGCTACAGAATTTTATATTTCTTATATAGATTTATTTATATTTTGATTCTGTGCCAACATTATCCAGTACCTTAGATTGTTTTCTCCTTGCACAACTCTAACATGAAGGGTTCTGGAAACTGAACTGCAGGCAGGGATGATATTCCTGCCCTTGGCTTCTCTATCTGGGGTGCCAAGCAATGTGGCCGCTGTGGTGGGTCTTTCCAACCCCTAATCATCTTAAGAGTCTTTGTGCCTTTTCCTGTTTAAGTTAATCTTTCATCATCCCAGATGATTAGGGCTATTCACAGGATTTAATACAAGTTTTTCTGAGTGCCTTTCATAATGGTACCTTGTACAAGACTTCCTTGGAAATTACTTGCCAGTTTTAAGGTATTTTGGAACTGAAAAGGCATAAAATTGTTCTAAATAAGGGAAAACACTCTAACCAGTGCATGGTACTGTCATTCTTTTCTGTTTGTCATGTGATTATAACACTAAAGCTTGAATAAGAGAAACAGAACCTGTATTTTTTACCCGTATGACCTAAAGAATGGTTCCATGTAAATAAAAACATGAACAGTTTTGGATAGTCTGAGACTATTATAAACATAATTAATACCAGCTGTTAATTTTTTGCTGACACGCCTTGTACATGAAACCATTACTGACCCTGCTTTGATTGCACAACTTAATAGATCATATATAACTTTCATTAATAATGAATATTTCTAAGCACTTATCTAATTACATCAGAAGTTTACATTTCTCCTTTATTTGAGGTGTAAAGCACAGAGAGATGGTTTGTATTTATAAATACCAGGACAGAAACTGTTTTGTTCAGGAGCTGAAAAAGGGTCCTGTATATACACTAATAGATTTTACATGGGTGCTTATCGCTGTTGTGATCTACACTGAAAATCATATTCTCCTTTCCTGGCTAAATACAGTCTGAGTTTGCAAGTGCTGTTCAGGTTTCAAGCATACAAGCAACTGAACTGTGCTTATCCTTTCTACTCTCCCTCCTTGTAGTGTGGTTATAGCACATCTGGAAGTAACTGGGCATGAAAACAAGTATATCTTTATAGATCTTCTTTTAACTGCTCCTTCGCTGGTCTTCGGCCGTTTTTTTTTTTGCAAACTATTCCATTGCCCTCTGGTCTGTGAGAGATGGATGGTACTTCGGATCACCTTCTTTGGTGTTTTCTTACACATTTTCCTCTTGGACTGCTTCAGACTGCCAGTGTAACAGTTAGGGGCCCCAGGCTGCCAGCCATCCCATGATCTGCTGTGCCAAGAGAGTGTTGCCAATATGAAGCTTGTTGGCCAGAGGGTTACTCACATTCCCAGTAATACTGAGACTATTGTTAAAGGAAGTGGAGGGCTGGCATCAGTAATAGGAATACATATGATAGTAGAAACATGTATCATATGCCTGGGATGCCATGCCAGGATGAAACAAGGACTGAAACAATTATTCTGGGAAGAAAAAAAATGCTAACCACAAATACAGAAGAGCCCCTGCTTTCATATTTCTGCGGAGGCTAACGAAGTACATGCCAGTGTCCCAAAAGCTGAACTCACTGTGACCCTTCCTTGTGAAACTGTTCTACAACTGAGAGGGGACAGGGAAGAGGAGGCCCCAAGGAGTGAGATTTCCCCTGAGAGAACAGAGGTGGCTCACCAGCAGGCTGTCCCATCAGGCATCCCAGGAAGAATTTTTGGGACTCCTTCACTGGTGAGTTCTTAGGCACCCATAAGAGTGGGAATGGAGGAATGGGAGTTTCAACACCTGCCACCTGCCCCATATTGGTTATTCTTTTGACAAGGGGATTGGAGTAGATGACCTTTCAAGGTCCCTTCCAATCCCTGATATTCTGTGATTCTGTGTGATTCTGTGACAGATGTCTATATGCAAAGGCAAGATGGCCAATGAACTCTACAGGTATTTCATTATTCTCTGAGGTGAGCTGGGTTGCCCAAGGATTTATGCAGCAGTTCCTTTTCCTCCTTTCATCTTCCCTAACGGACTCCTTGTTATTTTGTGTGTTTCTTCTTTCACTCCCCCCATGTTGTCCTTCATATTACCCACATTAAAGCAAATTATGGAAGTGAGGTCAGCAGTGGAAACTGTGTTTAGAAATCTTATCCCGACACCACTTTTTCAGGGAGAAGAAATGTCATATTTACTTTAGACTTTCAAGAAAGTTTTAATAAAATAAAGCTCTTGGCAGTGATCTTACTCTGATACGCTCCATTGTTTATCTTGCAGGCTGACACCTGCAGTTCCAAGACAGCTGACTTCACAAACAAAAATGGAAAAATGCAAAAATGCAGCATTCCAGCTGTGATCTTGCAATGCAGAAACAAAGTGGAAGAAAATATTTTCTTACTTTTCCTTCCTTTAAGGATGAAACTTATAGGTGTTGAGGGATCTGAAAGATGACCATTGTACCTTGGGGCTTAAGCCCATCTGAGTCACCAAGAGAGGGAAAAGAGCAGAAATGCATACCACTGCTGTGAAAACACTAAAGGGGAGTACTGAGCTCAAGGTGCTTACCAGTGATGCAAAAGAAACAAGAGAAGAGGATGTAGGACAGGTTATTGGAACAAGTGGTGAAAAAGAGAATGAGCTGGGATGCCATGCAGGTTCCACATGGAACCTGGTAACAGACCCTGTGTTGAGTCCAGCAACCAAGGCAGACCCTTGCATGCAGCAAGGCACCTAAGAAGAAGTCACCTAAGAAGTCCTTTTGGCAACACATTCTCCTTTAATATTTGGTCAAACATATGAAGTTCCTTAAGCCCTTCTTCCACCATCCCCTACAGAGCACTTCTGGGACATGCTGTCTCTCTGGGAGCTGAAATTATGGGTGTTTCTCAAATAATAGACTGCTCAAAAGCTTGCAAGAGGGAAAACAGCTCTTGTGCTCCTGGCCCCCATACACTCTTGATATGCCTAGGCTCCCAAATAGATGTTGGAAGGGGCAGTATTCATCTGTGTGTACTTTAAAATTGCATGCAGACCTTGGGATTTGTATGATTGTTTTGAATTTGTGTTTTAGTTTTATTTATTGCTCTTTCTGTGACACTGCAGAATTCTTTGGCAGTTCAAAAAAGATAAGCAGCCAGCTCAGCTCACTACCCATTCATTTTTCTTCCCTAAATATAACTGTGAGTTTAACAAAGTTTTGT
>VZTM01027839.1:0-13955 GCA_013400555.1 Jacana jacana | reverse complement strand
CCCAAACTTGGCTCCCGCAAGTTCTTTGAATATTGCTCACCAACAGAGATACGTGGTATCTCCCAGTGCAGGCTCAGAACACGCTGGTTTGGGCTTCTGCCCCCTGTGCTTTTAAGAGTTACCATGACTTTCATGGAAATAATACAGCCTTGATCAGGGTAAAAGACTAAGGGAGGTCTTTAGCCCAATCTCAAAGAGGTTTGCTTCCTACAGCACGGCCACGCCACCGCTCTCCGGCCCGCCCAGGCGGCTACCGGTGGCTGTAAAGTGACGAAGCGGCGTCCCAATTAGTCTAGTGTCACCCTTGCTGCCGCCAGGGGAGAGGTGAGAGGGGTGAGGAGAGCTGCTGTTCCACAGGGGCTGCGAGCGGGACGGCCTGCGGGCGCTGCTGCCTTTACCCCGTCCGCGGTTTTTATGGCAAAAGGCCCTACAACTCCTAGGACAACGCTTTAGACAAAGCACACGGCATCGCCGGGCCCGGGGGTGGCATCCCAAGGGGAGGAGTAAAGCTAGGGAAGGCCGTGTGTGTGTGTGTGAGTGTGTGTGTGTGTGTGTGTGTGAGTGTGAGTGTGAGTGTGTGTGTGTGTACGGAGGGAGGGAGGGAGAGAAGGAGGGACCGGGTGGGGAAATGTCCTGTTTCGCCGAAATTCCGAGCTCTTGGGCAAACCTCCTTCTTCCTCCTATCGCTGCCCGGCCTCCCGGATCCGACAGGCCACCGCCGTGATGAGCGCTGCCCCCTTCCCGCTGCCGTCTTCCGACTGGAGGAAGGTCACTTCGCACTTGGGAGACAGCTCCTTCACCGTCTCGTGCATGATGGCCGAGAAGCTGCGGGGGCAGAGAGACGGAGAGGTTGCAGATTTAACCTGCCAACCCACACCCATCCAGCTCCCAGTCTGGGTCGGGAGCTGACCAGTTGGAGAGCAGCTCAGGGGAAAGGGTGCCGGGGGTCCTGGTGGGCAGCAGGATGGCCATGAGCCAGCACTGGGCCCTCATGGCCAAGAAGGCCAATGGCATCCTGGGGTGGATCAGAAGGGGGGTGGTCAGTAGGGGGAGAGAGGTTCTCCTCCCCCTCTGCTCTGCCCTGGGGAGACCCCATCTGGAATAGGGTGTCCAGTTGTGGGCCCCTCAGCTCCAGAAGGACAGGGAGCTGCTGGAGAAGGTACAGGACCACCAAGATGCTGAGGGTCCTGGAGAACCCCTCTTGGGAGGAAAGGCTGAGGGAGTTGGGTCTGTTCAGTCTGGAGAGGAGAAGGCTGAGGGGGATCTGAACAACCCCCAGAAATCCTTCAAGGGGGGTGTCAGGAGGACGGGGCCAGGCTTTTCCCAGTGGTGCCCAGTGACAGGACAAGAGGGAATGGGCCCAGACTGGAGCAGGAGAAGTTCCATCTCAACCTGAGGAGGAAGTTGTTTGGGGTGAGGGTGGCAGAGCCCTGGCAGAGGCTGCCCAGAGAGGTGGGGGAGTCTCCATCTCTGGAGACATTCAGACCCCCCTGGAGACGTTCCTGTGGGAGCTGCTCTGGGTGTTCCTGCTCTGGCAGGGGTTGGAGTGGGTGATCTCCAGGGGTCCCTTCCCACCCCAGAGCATTCTGGGATCTTGTCATTCTGTGTATTGTGGGACTGGTCCTGGCTGGCGCGAGGTTCCTGCTGCGTTATGAGTCCTGGCACCTCAGCCTTTATGGACCAGCTGGTTCTTGCTGTGCCTTGACGGTGTTTAGACCAGTGCGCTACTGGTAGCCCCTGAGACCCTAAAGCACCTCCCTCTCCAACTACACTGGGAAGCTCTCCACACTGGCTCACAGCACCCCATCCGCCTGAGGTGGGCAGAGACACCACCGTGAGCCTCCTTGGAGGACAGCCACCCTCCCACCGCCCACCACCCACAACTCACTGAGGGTGCAGCTTGTAGAGCGTCCCGTCCACGCCGACCGTCACCTTGAGGAAGTCCAGCCCACGGTTCTCCCGGATCTTGTCCACCACGGCTGCCATGCCGGCCCCGCAGAGCTGAGCTGCCCGCCGGGCCACCACCGCGCACACCTCCTTCACGATGATGCTGTCGTCACACGTGCTCTCCAGCCCGAGGTGCTGGAGGATGGAGCGGACCTGGAGCAGGGCCAGGCAGTCGCTGGGGAGCACAGGAGAGCCGGGGAGCGTTAGGAGGTGGAACAACCTGGACGTGGGGCTCGCCCCTCGCTCATCTACATCCTGCAGAGCCCAGGGACTCGTGAGGTTGGCTGGAGGGACTCTATGGCTCCTCCCTAACCTCAGCTTCCAGACCTGGATGTGGCTCTGATGTCATATCCTAATCCATGAGGCTATTTCAGGCCAAAGGCCTTAATGTGAAGCGTGATGACTACTCAACCCGTGACCCACCTCTGTCCAGGGCAGAGGACAAAGAGGCATCTGTGCTGCCAACCCCAGCCGGTGTCGTTGTGTCTCAACACTGGTGCTGTCAGAACCTGTGTCCCACCACCCTGTGCCATCCTGGCTCCAGGCTGAGTGCTTGGGGCTTCTCCCACAAGCCCTGGGAATGCTTTCCCCGCGCGACACCTCTGCTGGGATCCGCAGCTCTACGGCCAGAGCTGGCGCCCGCCCCCTCCGTCGGACCTCACCTTTCTATCTGGGACAGGAACTTGGTCTCAAAGATCCCTCTGGTCTTCAGCCTCTCTGAGATCCGTCCCCGGAAGAGCAGACCCCTCTTGGTGAAATCCATCAGGATGTTTCGAACGATCTCCCCCAGGTACATCCCGCTGATCATCTTCTCGAACCTGGAAGGAGAGGGGAAGGCTGGGGGAATCAGGACAAGTTGGGTCCAGACGGGGATTCCAGCTCTGCCAGATGCCTGACACCCTGGAGCGAGTCCAGCAGGAGCTCCCCACCCTGTGGGCAGGGGACAAGGGACATACTGGTGCATCGCAAAGCTGGACTCGTCCCCTGGTGATCCACCAAGAGGCCGGTGGGACTGTTCCTGGGCACCCAGCCTCATTGAGAATCCCTTCCCAGCTCCCCACAGCCACCACACACCTTTGCTTCCCGGGGTTGAGAGACAGCTCATCCACCGCCACGTCAAACTCTGTCCGTATGTCATCCAGGCACCCGCTGTCACCAAACGCCCCCCACTCCATGTTGACACACATCCTGCCCTCCTCCCCTTCCACCAGCTCCACGTTCCTCATCTCCTCCATGTAACAGGCGTTGCTGCCCGTGCCTGCAGGGAGAGAAGCACCTTTCAGTGGGGCTGGCGGAGAAGCCGGGGCGTGTACGCAAGGTGGAAGCCCTCAGGCACCTTCTGCAGCTGGGACCCCCCCATGGAGCAGACGTGGGGCCAGAGGAACTCCGTAAGAAAGTTTCAGTCCTCACCAACTATGAGCCCAACTTCGCAGTAGGGATCTTCGTACCCGCAGGTCATCATGGTGCCGACCGTGTCATTCACCAGCGCGACCACGTCCAGGTCAAACTCCTGCAGAGGAAAGGGACCGTGTGGGTTATTCCTGGGGGACTCAGCCTCCTGCGCCTGCTGCCAGGCCTGGGAAAGGCCCTGTCTGCTGAGTGTGGGGACAGGCCAGGCACCCACGGACTCCTTGCCAGCCCCACGCGTCTCGCAGGCCAAGACTCAAACCTCAAGACCCCTCCAGCAGGACACAACTAGAGGGGAGGGGGCACGCTGGGACAGCCCTGGCAGAAACAGCCCCCGGGGCAGGAGCTTTGGGTGGTCTGTGCTGAAGAAACAAGGATGTGGTGCCTCCCCAACTCCCAGTGAGACCAGTCTGCTCCAAACCTGGCCAGAAGCCAGCTCTTAGCTCCAGGGTCTGAAACTCCAGCCTCTAGCGATGACTAAGGCGGCTGTTCAAATTCAGACAGTCATTAGCCCCGTGCTCAGCCCATTCATTAGCTTCAGGGGCCAATGAAAGATGCCAAAGACAGCTGGGATGTAGGAGCAAGCAGCCAGCTTCTCACAGCTACGTGGACGCTCACCTCTCTCCTGTGAATCGCCTCCTTCAGCAGGTTCACCACATCTTCTCCTTCGCAGCCGGTCGCCTTGAAACCTTTTGTCCACTTCAGGAGAATCCCCTGTTGTGGAAATACCCCAGGGTAAATCACACCCCCCCCCAGGCTGCTGGGCAGGAGGGCCAAGCAGCCCAGGTCCACCAGCTCTTGGTGGGCACTGCCCAGCCCATCCTCGTGCGTGGAGGATGCCTCAACTGGGTTGTCTCCAGAGCTCAGGGGATCTGCATCTGCTTTGAGGCAGCAAGGGGGGGGCTTTCAGGAGGCACCAGCAGCTCCACGCCCCTGCTTTCCCCCTCTCTTGGGTCTCTCTCTGACCTGCCACGTGGCCATTGACACTGGGGAGGCAGAGTTTCCAGTGTGCATGGACATGTGTGCAGGTGGGTCGGGGCTTACCTCATCCAGGCTGTTCTGCTGGCAAGGGAAGGAGAACGTGAATCCCAGCGGGAGCGATACACCCTTCATCCCCATGTATTCCAGGAAGTCGGAGATGCAGTGGACGATGTGGTCAAAGAGCTGGGTGCACGAAGCCAAAAGGAGGTGTTACCACCACGGCAAGAAGCTCAGCTGGATGCCAGCCTGCCCGACCTACTGGAGATGCCCATCCACTCCCAAGCCGAACAGACCAGGATGCTTCTCCGCTGCAGCGTGTGAGGTGAGCAAGCCCAAACCAGCTCCTCCTTCACCCTCTCCCCCACTGACAAGGCAGCCATATCCCTGAGATACCTCCACCGGGCAGGTCCTGTACTGCACCCAGAAGGGACGGAGGGGCTGGCGGGGAGGTGACCAGCTTCCCAGGGGTGACACGGGAATCTGGTCCCTCTGTAAGGCCATCCCAGAGCCTGTCTGCTAGAAGCACTCCCAGTCCCTGAGCACTGCCTGGAGTGGTTTGCAAAACTCTTTCCATCTGCAAATAAGACTCTGGAGACATCTACTGCTTGTGTTGTGGTTTCTCTACCTGGGAAACCGGGATGATCCTTATCTGCCCACGTGGAGCGTGTGGGATTCAGGGAAGGGTGCAGTAACGTCTGGGAATAACACAATTTCTGACCTAAAGAACAGTCTCAAGCTCCCTAAAGCACAAAATTGGGAGCCTTGGGCAGAACTTGCTGCTCCAAAGGCAGGAGAGCAGCAGCTTTCCCCACCCTCCTGCTCCTGCAGCCTGGAAAGCAGAGCGAGACAAGAAGAGCTCCCGTGGTCAGCCAGCACCGGGCGTCTGACCCACCGCCGGCTCCTTCTGCTGCCACCCCAGGGAAGACACCTCCCTTTTCCACCTCCAGCTGCCCATCCTCACCTCCTCTCCCGTCCCCTGCATGATCTCCACCGGGATGGAGTAGATCTTGTTGTGCATCTCGACGCCACGCCTCATGCCGTTCCTCACGCGCACCAGCAGCACGCGGAAATTGGTACCTCCCAGGTCCAGGGCGAGGAAGTCTCCCTTTTCTGAAACCCAAGAGAGGATCGTTGGGAGAGAGATCCCGACAAGGGGCCTCGTGACCGTGGCACAAAGCTGATCCCAACGTGCCCTCTTCCCAGCAGAAGACCAGAAACCACGAGGTGGCTGGGACTGGAGGTAGGAAGGTGGTGGAGAGGTTTGCTACGGACTTGGGGGAATCCCAGGATTTCCAGCCAAGGGTCAGGCACACACACCCGAGCCACAGAGAACTGGGAGCACAACCCAGGACAATGGTGGTGAGGAACCTGCGGCGGCAAAAACCACAGCGAAGGCCAGGCTTTGTCTTAAGCCAAGTGCAGAACGTCCCGGAGGTTCAGGACGTTTTTTTTACCAGTATCATACTGGTGGTTAAAAAGCTTTGTGCCGCTCCCACCGCGCAGAGGGAACGAGCTGGCCACGGGAATGGTCCCAGCCCTTCCCTGAGGAGTGCAGATGCCGGGAGCAGCGATGCTTGGCCCGTCGCCCGCCGCAGGACAGCGGGTGGGCTCACACCACACACACGGACCATCACCTGTGCCGTCCGGAGTGGAGCACACGTAGGTGGGCAGCATCTTCACCGTTGCCTCCGCGTGCGTCTCCTTGCCCAGCCCTTTCTCCATCTCTACCCTCATCCTTTGCTTCACCTCCAGGAGCTGGTCCCGGCTCAGCTTGAGCGCCTCCAAAATCTTCTGCCGTGCCTTGTGCTGGGCAGCCAGCCTGTAGGCCACCGCCGTCACCATGGCCGCCCCTTTCCCGCTTCCGTCTTCCGACCTGACGAAGCGGATCTCGCAGTCCGGCAGCAGCTTCCTCACCGTCTTATGGAGGCGCCGGGCAAAGCTACGGAGGAGGAAAGAGGGCCCGAGCGTGTCACCACGGGTGGTTAACCACCCTCTGGGACCCCGCAGGAGGCGCCTGGAGGAATATTTGGAGACGCTCTGCTCCTGCTGGGCCTTGGGCTTTGCCGGCTGCTGGCGGGAACAGGCCTGTGCTCTCTCCCCCTCCTCTCTCCCTCTGGGCCTCGCCCCCTCCCCAGGCACTCACTGAGGATGCTTCTTGTAGACGGAGCCATCCACGCCCACCGTGGACCGCAGCCGGTCCACCCCCTTGTTCTCCTTGATGCGCCGCAGCACGGCCGCCAGGGTGGCCCCGCAGAGGTTGGCCGAGCGGGTGGAGACAATCTGGCAGATGCGGTGGGTGGCTACACAGTCTTCATGAGAGGGCTCCAGGCCCAGCTTGGAGAGGATCTCATGGGCTTTCTGCAGCCCTTCTTTCTCCCTGCACATCAAAGAACAAACAAGGATTCGGGCCTGGAAGTCCATCTTTGGCCATCTGACGTCTCCTGGTTTGCTCACCCCGGGGGTGGGTCCTGTTTTCCCCCAGCACGGATGTCAAGTAGGTGGAGCTGGGACCCCAGGAAACCACCCAGGTCCTACTTACTTCTCAATAGCAGAGACAAATCTGGTCTCAAAGTGGCCAGTAGTGAGGAGGTCGGGGGTGAGCTTTCCTCCAAACAAGAGCCCTTCCTTGGCCATCTTCACCAGGATGAGTCTGACCAGCTCGCCCATGTACATCCCGCTGATCATCTTCTCAAACCTGCCGACGGTGGAAGCACAAAACGCGGTCGTTGGGCTGGGTGCGCTGGGAGGCGGCCACGGCTTGATCTTAAAAAAAAAACACCACTTGGCAGCCTTCCAGGCCCCGAAGCCGCCGAGGTAATCTCTCGCCAGAGGAGTTTATCCCATCCATCAGTGAGAAAATAAAGCTGTGTTGGACCTAAGCGTCATCCTGCAAGGAGACCTTCTGGCTACCCGAAGGGAGGCCTGTTAGTGCGCAGAGAGCTTCCCCTCCTGCCCCCTCCTCGATCCCCACCAACGCTGCCAGAAGCCACCCGGGGGTTGGGGGATCTGTAGGACTTGGGCTGTGGGCGTTAGGCGATGGCGTTTGCCTTGGCTGGCGGATCGCCCCACCGGCAGGGCCAAGATAGAGCAATCAGCACAGCCAAGCGGAGAGCTCGTGAGGGGAGCGGGTGCTGAGTGGTTCTGTTGGGCACGCCGACCCGAACCTGTGGCACAGCCCCTGTTTGCACTGGCGTAGCTGGCACAGCGGAGGACGCGGTGACCTAGTTAACTGGGACAACCTCTTCGGTCCCACTCAGGCCGGCGCCACGGGAGCACAGACAATGCAGAGCAAACCCCAAGCCAAGAATCTGCTTACAGCTGTTTGCCAGGGTTGAGAGAGCCCATGTCTATCTCGTGGTCGAACTCCGTCCGGATGTCGTTGAGGACACCATCATCACCGAAGGCTCCCCACTCCATGTTGATGCACATCCGCCCCTCGTCCCCTTCCACCAGGTCAATGTGCCTCATCTCCTCCATGTAACAGGCGTTGGTACCAGTGCCTGAACCAAGCACAGGGGTATGGTGAGAAGATGCCACCTTTCCCTTATCACCCAGAGTTAGCCACAGCCAAACACCCCCCCCTCCCCTCCTCTTGCTTTCACTGAAGAAAGTGAAGATGGAAGAAAACAAGCACGGGGCAATGCTGGTTTTCTAATATCAATGCTGGTTTTCTAATATCATTGGCACCTTTCTTTCCTCCAGCCCCCCCCCGGCCCCCCAAAAGACACCCCCCTGAGATCTGCCAGACACGTGCTCTGGAGTTCATGGAGAGGTGAGCCCCAGCTCTCCTCCCCTGCTGCAGCTCACCGACAATGAGCCCAACTTCACAGTTATGGTCATCGTAGCCGCAGGTCATCATGGTCCCGACGGTGTCGTTCACCACGGCCACAATGTCAATGTCAAAGTCCTGAGATGGTGGAGAGGAGAGAGATGGGAGTCAGCCTGGCCAGAACAGACCAAAACCACCTCTGCCGTCCCGGGGAAGCCAAGGTGCTGTCCCAGGGAAGCATAGGCCCCCGTCCCACCACCCCAGGAGGTGAGAGACCTGCCCGGCTGCCTCTTACCCCTCTTTTCTTGATGGACCTGCGCAGCAGCGACACCACGTCCTTCCCCTCCACGCTGCTGCACTTGAATCCCTTCGTCCACGTCACGAGGATGCTCTACGGAGAAGCAGCAAGAAGGAACGCTGGGAGGACAGACCCACCAAGCCGGGGGTCTACGAGGGCTTCCCCAGTGCAAGGAAGGGCTGGATGGACACAGAGGACCACAGCTGAGTCCCTCCCAGTTACCAGCTCGCGAGCTGCGCTGTCAGCAATGGTTTCCAGGCAGATAAGGTTTATGGCTGTGAAACAGCACGTGAGTTGCCCGTTGCTCCTGCCGGCAGGAGGCAACACGATTCCCACGACTGGTTTTTATGGAGCCCTGGAGCAAAACCTGTTCCCAAGCCTACAAAGACCTCCTTGCTCCATCCCTGCGGGACGAGGGTCTCACCATCTCCTGGTACCGGCTGCGTCCCCACCCAGCAGAGGCCGGAGGCTGGGCTGAGCCTTCCCTTTTCCCTTGGCGGGAGGGAAGGACTTGATGGCATTTGGAATCTCCAGCCCTAGAGCCCCAGAGGCCTTTGTGAAGGGAACACCTGCCCTGCCTTACAGATGGGGAAACTGAGGCCTTACAGACGGGGAAACTGAGGCCTTACAGATGGGGAAACTCAGGCCTTGCGGATGGGGAAACTGAGGCCTTACAGATGGGGAAACTGAGGCCTTACAGACGGGGAAACTGAGGCCTTACAGATGAGGAAACTGAGGCCTTACAGACAGGGAAACTGAGGCCTTACAGATGGGGNTTATGGAGCCCTGGAGCAAAACCTGTTCCCAAGCCTACAAAGACCTCCTTGCTCCATCCCTGCGGGACGAGGGTCTCACCATCTCCTGGTACCGGCTGCGTCCCCACCCAGCAGAGGCCGGAGGCTGGGCTGAGCCTTCCCTTTTCCCTTGGCGGGAGGGAAGGACTTGATGGCATTTGGAATCTCCAGCCCTAGAGCCCCAGAGGCCTTTGTGAAGGGAACACCTGCCCTGCCTTACAGACGGGGAAACTGAGGCCTTGCAGATGGGGAAACTGAGGCCTTACAGATGGGGAAACTGAGGCACAGAGGAAAGCAATCTGGACAAGGTCCCTGGGAAGAGAGATGCTTCCTCTCCCAGCTTCTTTGTGTGGGTTTTTTTTTTCCCCCACTCCTTTTACAGCCCTCGCTCCTACCGCGAGGGAAGCGTTAATCATCTTCCTCATTACTTCTGCTGAACCGCTCAGGCACGAGAGCGTGACTTGCCCCATCCCTGGTACAAAATGCCACCGCATTCCCATCGAGGGAGGACGTGCCGGATCGCCAGCACGCCATGGAGCTGCCCTCCTTTCCGATCCTGCCTGGGAAGCCGGGTGAGATAAGGGCAAGGAAAGCAGCAGCATCCACCCCGCCCTGCCTGCTCGCCCGCCACGAGCAAGAGCCCGGCTGAGGCCGTGGGTGGCAGGAGAGGGGCCACGTGCCTCGGTTGGGCTCCGCTTCCCGAGATGTTTAGTCTCCCAGCGAGGTCACCAGCTCCCGGCGGAGAGCCGGCACGGCTGAGCGGAGCTGACAGCCATCGATTCCCGGCCGCCTGCAGCACGGTGAGCAGCCGGGGAGGGTGGCCTGTCCCCCCCCTCCCTCCCTCTCTCCCTCCCTCCCTCCTGCTTCTCTCCCCACACACATGACGGGGGATGTGATGCTCGGCACGTCTGGGCTGCCAGAGGCTGGAGCTGCTCTCCCGCCGCCGCTCTCCTTCAGCTCTGGATAAGCCCCTTCCGAGGAGACACCCGTGCAGAGCAGCAGCAGGGAGCAACCAGCACGTTAACCACCACCTCCTAGGTCCCCACCAAGCCCCAGGACGCGTCCTGTGCTCCCATCAGCACCAAGACCTTACAGCACTACCCCAAACCCAATGAGACTAATTAAAAGCACAAGCTAAATTAGCGTGGGGCAGCTAGAGCTCGTGTCCGTCCCCCCCCCCATCCCGCTGCATCCCAGCCCCAGTCCTCAACAGGCGAGACCATCACTCACCTCATCCAGCTTGGTCTGGTGACACGGGAAGGAGAAGGTGAACCCCAGGGGGAGTTTCTTGTCTTTGATCTTCAGCTTCTCCATGAAGTTGGCCAGACACTCAGCGATGTGGTCAAAGAGCTGGGAAGGAAGGCAGAGGGTGAGCCCTTGCCCGGCTGTCCTGACCAAGCCCATGCACCAGAGCAGCGCCCACACCCCTGCCCACTTGAGGGACCAGTGGTCTGTCACCCCCATCATACCACCATGGGCCCATCACCGTTACTTGGTGTCAGGAATTAGTAGCTCCAAGCTATGGAAGTCGAGGATCTCCCCAGATCCTGCTGGGCAGGGCAGGAGTAGGATGCTGCTCCAACCCCATTAGACACCTGAGGGTCTTGTGGTGACACCAACCCTCCCTCCAGGCAGGAGAACTGCCCCACGACGGGTGGTTTACTCCATGGGGGGAAGCCCTACAGCCGAGGGGTTGCCCAGGAGAGCGGGGATGGAGATGGAGAGGGGCTGAACCCACCTGCATCCCGCTGCCTCGCATGAGCTCCTCGGGGATGGCGTAGATCTGATTCTCCATTTCGACCTTCTGCAGGCCGTTGTCGGACACCTTCACTCTCAGCACACGGAAATTGGTGCCACCGAGGTCCAGGGCCAAGAAATCCCCGTCCTCTGAGGGAGACCAGGGACGAGAACAACCATTAATTCGGCAGGTCATTTTTTGGCAGCGTCTGTTCCTGTGCCAGACAGCCCCAGAGGAGGGAAGGAGGTACCCAGCCACCTCAAACCACGAGGGCAAGGCATTATTTTTTTAATGTTTTTTTCATGATTTTATTTATTATCATGGTATTTTATTTTCTTTTTTTAATTTATCAGAGCTGTGGCTGCATTTCCTGCCCTTCCTCTGCACCCCTGGCACCTGATGATCGAGGGCTGGGGAGGGGGGGGATGGTCTCCAGAGCTCCCTTCCAACCCCGTATCGTTCTGTGACTGTGTGCAGAGGCACTGGCTGAACTGGGAGCACATCTACTGGCAGGAGAACACATCCCGCCGGCCCCATCTGGACAAGCCCGTGCTCGAAGCGACGGCGCACCCAGGGAAGAGGAGCTCCAGCCTCAGGCTCCATAAGGAAGAAGGTGGCAGAGCCATTCCTGACACTGTTGGATGCAGGATCACAGAACCNGTGCTCCCATCAGCACCAAGACCTTACAGCACTACCCCAAACCCAATGAGACTAATTAAAAGCACAAGCTAAATTAGCGTGGGGCAGCTAGAGCTCGTGTCCGTCCCCCCCCCCATCCCGCTGCATCCCAGCCCCAGTCCTCAACAGGCGAGACCATCACTCACCTCATCCAGCTTGGTCTGGTGACACGGGAAGGAGAAGGTGAACCCCAGGGGGAGTTTCTTGTCTTTGATCTTCAGCTTCTCCATGAAGTTGGCCAGACACTCAGCGATGTGGTCAAAGAGCTGGGAAGGAAGGCAGAGGGTGAGCCCTTGCCCGGCTGTCCTGACCAAGCCCATGCACCAGAGCAGCGCCCACACCCCTGCCCACTTGAGGGACCAGTGGTCTGTCACCCCCATCATACCACCATGGGCCCATCACCGTTACTTGGTGTCAGGAATTAGTAGCTCCAAGCTATGGAAGTCGAGGATCTCCCCAGATCCTGCTGGGCAGGGCAGGAGTAGGATGCTGCTCCAACCCCATTAGACACCTGAGGGTCTTGTGGTGACACCAACCCTCCCTCCAGGCAGGAGAACTGCCCCACGACGGGTGGTTTACTCCATGGGGGGAAGCCCTACAGCCGAGGGGTTGCCCAGGAGAGCGGGGATGGAGATGGAGAGGGGCTGAACCCACCTGCATCCCGCTGCCTCGCATGAGCTCCTCGGGGATGGCGTAGATCTGATTCTCCATTTCGACCTTCTGCAGGCCGTTGTCGGACACCTTCACTCTCAGCACACGGAAATTGGTGCCACCGAGGTCCAGGGCCAAGAAATCCCCGTCCTCTGAGGGAGACCAGGGACGAGAACAACCATTAATTCGGCAGGTCATTTTTTGGCAGCGTCTGTTCCTGTGCCAGACAGCCCCAGAGGAGGGAAGGAGGTACCCAGCCACCTCAAACCACGAGGGCAAGGCATTATTTTTTTAATGTTTTTTTCATGATTTTATTTATTATCATGGTATTTTATTTTCTTTTTTTAATTTATCAGAGCTGTGGCTGCATTTCCTGCCCTTCCTCTGCACCCCTGGCACCTGATGATCGAGGGCTGGGGAGGGGGGGGATGGTCTCCAGAGCTCCCTTCCAACCCCGTATCGTTCTGTGACTGTGTGCAGAGGCACTGGCTGAACTGGGAGCACATCTACTGGCAGGAGAACACATCCCGCCGGCCCCATCTGGACAAGCCCGTGCTCGAAGCGACGGCGCACCCAGGGAAGAGGAGCTCCAGCCTCAGGCTCCATAAGGAAGAAGGTGGCAGAGCCATTCCTGACACTGTTGGATGCAGGATCACAGAACCCCAGAATCCCAGGGATGGGAAGGGACCTTGAAAGCTCCTCCAGTCCAACCCCTGCCGGAGCAGGAACACCCAGAGCAGGTCACACAGGAACGCCTCCAGGCAGGGATTGAAGATCTCCAGAGAAGGAGACTCCACCACCTCCCTGGGCAGCCCCTGACAGGGTTCCCTCATCCTCACCCTCAAGAAGTTCCTCCTCATCTTGAAGTGGAACCTCCCGTGTTCCAGCTCCCACCCAGTGCCCCTTGTCCTCTCCTGGGACGTCACTGAGAAGAGCCTGGCTCCATCCTCCTGACACTCCCCCTTTCCAGAGTTACCAACAGGCAGGAGGTCACCCCTCAGTCTCCTCTTCTCCAAGCTCAAGAGACCCAGCTCCCTCAGCCTTTCCTCCTCTGGCAGATGCTCCACTCCCTCCAGCAGCTTGGGAGCCCTGCCCTGGACTCTCTCCAGCAGCTCCCTGTCCTTCTGGAGCTGAGGGGCCNGAGGGGGGGGACGGGGAGAGGGGGGGGAAAGCCCTCCATCAGCAGTGTTTGATTTCTGAATGCATTAAATGTGCTGCGCTGGCTCCCCGGGGCAGATTACAGCTCCCGGGGGCCGCATTGTGCCCCGCCGAGGCTTGTACAAAGGGGCTGCAGCTGAAACAAAAAGTGTGGTTTATTAGTATTCAAACGGCACCGGGCCGGCCAGCATCTCCAGTGACTCCAGTTGAAAAGGCAAGCTCGCCCGGCCAAGCCTGCGGGGCGTCCATCTGTCTTGGCGTCTTTTTTTTTTGGGGGGGGCTGACCCTCCGGGGGACTCGGGGCAAGGGAACTGCAGATGGTGGCGGAGTCGGGGCCGGGGCTGAGAGCAGCTTTATAAAGTCCCTGCACTGCCCAAAAAAGGCCTATTAAGAGCAGTCCTCGTGCTCCGAGGAATGAGAGGGGCTCGGAGCTCTGGAGCAGGGTCCAGCAGCCTCGCTGCTCGGCATGCGGAATGGGGGGAGCACTGGAGGGGGGTGTCAGTGCACCAGGGGGTCAGTGCATCACCCCAGGGG
>VZTM01027837.1:166255-236377 GCA_013400555.1 Jacana jacana | reverse complement strand
GGCCGGCCTTGGTCCGCGGGATGCTGAGGGACGGGGCTGCGCTCGGTGGAGCAGTCGGAGGGGCGACGTGGTCCGGAAAGCGAAGGGCGCAGCCCCTCCCCCTCGGCTGGGCGGGCGGGCCTTAGGCCCCGGGGCAAAGGGGACTTTGGGGTTGTGGTGGCGCTGAGGCGGCGGGACCGGCGCCAGAAGCCGCTCCTGGGGAAAGGTGCGGGGCTGCTGCTCGGTAAATGGCTTCTGCCCGGAGCGGAGGAGCTGAGCTCCTGCGGGGGAAGGCGTTGTCTCTGTTTTAGCTGTAAGCAAATAAAACACTGATTTCATTTCTTTAGTGACACCCTTGGGAGACGCGAAGGGAAGTCCTTCAGTGAGTCCTCAGCTTGATCAGTCAAAATTAAGCCGGCTGCAGGCACTCCTGCAGCAAAGCCAAAGGGCTGCGATGGAGGCAGATGAGAATAAAGATTGCTTGGCAGTTTAAACTATGTGATTCCTTATTTTACAGGTGTGGGATGCACCTGAAAGGGCAAAGACACTTTCAGGAAATAACACCCCTGTAATATTTAGTACCAAATTACCAAGGATGTATCTTCGGGCAAACTTACTTTTGGCCTGGCCCGGCTTTGCCCGCACCCAGCATTTGTCCGTATGCTGCCTCCCCGAAACCCCCGTGGGTGCCCTTCCCTCGGAGACGCCCAGCGCAGAGGCCACAGCTTGCCCTGCCAGGCTGTCCCTGCCCTGGGTGGCAGCTGTGGGCAGGCTCCTGCCACGCACCGGGGCGTGGGCTGGGTTTCATGCTTCATGGATGAAGCCCAGACTCATGGTCTTAGTGGACACTGGGCCTCGTTCTTGCAGCAAAGTTAGGAGAGTCAGAGCAGACCTAGTCAATGAGCCAACTGCAATAAATGTGGAATTTTTGAAAGATTACAATTCCTGGATGAATAGGAAAAGGTAAAGAAAAACATCCTTCTTTGATGAAGTTACTTGTAGTTTAAAGGGGTTTACTTCCTTTGCTTCTTAAGGAAGTCACTACTATGTCTTGAATCAGCGTGAAATGGATGCGAGTGCTGGTCAATGAATAACTAAATAGAGCTGTAAAATTAACCAGCTTTCTTTCTCTGGCTCAGGAAGTTATTTTAGAAAGAATACATGTAAGAAACAACATGTCTCGTGCAGGAAGACAATACCAAGATAAGCAAAACAGGCACTACGAGAACTATGGATCTGGTAGATACAAGGAAGACAGAAGAATGAGAAAGTCACACCCGTACAATGCCAGGTATGTCTTTAGCACCCTGAAGAAAGAGCACAGCAGGTCTGTAATGTCTGGCGTCTTGTTTGTGTGCTTTTATATACCTTCATATTGCAATAGCAGAGAAAGCATTTACTCTGCCTTGAAGTCATGAAGCATAAGCATAAGCACACCACATTTGGTATCAGGGAACCATTATACACTTGGAAATTTAAGCCTTTTCTTTGTATTGAGCTTGAGAGGGGGCAGAAAGGTAGGCTGTGTGGCACAGTCAGAGATGTGAATTTCACAGGGTTTTCTGGTGAGGTAGGTGAAGTGTGACCCTGTGTGTTAGTACAGCTCCTGGAGAGGCTGGTCAGCAGGTGACAGCAAGCCAAGGCTTGCCAAATACGCATTGCTTAAATGTAAATGTTATGTGACTGAGGCCAGAGTAGGGACTTACGGAACTCTCAGGTTGTTCAGCTGTGAACAAGTTCCTGTTAATCCAAACCAAAATTATTTTCCATAGTCTCAGTCAATAAATGAGTAGTTGTTTAAGTGTTTAAGGCAGTTTGCAGCTCTTGACAGTGAGTCAGTGCCTGTCAGCACAATAAGCGAATCAATTAATAGAAGGCTTGGAGTGACAAATAAACTATTAGGATATTCCACTTCTCTCCTTTCAGCCTGGCTAACCTACAGCGTAGTGCAAGGGGGCGCAGGCTGTTTTCCTTTGAGGGCCTGCCAGCGTCTGAGAGAGGTCTGTAACTCTAAACAACCGTGGCAAATTGGCCATGGCAGTCAGGTGTTCATCACTCCTGTTTAGTCCTGGGAGCATGGTTGTTGGGTAATTTAAGAATAGGGGCAAAAAGGGAGAGGAAATAAATATAATTAAGATTACTGAAAAACTGAAGTACCGAAGTACTCCATAGTAATACACATTTTATCAATAAAACAGTGGAAAGCACTGGGTGGACTAGAAGGACTACTTATGGGTAGGTAGCATATGGCTAGTAGAACATTTGGATGGTGGTAATCCTGTTGCATTATGAAAATAGCTAGTGAATTTTTTTCTCTCTCTCTTAACTCATGAAAAATTGGAGAGAAATGGGAAAAAAAAGGTCAGCCTAAGAATCCTCTTCAGAGTCTTTGGCAAAAGCAGAGATCAGGAGTGGGGGTAAAGTTAAATTGTCTTGAACGTAATAGAAGTGAGAGCAACACATGCCAGTGATGTATTAATTACACTGTTGATACAAGAGGGGAAAAAAAGGGTTGGATCTTGGGTTTTTTTTTTTTCATATATAGCATAATAAAAGCAATGCCTGAAAGTACAGCTGTATATAAAACCACAACTTCCTAGTAAAGCGCTTCTCTGGACTTCTTGGTTTTCACTGTTAGTTTTAAATGACGGGAGATGTAGACTGAAAATTGGTAGAAGGACTGTAAAAGCCAAGAGACCATTCCAGTATCCATGGGGGATTAGAGGAAGGGAAGCTGCAGCTACAGATCTGTAACAGCCATGGGGATAATTCTTAAGCCAAGCCGAGAATCTGGGGTGCACCGGCCTTCACTCTAACTAAGGATGAAAAACCTTTTTCATCTGTTATTTTGGTGGAATTTGGCTTAACCTAACAGCATTTCTGCTGATTAGCTCTCATGACAAAGCTTGATGCTTTTGTAAGGAAATGTTAGTACTTTGGTGAAGACGTAGACCTCCAGATACTATAACAGAATAGATGGGAAGAGTTTCATGGAAACTGTGATCTGGTGCCTAATGCTTTCATCCCTTATGAGCAAGATTTTCTAGCCAAAGGATTTCTCTTTCCAAATGGATTTCTGTCTGAAACTCCTATAGCAAGAGTTGTCTCATTGCTGAGGGAATGAGTTGTATTACCCTGAACTGGAAAGTCCTGAAGGAAAATGGGAGCAAAGATGGCCAAAATAGGCCCTTGTAAGAAAAAAAAAAACCCCAAGGCATCTAAAATAAGTGGTTTTTTTTTCCCTAATTGTAGTCTGTTGCTGAACATTAGGGGGGGTGTTTTGGTTTTTTTGTTTTGTTTTGTTTTGTTTTCTGGCAAGTAGCAGGATACAATAGAGAGAAGCAGCTGCATCAGAAGTACCAAAGGGATTGCTTTCAAGTTAACTGAAAGTCTTATAAATCACACAGCTTATTTAATTTATGTGACACAGCTGCGCAGGATGCTTTGGTGGTTGCACAAGACACAGGACAAAGGTCAGAAAAATCAGAAACATTTCAGCCAAATAGAGCTGTTGGCAACTACACACGGAGATGTTAGCATTGGTCTTGTTATTGAATGTCTTAATTAAAATGTAAAAACTACAAAGAACATGATTTAATGTGGGTGAATGAGATAATATTTTCAGTTGAGTCTGGAACTGGATGAAGATAAACCTCAGTGAAGTACAGTGATACTAGAAAACAAAACCACAGTTGAAAATGCTGATCTGTGGATAAGAAATTCAAGATAAAAACTGAATAAAACTTTTAAAGATAAGTTAAAAGATATGTAAAGATACAGAATAGAAAAATAATAATACTTTAAATAACAACAACAATAATAATAATAATAAATAATGCTGAATGAGACAGACTTAAAATACCCTTTAATAACAAAATCATCCAGTTGTACCTTGAAATAGGCAAGCTCCAATTCTCCTTCAGATGAGGAGGAACATTCAGATTAGACCAGACACAAAGCGATTAACAGCTAATGTTTCCTTTAACCTGGGTGCTAGCTCAGTTTTGAAAGGGCAAATTGTACTTTTCCCATAAAATAATCTAAATCTCACCAACCTTAAAAATCATCAGGTTTCAGATGTAGAACTGTATGTCATTGCAGTAAAGCAGACGAGTCCCTTTGGAAGTGTACAAATGAAGAGTCTAATTGGAGACAAGAGAAATTGATTTTTTGGAGTCGATTTTAGATTCTTGTTCAAGTATCATCAAAGACCTCAAAAAAAAAAAGCAACATTTTCCTCCATTTTGAAATCTTTATCTGTTTCCTTTAATAGCTTTCATTCTTTTATAAGGCATCTTTGTGGGACATGGTAATTGAAAGTAGGAACTTGACAAAATGCTACCCACGAAATAGATGTGCTGCTTCACACGGTTAATTTTTTGGGCAAATATTTCTCATTTTTATTCTCTGGGCTGCTATGGACTAGCTACAAACGCTTGGTTCTCATGAAAAAGCTGTTACTCATTTTTATGGGAACAGGAACTCTCTCCAACACCCTCCTCCGTGTACCTTTTGCAGGTAACCTCAACAATTCAGCCAGCCTGCTCGGAGAATATGCAGTTTTCCAAAATAGCAATGATCAAGTACAAGTATCTTTGTGAATATGGATTTATGCAAGTATTTTGGGTATTGGCTTTCAAAACACGTAAACAAAAAACCTCAGACACCTGTGAAGCTGGCTGGCTGCTTCCACTAACAGCAGCCTCTGCCAGTTTCTCCTGTTCTGAGGTCCAGGAGAGATCATGATCTAATTAATTTACATTAGTGTTTACTCCATTGTAGATCAACAGAAGACATGCGAGGTGGCCAGCACTCAAAGACTTCCACTGCTTGCTCAGACCCTCACTCTAAAATCTCAGAAACAGCACGGGAATATTTTGACCCACCACCAGAACATTATCCTCCCAAGGAAACCTTCTCCATGAAGTGTTCAAAGGTATGCACAACAAGAGGTATGTGAGATTGCCTGCTGTCCACCCCTTTCCTTTCAAGGACTTGTCTTGGGTTTGTTTTCTGTGTTTTAAAAAAATATTTTTAAAAACCCAAACTAGGAGAGTTACTGAATAGCTTAATTGCGAGTTACTAGCATGTTTTAGGCATCTAAAGGCAAGATTTATAGAGATACTTAGATACATGACTGTGCATCTCTAGAGTATGCATCGAGAGCATCAGAGTGGGTCAGGTGCGTAACCACCCAACTTGTGCACCAACAGTTAACTTTTGGGATTTAGGAATAAAATAATTGGTATCTGTAGGCAATATAAAGATGGCTGTTGAAGCTTTGATGCTAATTTATTTCTCACACGTTCTTCTCAGACTTTTTATCAACTCTGGATTTAATCCAGTCATGATCACTGATACACTTTATAAATAAACAACATTTATAAAGCAATGTAAAGCAGTATTTTATGGACATGAATCCGATAAGACAGCTCTGGAGAAATAACCTGTTTGTTCATAGCTAGAAAATGACTACAAGCAGTGGAGAAATGAGCATTAATGTGGGAGGTAATCAGCCCTAACACTCAGTAAACTTGTTCCCATAAACTGGGAAAAAAAAAAAGGCACTAAAATACCCATTACTCCTTTAAAGATTTTAATTTTCCAGGACAATGAGCTTTCTCACCTTGCTTGCAGGAAGGGCCCGTTCCAGTCTGAGTTGGAACTTAGAGCTAGGTGCAAGGTCTTTGGCTGAAGTCTGTAAATGGGCTCTCAGTGTCCTCCAGTAGAGAGACGAATTAAGAGTTTAGTTGTTGGAAGTAAATTAAAATACATAAATACAAATACATACATGTTAGATTATTTCTTTACTCCATGAAGGAAAGTTAAATAACACACTCAATTTGCTTGTAATATTTCTCTATATGGGAATATGTGAACAACATAAGAGTGAGCTGAACTATTTTCTGTTATAAATATGTTCTTTGTATTTGGATGCAGTTTGTTTTTTCACCTCGAGATTTAACAACAGTTCGTAGAGCACATTAATGATAGGTCATACTGATATTTTATCTGTGTGACAAAATTGTATCAGCAATTTCTTCTTTAACAATCTAAATTATTTTAACTTGTCTGAGACGCTCTAGAACATTCCATGCTTTATTTTATCATGGCTTTAGAAAAACAAAGTGGCAAGTTATTTTTAGTTTTCAGTTTCAATGGTTGTTTAGATTTATGGATAGTTTAATGTGACTTGCTGGGGTTTTTTTTGACCTGCATTTGCTTCTCATTATCTCAGTGCATAAAACATCATTAACATTTTCAAAATGTCCTAGTTTTGGATGCATCAGTTGATGATGATGATTTCATTCCCACCCCTCCCCCAGGTATTGCTCAGTATTTTCCAAAAATTTAATGTCTGAGCTTGTAGTGGAGGAGGAAAAAGAGATCATGTACAAAATAAACCCTTTTATTAGCAGTTTTACTTAGAAAAAAAAAAAAAAAAAGAAAAGATATTTGCGGTAGATAAGATCATGAAAATGTAACTTTCCTGATTAAGTTCTGAAAGTACCAAGATTTAGCAGAATGTCCTAGAATTGTGTGGCAGAATTCTGTATTCCCTTCAGGCATAGTAAATGTTATAAAGGAAAAGCTACATTAATTGTTTACTAAGAAGTCAATACATGGGAGCTACAACTTCTTACAGTATGAAAAGTTCCTGTAAAAATTCTTAACCAACTCTCTCTTTTGCCAAGGATTTATCAGCATTCTGCTGAAATCCCCCTTCCCAATCACCATAACTAGCATTAAACAAGGCTGGGAAATCCAGGGATGTACTACAGTCTTTTCCAGAGCAACAGCTGAAATGTGAACCTTAGTTTCTGGCCGTGCATTGCTCTACTTTCAGTATGGGTTAGTTTTGGGTTTTTTTTTTCCTTTTGCCCAGCAAATAACAGTTATGGTCTTTGTGCACATTGGCCAGTTGGGCAAACTAGAGAGGAGTTCTAAACAACGGTCTCTGAAGGAAATTTCCTTCACCCAGACACTGCCCTCTTTATCCATGCTTTTCACCAGCAATATCCCAAAAAGCTAAAGTTGAGTTTTGGCAACAGGCAATTATCTTTGCAGTGATCACTCAAACATCTTAGCTTCAAGCAACAACAGAAAAAAGGACATGATTCTCCTGTTATTCCCATCTTCCCTCCCTTATTCCCAGCCCCTTTGTTTTCCTACTCCTTTTGCTAGTAGGAATGCTTGCTACCATCTAAGAAACTTCAAAATGTTCTGTTCCTTTTTATTGCTTTCATCTTGAGAACAGAAATAAAAACGTCTTTTAAACCATTATATGAGCAATACCTATTCACACCATTCAGGTAGGATCACAGGGCTAGCAGTACTGCCTCATATGAGGCAATTAATTATGCATCCTCTCAGACAATGTGCTAGAGTTGAAAATTAGGAAGACCATCAGTTTGGACCAGTAGAGAGTGAGCTGTTTTCCAGAATACTCTCCAGACTTCAGATTGGTGGCATTTTCTGAACTGGAAAACTGTATTCACTTCCATTATGCTTAATACCTCTTTACAGACCTACCAAATTTGTCTAATCCTATTCTGAATCCACTTTTGAATATCTTTGACCTCCACATTACCTTACACCAAGGAGTTCCAGGGTGTCTTTGTGCCACTTGAAGTATGGTTTTGTTCCTTAAAAAGTTTTAAAGACTGTGTCTCTGATTCTTGTAGTGTCCAAAACACCTCATGATAATCTCACATATTCGCCTTTTTCTTTATATTTATGATTTTAGAGTGAAGTCTTCCCTTTTTCCCTGTCACTGTGCTCAAACCGTTTCTTCACAGGGTGAAGAATAATCAGTTCTGTCCTTATCAAGCAATTCTTTCCACTTTTGGTTAACCTGTCAGCCCTGTACGGGCTGCACCTGTACCTAAACTGATGTATTTAGAGCTCATCTGCTTTGCTCTGCAGATGAGGGGGGGCGGTTTTGAGTATGTGCACGAGGTGTGAAGTTGCTTATTAAGCACTGATTTCATTCATTTTTCATTCTAGAGCTTGAACTCGGAGCAGCCTGCCAATTTTACAGATGGCAAGCATGGGAGAATGTTGTGTGGTTGTTATTAACGCACACTTCACAATCTCACTATTCATTTTGTTTCAAATCATCAGGCTGTGCATCTACTGTAGTTTTTTGGTATGTGCTTTTCATCTGAATCTCTTTGGAGAGAGATTAACAGCTCTTTGGGTCACGTTGCAGCACAGTCTCAGGGTGCACAAACTGCATTTCCTTCAGGTAAAACTGAACGAGAAAGTGAGCGATAAGTACTAGCAGGCGCTCTGTGCTGTGAACCAAACCAGAGCTAGAACGAAGTACTTCCCTCTCTCCAGAGTATGCCCACTGTGTTGCTGCTGGAGCTTCAGCTCTGGCTGTTTCACTCTGCAGATCCACTGCCTTTGCACTGCTGATGTGGGCATAGCTAGCAACAGGCAGCACAAAACAAAAGATTTCTCCTTCACCATTTGTTTGAAAAACAGTTGTTTCCTCTTAACCTTGATTTTATTTCAACCACTACTAACCTGTAAGAAGATCTTCTCTTTTATCTCACAGCTGCTTGTGTCCTTTAAGAGTACTACCGCTTTCTTCATACAAATCTGCTGGTTCTTTGAAATGACTTCACTCTAACAAACTTTTGCCCCTTTCCTGCTCTGCTGTCTTTAGGTCTGGTTTCTATATCATTTTATCACATTTCACACTTGCAGATCTGCAGATTACAGATTAAAAATGCAGTAGAAACAGCCACCTTCTGTTTCTGTAAGTAGTGAAGATGACTTCAGGAACAGTTATAGACTGGTGTCAAGCTCTCTAGTTACTTTATACAATTATACAGGAATTGGAAATAAACAGTTCCTGATAAAGACAAACCTTTCATCAACTAAGGAACTGCTGCTTGTGTTAATGATTTCTTACAGTTTATGCACAATAGTGCATGCCATTTAAAGCACTGAAAACAGTAAGAATTTTTGGCCTGGGGATACTTAGAGCTGAAATACTTTCAGAAGAGAACATCCTGCTTTTCACAGTGCAGGTAAAATTTCTGTAATTCTCTCTTCTGTGTAGAAAAACTAGATTAGCAATCATATTTGCTTTTCAAAGGACCCCCTCGGGCATTTTGAAAATAGAACCAGATTCGATGCTTTTGGTTACCAGAGGGAATGAGAGAAATGTTCAAGGCTGGCTGTAAGCTGCTTCCTTCACCTAGGAGACAGCAGAATCTGAGTCAAACCCAAGACTGAATTGCTGATCTTAATTTGGTCATAGATAGTTTTTCATTTTCTTTGTAGTCCGTGTATCGGTGTGAAAGAGGTGGGGCATTGCATTTCCAGCATAATGTTCCTTTAGTTCTACTTACACAGTGAAGGCAAACTAAATTCCTCCCGTCTTTGGTCAGTACTCTCAGGAAATGGCCTTGTACAGAGTTGTACTGTGCTGGTCATAACTTTTGAGCTAAGAAACTTTATTTTATTTCTTCAACCCGCTTAGCGTTTAAGGGAGACAGCACTAACGAGGGTAGAAAACAAGTTTGTGGGGCAGCAAGTAGAACTGAATCTCTGTTCTTTGCTGCCATGAATACAGCTAAAAGAGGCGCCATGAATAGTGTCAGATTTCTTAAGCATATTGTAGGCACTTCCAAACAATCATGCCTTTAGCCTACATTCTAACATCCACAATTGTCAGATAATTCCCTCTCAGAAAAAGACAGCATTATGGCTTGTAACAACAAGAAAAGTCTCCAATTTCAGGCGTAGCCAGGAGGAAATATCAAACTGAATTTATTTGGAGGAACTAGAATTAGGGAGTAACAATGACTTTCTGCAGGATATACTCATGCATTAACAAGCCAGCATTAATTCAAATGTAAACATCTATAAGAAGCTTTTGTTTTTATGAAGAACAGGCCAGTTTTTTTTTCCTGTAGCTGTGTGTGCTGGCAAATACTCATAGACTGGAAAAAAAACCCGAGCTGGAAAGTCACCCTGAACACAAGGTTCACACTAGCAGACAATTAGTCTGAGTTATGCCATTGTTCATAACTATTTTACTGCTGCTGTTAGCTTGTTCTGTTCTGTCCCGAGTCGGAGATGGAAGCAGGAGGGGAACAATATTTTGCAGAGCACTTTTGTCCCTTACAGTGCTGTGGGGGTGAACAGTGGTCTGCAAGAGGCGTTGGACTGAAGTAAAAGACCTTCTGTAGCTTCAGTTGCCTGTGTTCAAAACCACTGAAGAGTCATTAAATGTGCATAATTCAGGTAACTGGGGATGAAAACAAGCATTCGACGAGTACGTTCAGCAGCGCATGTTAGATCTGTTCAGCAGTGGTCAGCAGGATGCTTACGTTTCTGTGGTGGTCCCCAATAGGCTTAGAAACTGCTGTATTCTGTGGTCACCACCTTGACATTTTGTCCCTTGGTCTGCCATGCTTACTTCCTTTAACTTGTGCTCAAAGGCCTCATACGCTGTGCCCGTGGCAGTTAATTTCAACCTTTGTGCTGTAAGAAAGGAGCACCAAGGTCCCCTATCGTCCCCTTGTCATTGTATGACACCCCCCTCCTGTTTGTTACAAAGTGTATCTCAAATACAGTGTGACCAACAGTCTGAATTTGCCATCAAGTTTCCAATCTTGTAACTGTGAAGACAGAGGATATTAGTGGTGGGAATTGGACAGGGCTGTAGAGATTCAAATAACCCCAGTTATTCAAAGTGTGTAATTAAAGTTGCACAGTGAGGAGCTGGAGAGGCAGAGCTGCAGGTAGCCTTCCTCTTCTGGAGTTAAAGTATTTCACCTGGAGGTAAGTCCCATTTGTTGTGAGACACAAGCAGCCACAAGCAGTTACCTCTATAGAAACAGGCAGGGGAGCTGCACCAGTTGTGGATGCCAAAGGTTACCTGTAGCAAACCGTTGCCCTGCCAACAGAGGAACCTTCGCTCTGCCCACATCTCGGCAGCGCAGGCTTGTCATCCGCCTTTTGGCATTGTGTGAACGTGCACACTGTTGTTTGTAGAGAGGGGAGAACAACAAGTGAGAGACTCATTTAAGTTGGCAGGGGAAGATGCTGGCAAAGTTGATGTGAGCTGTTGGGTACGTGTTACGCTCTAGGCCGTGCTTCCCTGCTGGGAAATCTGGCCTCCATGTAAGACCACTGGGTCTCTCTTCCCCACATCCGACCCAAATTCTGGGAACTAAGGAAAAATACCTTTTCTCTTTAAAAAGTAGCTTTCAAAGCTAATTGGTACAGCAGACCGACTCTATATTGAATGTAGCTGTATATCTTAGCTCACTTAAAGGAGAAAAATCCACCCAGTCAGGGATGTTGCTCACTAGGTGTGACAACCCACAATTGGTAAAGGGAATGAGAAGCTCGGGTTCACAGATGCCTCCAACCTAACCTACCTTCTGCCAGTCTTTGATTGCTTAAAGAGCAGTAAACCCCCAATCTTTGTACTTTCTACAGGCGGCTCAGTTTCAGTTCCAATGGAGGGAGTGGCTATGGAAAGTTGGCATGAGGAACAAGAGTAGTTCATTGTTTTCTGAACTCCTTTTAAAAAAAACTCCTGCAAGCTTGTTTCGGCACCGAGATATTTGTTTACTACTTGAAAGAACTGTGGGTACATTAGGCAGAAAAAAGGCTATTTCCTGAAATGCTGAGGTGACCATGCAGAGACCTACTACTGCTACAAATGAATGTACAGCCTTTTGGAGCCATTTTATTTAAATCACTATTGTCAAGTGCTACAGTTTAATGCAAGACCTTTTGCTTCTCACCCTTCCCAAAATTGTGGAAGATGACTCCTGCTTGGTTAACAAGGGAAAAATTAAGACCATGCTAGACGTGGTGCTTTAAGGAACTACTGGGAACAAGTAAACCAGAGCTGTTGTTCCCAGGCAGGGGCTGGGTTGGTCTGAAACTGTGTCTTGATGGCGAGTAAATGTTAGTGTCATACAGTGGTCGGAAACTCTATGGGGATAGAGGCTGATGCAGTAGTTCTACAAATTAAGTCCACCCTTTCCTGTGAAAATTGGCCAGCACTGTTTAGAGGATGGGAGGGTATTAAGCAGAAGGATTAGAGCAGGTGGGACAGTAGTTCTTTTAGGGACGATGATACACAGGAAAAACAGGACAATACATTTGGATCTGAGCACTCTGATTGGGAACATAAGGCTTCTCTGAATCATTAAAAACAAGGCTGGTCATCCTTTGAGATTTCCTAATGGGGTGATTATCTTGACTAGAGGGACAACTTATTAAAAGAGAATAATAATGCTTCTTTCTAGAGCACATAAATCATTTAATTTTCTCAGTTTTTAACTATTTTCCCATCCATTTCCAGTCAGACGGATATCTCAAACGAGCATAAATGTGTTGGGCACTTACGTGCCATTTCAATGCAATTGGTTCTGAGAATGCAGTTCCCTTGGGGCCTTCGAAAAGCCAAAAATCAGTGAATAACTGTTGGTGTTACATTGCCTAACTCTCGTGTTTTAGGGTTGGGTTGGGGTTTTTTCTGCCTTTGAACATTACTCCATTAGGGACATTTTAGACTCACTCAGTGAAAGCTAAATCCCACCGCTGGCTGAAGAACACAGAGACCTACAAAAACAATGGTGGGGTGGGGGCTTGGAGTGGATTTGTTTATGACAAAGCTGTCTGGTGCCCTGATCCTGCATCAGTGAACTTGGTTGAATTCCTGTTACTGGTTTCAGTAAGATCTTGCTTTCTACTGGTACGCGTAAGTGCAATAAAACCATTAGCAGGATGTTTTACTACTTTGTATCCAGATTTAATATTTATAATCTATTGTGACTGTTCTATTTCATTTCCCTTGTTCAGTTTTCCTTCACTGTTTTAGTTCCTCCCCTCTGTCGCATTTTTCTCCCTGTCCAAAAGCAGAACAAAACCTCTACTTCTCTGACTTCTTCACTTTTTCTCCCCCTTTCTCCTTATGTATTCCTACTGCCACTGACTCCATTTAGCAGAGAGGTGACCAAAGCTGCATGTTGAGCTGTGCCTTTACTCTCTGGGAAATGCCAAACCTGCCCTGGCAAGAGAAGTTCGGCACGAGATCCTTTTCAGGACTGACTGCTGCTTTTGTAAGTCACTATGTATGGTCAAAATACTTGTCCGCTCCTTTGGGTGGGCGTGAGGGAACACGTTACCTCTGAAAAGCAGAAAGCTATCCAAACTAGGAAAAAAACCCTGAAAGATAACCTTCAGTGAGAAAGGCTGGGAGAATGATGAGTTGTAGCTTCTAACTTCTCTTAGAGTGAGAGGCTTAAGCTAACTTCTCTAGCCTCTTCTCTTCTCTTAGAGTGACCCCTAATGGGATGTGACACAGGCACCCTGGATCTGTGTGGCTCCCTGCATGGCTGCCCTGTGACTGGGATGGAGGTGTCCAAGAGGGGCAGCCGGGCACCTCTGGGGCTGCCAGCTGGGTCCTGCTGGTACGTGGCCTGCAAAGGAAGCAGAGGGACAAAAGGAGCCACAATGGAGAAAGCCAAAGATAAAATATCTAAGTACACAGGGATGTTAACTCAAGAGGAAAGAATGATAGCAAAAGAGAGAGGAGAAAGAGTCCATGTGCAGTCAAGGGAGGAAAAAAGTAACTACCGAGCCAAGGTGCAATGGAGGGAGACACTGAGGCCTCCTCTATTAGTCAGGCCCTTGGAGGGTCAGGGCAAGTTCAGCAGAAACAGCCGGAACTGACTGTCCTGCAGACTGATTCTTGTCAGCCCCAGAAACATAACAACAAACAAGATTTGACCATTATTTATCTTTTATTATTTACTTTTTACTTATGATTTTCACTAACTTATTATTTTATATAGATTTATATTGTATATATATAAAATATACACTATGTTTTATTTACTAATGTTTCTTATTATTTACACTTTATGTAGACATATATGTACACACGCAGTGATCCTGACACCAGAACACTGGGGCTGTCCTGCTATACTGCCTGGTTGAAGAAGCCTCTTCCTCACAGCTTCCAACATTATGAGACTTGAACACACAGTTGAGTTACTGGGTACCACACAGTCAGCCACAGTATAGTTTTATGAGGCAGGTCATGCAGATTTAACAGCTCACATCACCTGAACAAGGGAGTTTCTGGTCTTTCTCTGGTCCTGGCTGTGCTATTTTCCCTGCTAACCTCATGCCAGCATGATTGCTCATCAGATACTCTGTGAGTCATTTCAAGTTGCTAAAGTTGCAGGAAAAAACAGCAGTACACACACACACACACACACACACACACACACACACAAGAAAAAGAGTTGAATAGTTTCCTGCTATTTTAATTTATTGAAACAGCTCTTGGAAGGTTCTAATGCTAGGCCAGAGTTATTGCTGGGCAGGTGAGAAAAGTGGTGACTGCCCAACCAGGTGTAGGAACCAGTAGAGTAATGGCAGCTGCCTGTGTATCTGTGCTCCTAACGGCCTACCTGTCTCCTTCGCTGGACGTTTGAGCCCACATTTGGAAAGACGACAAAACCATTGCTCAGTCGGTTGATGCCATGGCCATAGCCCAGCGTGCACCTGGGATAGATGGGGGCAAAAAAAAAGTGAATAATAGCTTAATAGTGTAAATTGTAAGGCTGCTGTTTGTTACAGCAGGAAGCCCACTCACAGCAAAAGAAGATCAGATTGAAACAAAGTTAACAAGTACTAGTAACTAACAACTAACATAGAAGTAACTTGCAGATTTAGATTTTTACGGACTGAATGAAAACTCCCTGGGAAGCTCTGGCAACCCACTGCCTTCTGGCTTGCAGCCGTTCTGCACACCTTCCGTGCTGAAAAGCAGCGTGGGAAGGAAGCTTGGGAAAGCAAATGGGAAGCCAGGAGCCCAGACTTGAGTCTCATTACTTGCTTAGTAAGGAGAGGGTTAGTTCCCACAGCCAGCTCTGCACTGTGGTAATTTTAATACCAATCAGTAGCATTTTAGATAGGTCCCAAGATTTTGAACCTGAGAAAAGAATCAAACCAGTGGTGTCCTAGGATTTTCAGACCTCCTGTCATTTTATACTCAAATCTTGCAGTGTGTTCACTGTTGCATGGGAGTAGGGCATAGCTGTAGAGATAAGTAACTTCCACTTGGGAAGACCTTTTGGTGTCTGGTTTCTGCAGCTGTAACTCTAAGGTGACGTAGCTAACCAGGCTGTGAAAGAGGGAACAGCAGTGCACCCGCAGAAGTGTGGCTTTTAACTCAGCCCTCTCTGCCAGCAGGTCACTGTCTTGACATGGGTCAGTTCAGGTGTATGTGTGCTAGTGTACCTTGGCAGAGCTAAAGTTCTAACTGTAGCTGTCCTTTTCTCCCTTATTTCTCCAGTCTGTCCATCCTGTTTATACTAATGCAGTAGGATTGAGTACCAGCTTGTAACTGTCACAGATCAAGGTCGCATAAGGCTTTTGGGGTGCTCTGGTCAGGTCTGAACATAAGTTACAGGGCTAAATATTTCCATCAAAGCCCCGATGATTGTACAGGGCCTTCGGGATTTCCTCTAATTGTCTGCTGCTTTCACAAACCCTGTGCTGGCTCTCATCATAGGCCTGTTACTCACAGCTTCATTCTACAGACTGCTTATCATTTTAGGGTTTTAGTTAATACAGGAGGCTTTGTTACTGCACTTTTTTAAACAAAGCTTATCCATGTGGTGCAAATAACTGGAGTTATTGCTAATGAACCTCTCTCCATTGTTGAGTTACTCAATTCTACAGCAGGTGTGTGTGAAAGCTGTAAAGGCACATACAAAACCTGTCCAACCTGAATGTCCTGTCTAAGGAGGTGTCTAAAGCATGCCATTAACGCATCTCCTGCTGCAGTTAAAAATACAGTAGGCCTGCACTGCTCAGATTTGCCATTCCATGAGCAAAGAGACACAGTCTGCCAGCCCTACTGTGGGACCAGTGATCAGCTCAGTGAAGTTAAGGAGTTGCATACAGAATTTGTGGGAATACGTAGGAAGATTTGGAGTAGCATCAGTGAGGTCTGAGGTCAGGTATAAACGTGGAGAGGTTTGCAGCAGGTGCTGACTACTTTGACAACCAGAAAATTGCCTTTTCAAAAGCTTCTGTACATGTGCTGTACAGGAAAAGTCGATGCCCAGCAGGTCAGAGCTTACTGGTCGTGAATTCCCAACTTCCAAGTTCCCAAACTTGCTACAAATTTATGTTTCCTTTAATCAAATGTTCTTTCCTCCCTGTAGACTTGTAAGAACCACTTCCTGATGGAGCATCTATGAAATCAGTAGTCAGCCCTTAAAAAAGGAAATGGCATTCTGCATGCCACACAGGCTCCAAGGGCCCTGAGAACCTAAGTTGACTCCCTGTATTTGGAAGGCATGTTGTGCAGCTCATCTGCACAGGCAAAAAGTTTCTGACCGGGTTCCAATGAATGTCCTGTACAGTCAATACTCTTTCAAAATATTTTGACCAGTCCTGGTAAAGTGATGGCTCTGTATCCATTTAAAAAGTTGAGTCCTTTGGATGCATTGTTTGAATTTGATACAAGGAGTTCCAAATACTGTCCATGGACCAAGACTTCATTTTCTCTTTACATTATGTTTCACAACCATTTCCTTTGAGATACTGAATACATTGGATTTGAAATATCGAATGTTATTTGAAGCCTCCTGAACAGATTTGGTAACCAGCACAGTTATTGTCCTGCTTCACAGAAATGGTTGTGCAGAAGGGTCAAGGAAAAGGCACGTTGTCATGCAGAAATCAGCATCACCTCTGAAGAACACTTACATGGAACTGCACACTTAGTTCAACCTCAACAAGAGCATTTTGTCTTCTCTGCCTGCTCTACCTAATTATTTTTGGGACATGAAATCTGTGTATGTATGTGCTTGTGTATATATACACACACACAAACTGACACGTGCTGAGCCTCAGACGTTCTGTCCCCAGGTGTTACCACCGTTATCACTCTTCTCCTTTGTGCTTCTGGGATGGTTTGCAAGGACTCGATGTGAGTGGGCTCAGTACCTCCCTACAGCTGCAGTAGCAGAAGGGCGGGGAAGGCACAGGGTAGAGGGGGAAGCAGAAGCTCATGAAATGGCCAAAGAGCCTTGTTGAACTATTGCAAACATCTTCCTGTGAAGGGCAAGCAGCAGCAGGAAGGTGCTCATTACCTCAGCCCTCTGGAGGGAATAAGAAGGGACAGAATGGGAATATCCGATCATCCTTCATAGTGGCTGTCACTGGTTTGCTTTGGTTTAGAAGCATCTGGCAGCACAAGAGAGGAATTTAATTCCCTTGTGCTCTGCTGCAGCCCATTCTTCTCAAGCCCATGCAGCCTTGACAGCAGCTCATGAGGAAAACGCTGTGCTGACCAACGTTAGCAGCATAAAATGAAAGTCTCTATGTGAGCCACGGATCCCGCCCTGCTTTAAAGACAAATATAGAACCACTCTGTCATATCTTGTGGTCTTAGCTGTCAGACTGCAATAGCATAACAACATTAACAATCCTGTAATTAGCTTCAGGACTGGAGGAGCAACATGCAAGACACACTAGGGGCTTGCAGTTCCCCAACAAGCAGCTCAAGCGATGCTGTTCTTCAACATCCGTCATGTTTACTAATCTTAGTCTGACCCCTAGTGAGCTGTCACAGAATGATCAGATTTATCTAGCAGATGCTGCACCTTCCCGAAAGGCAGCTACCACAAAAAGAAGTCATTAATCCACTTTTATTTTTCTTTTTGCTTAAAACCCCTTGGTTATCTTTATCAGTAGCATAACGTAAGAAAAAGAAGAGTCAGCTCTGAAGCTGTAAGGCTTCCTTCTGAAAGCGGGGGTGTGGAATGCACAACCCAGGGTAAAATTCACTGAATTTACCTCTGCATATAAGGTGGTCTTGGCCTCCTTCCCCTCCTCAGCTTGTTGCTCTTACTGGATATTTCTTGCTCGATGCATTTATGCCAAGTTGTTACAGGCCAAAACACAATCACTGTGCGCTTGCCTTGGCAACCACACAAGCACACTGACATTTGTATGGATTCCTTTCTCCACATCACGATCCATTTATCAAGAGCACTGACAAATTAAAAAAAGTATCTGCCCAACCTCTGAAATGTACCTATGAGAGCTTGTGCTTCTCTTATATATATAGAGAGATATATAAAGCAGTATTCTTCTGTAGCTGTAGCCAAGAGGACTAGCTCAGTGATAGTGCTCTCTGGCTGTGCTCTTGGTGTAATGTTGTTGCCCCCAGTTTGCCCAAGACGTCATTTTAACTGCTTTTCCCATCTTTCTGCTCCTTCCAGGCATTTTGAAGTTTGTGGAAATCACGGTTAACCTCCTGGTGCTGATTTGCGTGGGAGCTGCCCAGGCCTCTGTTGCAGGTTTCACCTCCCTCGGTGGCTTTGGCTCCTTTAACCTGAATTCAGCCTATAGCCCCTTTGAGGGCACGGAGCTGCGGGAGGTGCGGGAGCTGGACACGCAGTTCACCCAGATGAGAGCCCCTTGTGTGTACGGCGGAGTGGCCTTCAGCTTAACAGCAGGGGTGCTTACCATTGTCTTCCTCGTCGTGGGGGCAAAACCCATCCAGCAGCTGAGGGTAGGGCTGCTGGTGGGTGAATGCGCCTTCAACCTGCTGGCCGGCGTGGCGTACCTGGCGGCGGTTGGCCTCTACCTGCATTTTGTCAGCCAGGTGAACGCCACGGACGTTTGCAAGAGGCGCGAGAGGCTGTATGCCCGCCGTGGTTACACCTCCATGAACTGCGCGGTCCAGGGCGGCGACGCGGCCGTTGGCCTTTTCGGTGTGGCTGCTGCCTGTTTGTACTTTGCCAGCTTTGTGGTCTGCATCCTCGCTGTCCGAACCGTCCAGGCCTTCTGGAGCCACGTGGCCAAGGCTCAGCACAGCCCCAAAAGCAGCATTAGAGACAGAAGCGTCAGAAAGCCCCATGCTGTGCACAGGACCTCTGAAAGCTCCCGCAATGTCCAGGCTCTTGCTACATTGGTGTGAGGTCAGCTCAGGGACTGCACCAGAGGGCAGGAGCTTCAGTGAGGGATGGACACTGAGCTTCGCTCAAGAGGTGACCGGCCCATAACGTTAGTCCCACAAGGTGCTGAAGTGTGTATTGAGTCACCAAATGTAACAGTTCTGCTATAATGTGATGCAATAAGGTTGTCATTGTGGAGATGTTTTAACAAGGCTTTTTTGCATCAGTCTCTCAAGCTGGACTCTTGCATTTAAAATATGTTTGATTATGTTTTCATCCTGCACAGAGCACATCCAAACGGCAGTGAGCTGTTAGGAGATTGCAGCCATGGTGCTGCCAAACTCGCGCTAACAACGACTTCCTTTCCTCTCCCATGACATAAGGGACTGAATCCACACCTGGGCTGGGCAGCCTTCAACAGATCCTGTGCCCAGCGCCACACAGCTCACAAAGCAGAGGACACTCGAGTGCTTTTCTGAATCACAACCAAACTCCATTTGTGATCTGTTTCGCTCGGGCTAGTGAAGCGTTTTATCTTTTGAGACACATGGTGATCATGTGCTCCCTGAGGAATGCTGCTGGGAGGAACGAGCTGCAATTTCAAAGGCAGCATCTGGGTCATCCTCCAGTTCCCTGCTGAGTTTCCCCATCTCATTGAGCGCAGATCAGAACCTGAGGGGCAACACATTGGTCAGACATCAGCTTAGAAAAGATACCGCTTGCTCCTGTGGCCACCTAAGCAAGGTTTGGCTTGCTGACTCCACAGCTGGTGGTGGGCAGAGCGCGGGCTGGGAACATGCTGACTGCCCTGGAGTTTTCCATAGGAATGCTGTAACAATGACAGAAAGTAAACGCGTCCTTCCAAGTGCTAACTGTGCAAAGCATGAGTGAGCAGCAGTAATTGTATGCCCCCAGGGTTGAAAAAATAAATTTAAGAGAACAACTTTCAGGGGTCCTTTGTTTGAGACAGATGAAATAGATCACTGCTCTTCATAGATGAGGGGGTAAGAAAAAAAGGCTGCTCTTGAAGTACATAAGATTTGTCAGCTTGAGAGGGGGGAAGAGGCAATTTTGATTTCTGGCTGTGCTCACTCTTCTCAGTTTTGTCTGGCTCAGACTCATTGCCCAGATGAAGCTCTTTTGACCTGTATTAGAGCTTACGTGCATATGTGTATATATATATCTAAAGTATACAATGAAATGATCTCAAAGGATTATGTCTGAGGTAAGACACACCAAACAAGATGTGATGGTTCTGATTAGAAGTGATTACATGAGCCTATATAGTGAGTATTTATCATTTATATAATATCTTAACCATCTCTAACACTTCGAGCATCAACAGGCTTCACAGCATTATTATACGTATGAGGAGGAATGAGCAAAGAGTGTTTCCAAACTTGCCATGACTCACAGTAGTGAGAGCCGTGAACCTACAACTTCCATTTCTAGCTCTTTTGCCAAACCCAGGCCATCACTGGTTCAGTGTCCGTTTCAGGGCTGCCTGGCACCCAGCTGAAGCCACAGCTAAACCACTTCTTCGGCATTTCTGCCTGCGTGCTGGTTCCTGCACTACCTCTGCATCTTGCTCATGTTGACAATGGGCTTACTTACCTGAGGACATGCTGTTAGTAACTCAAATAAACAACAAAACCCAGCACCTGCAAGTGCCACATTTGAAAGATTAGAAAAGACTGCAGGTAAGAATATACAAGTCTTAAATCAGTCCTTACGTACACGTGGAATAGGAATTTTAATCTCGGGGCTTCTTGCTCCGCCCCATTCACTGTCGGCTGCTCGGCTCATCCCTGTGCGACAGCAACAGCCCTAGGAGAGCAGCCGTTCGCTCGCTTTCTCCCTCTGCACGTGGTAAAGGCCTGGGTTCTCACAAGGTATTCCAGCCTTCGGGAAAAGGTGGGCTAGTGCCGTTCTGTTCTGCCCTCAGACACTGGGGTTCAGCACAGTAAATCCCTTTTGGGTGCCTTTCCACTTAACAGGAGCAAAATTATGCATTTTATGGGGAGAGTCAAGAAATGACTGCTAGTTACAGGTGCTGAGCTGGGGACTTCTGGGGACTTCATGCTGCCCTGCTCTGAGCACCCAGTAGGTCTCAGTCACTTTCTCCCAGCTCCTCATCCAACTGCATTCACCATCCCCTTGTGTTTCTAACCTCAGACTCAAGTTTATTCCACACATCTCCATCTACTCTCTTTTAGTTTAAAACCCTTACTGTTCAACCCTGTCACTACTGCTGAAAAGCCTCTCTCTGTATTTCTTATCAGCCTTCTTGATGTATTGAAAGGCCACAGTAAGGTCTCCCTGGAGTCTTCTCTTCTGCAGGCTGAATAATACCAGCTCTCCAAGCCTGTCCTCACAGGAGAGGTGTTCCATTCCAGTGATCATCTTTATGGCCCTCCTCTGGACCCTCTCCAACAGGTTCACGTCTTTCCTGTGGCGGGGACCAAGAGCTGGATCCAGTATCCTAGGTGGGGTCTCCCAAGAGTGGAGAAAAAGGACAACCACCTCCCTCAATCTGCTGGCCATGCTTCTTTTGACACAGCCCATGAGACAGTTGGCTTTCTGGGCTGCAAGTGCACATTGCCAGCTCATGCCCAGTTTTTCATCCACCAAGTCCTTCTTGGCAGACCTTCATCTCCTAGCCTGTATTGGTACCAGGGGTTGTCCTGAACCAGAGACAGGACCCCGCACTTGGCCTTGTTGGAACTTTGTGAGGATCACATGGGCCCGTTCCTCAAGCCTTGTGATCCTGATGGGTCCCTCTAGACGACATTCCTTTTCTCAAGCATTCCAACTGCCCCAACTTGGCTTGGTATCATCCACAAGCCTGCTGAGGTCCTGAAGCACTGCCAGCAGAGGGACCACAAAGAAAGCTGAAGCCCGGTGATTGCCAGCTTCTTGGAAGCCTTAAATGTGTTTCCTTCCCTGCCACCATAAAGAAAGATCAGTAGGAAATAATCGCCTGGAAACACTGATGAACACAGAGGAAACACTGATGTTTGTTTCCTCCACTCACCTTCATGGAAGGAAGAGTAGGAGAGAAGACAAAAATCCCAGAAATACTCCTCAGAGGACAAGGGCAGAGAAGAAGCAGCTTTGCTTCCCCTGGGGGTGAAGGGTGAGCCATGGACCATCAAAGCGATCGAGACAATCCTCCTCCCTGTCTGTAACAGGACCATGCCTGGTAGCCTCCAGCTGACTGGAAATCTTTGCTGTGCAAGCTGGGAAGGTGCAATAGAGAAGCAGAGATTTTTCTGGCACACACAGCCGACTGAGGCTGCAACAGGCTGTCATCCCCAGCTGCTACTGCAGGTGGTCCTACCCACCGGGGCAGATTAGCCTTCCCACCTTCTGCTGCAGATGGCTGCGCCCCACCCTTACCCCTGCGTGGGGACCACCAGTTAGTACGGGACAATAATCTGCATTTGGACCAGTAAACAGAGGCCAGGCAAGTGGCTCCTGTCAGCCACAGAATCACAGAATATCAGGGATTGGAAGGGACCTTGAAAGCTTATCTAGTCCAATCCCCCTGCCAGAGCAGGAACACCTAGATCAGGTCACACAGGAACATGTCGAGGCGAGTTTTGAATGTCTCCAGAGAAGGAGAATCCACAACCTCCCTGGGCAGCCCCTTCCAGTGTTCAGCCCTGTCCTTTTGTTCAGCCTTTCCCTGCTGCCCACCCTCTGCGTGCCCACAAGCACCTCCTGCCTGCAGCCTTCAGGCTCAGCACTGAAGGTAAACTCACTGGTTTCTCTCTGCTGCTTCACAGCAGCCCCTCACAGCCCAGTTTCACCTGCAACAGAAGGACGGCACACTGTCATCACCTTCATCCCTCTTTGGTGAGAGGGAGCCTCAGGGTGTATCCTGCTGTCACCAACCTCAACTAATCACTTGCTGCGAGGGAAACAGCGCTAGCAAAGGTCAAATCTGGGCTTCCCTGAGAGATTGTTTTGTGGGTAGACAGCTTCTCAATCTAAAAGCCTTGGGGAACCCCACTGGTGCAGTAGGAAGCCTTCTAGCACACCAAGCTTCTTCCAGACTTTTAAAAAGGGGAGTAAAATGGCCACCATCCCATTCCCTGGAGATGCTAAGGAATGGATGCAGGTTGCAGGTTGAATTGGAGTTGCGTGACAGGAGAAGAGTCCCGTCGCAGATGATGGGTCAGCAAGTGCAAGGTGCTGGGGTGAGACAAGCAGTTCATTTATCTGAGTTATCTGCGAGACTCTGGGGCAGTCTCCTTCAGCACAGGAGCAAGCAGCCCTAGTGAGTCAGAGCAGGAGCTCCAGCTGAGCTCAGTGCCCATTAGCCATCCACAGAGGGGACCCCTCCCCACAGAACAGCCCTGGAGAAAAACAACCTCTCTTTGTCAAACTATCTCTCCGTGCCCTAATTTTGGAGGCAAGACAAAGGGCAGCAGATATTTAGGGTGACTGTATTATGAAAAAAGAAGGAAAAAAAAAGAGAGAGAGAAAAAAAAAGAGAAACAAGGGGAAAAAAAAGACAAAACCCCCAGAAGACACCCCTGATGATTCTCCATCCCATCACTGAGTAACTTGCCGTGAAATTGTCATCACAGTGGGACTGTGTACCCCCCAGCACACCATCTGCCCGAATGTCTCCTCTATTCAAACACTAGATCCTGAAAGGAGTTCAGTCTGGGGGAAGCCTTGTCCAGAATAGAGCAAACCAGGAGTTGAAGACACAGGCACCCTGTTTCAACGTAAAAATAACAATGATAGGGGGTGAGGCTGGAGAGGGGGGAGGACATTTACTCCTCCAAATAGGCTGAACTGAATTACTTGGTGAACATAAGGGCTATGTTACTCCGAACTGTAAATCCAGCACTGCTGGAAGGTGTGGGTGGGTTAGGGCACTGCCCTCCTGCTGCTGACCAGCTGTGGGGAGGAGGGACCTTTGTATCCGCCCGCAGAAAGGAAGTTTTCCAGTAAGCATCAACGGCCTTCTCCTTTCCTTCATGTGTTTAAGCCAACATGCTCAGAATATATTCTGTTTTACAAGGATTTGAGCTTTTTCCATTAGTTCTTCGGAACAGTCTGAGTGTATCCGATGTGGAGAAACAGCCAGTCGTGCACCAGCAGGAACTGAATGTGAGGCTTAGTGTGAAGAAAAGCCAGGATCTCAGTTTCCAGGAGGAACTGCTTTAACGTGCTGAGGACACACACAGGGATTAGAGGAACAGCCCGAATGGAAATTGTTCCTTCGTAATCCATGTATTGTACTCCCAGTGCAGACTTATCCTCATCCAAGTACCTTCCCGGTAAGTGAAGTACAGCTACAGATACACAACAGACCCTCGGCGACTCCCATCTCTCCATTACATCTGCAGAACTTGGTCACCTCCTTTGCCTTCCCAAGACTCAGGCAAGTTATTAAAGGGGACGGTGATGGCGCTGCACGTGACAGCTGTGACATTCGTCCTTACTCACCTCTCTCACACCATCCACCTCCAAGAAAAGGTGGTGCTCGGTGCATTGCAGCAGCTTAACGCCAGCACAGCACAACCTTGTCACAGACACTCACCGCCACCCGTCATAAATCAAACAGGAGACTCCTTGCAAGGTCCGCGGGCTGTCAGGCCGATTGATGTAACTGGGTTTGGCGTGTGACACTGCAAATGGAGCAAGTTAGAGGATGCCCTTCATTCTTGCAAATGGTCTATTGATTTCCAGCCCTGCCCTTCGCACCCAGACCTGCACCTGCCGCTGGACCTCCCCAGACTCGCAGGCCGTACCAAGGAGCTGAAGTGAGGGAAAAGCACACGTGTGTTTTACAGGTAATTGGTTTTTCAGAAGGCTATAGAAAAGCTCACGAGACAGGGGCATGCAGGTAAGGACCGTATGTTTTATGCAGGTTCTTGAAAATTCAGTTATGGTTTTGGTATGTTACTTTCAATTCTACAAGAAAAACTGTATAAAGGAGGTGTTTAGGCATTTATAGGTATATCAAAACCTGAAATTTTTACTATTATGTGCTGACTTCCAAGATAAATATGGATAACGGGAGTGCAGGAGGAAAAAGGAACCTTGAATCAGTCCAGGTGTTTTGTGAAAACTGGAATTTCATCAGCTATGAAGACACGGTGTGCATTGCATATACAGTACTCATAGGCTTCCCACCATACCCAGATTTATAGATGTAAGCATAGCTTTGTGCCATCATCTGCACACCCACACCACTTCTCACTCAACACCACAGCAGCCCCTTATCTGCAAGTGGGAAGGATCCACCACAACAAAATCCAAATATTCAGTATTTTAGGGCAGAATTCTTAGCACAGACCGTCGAGAGCCACGGGACACAAAAAGCTGATGACAGGATATCAGTCAGTTCAAGACAAAGTGGAGGTTTGCTAGCATTCCTAGTCACCACAGTTAGAGCACAAACAGTGAAAAGGGTGGGTTTTCTCCCTTCAGATTGCAAAAATGCCTCCCCAACAAGATGGCCCTATGTTCCCAAGCAACTTGAAGGAGATTCAGACTTTTAACCAGCTGTGGACTAGCTCTGACGGAGAAGATTAGGCAATTTATTGAGCCAAATAAATAAGGCACGCTCTGATCAACATCTCATCACCTGTCTGCTATGACTACTTGAGGAGCTCACACAGACCCTCATCTTACCTGGCAGCACTAGAGCTGCTTGACTGGGCAGCTCGACCTTACCTGGTTCCCTCAGCCCTCGCAGCCTTCTTCAGACTTGCAGCGATGGCTTCTAAGGCTCAGGAGGCTTCAGTGTCCGTGAGAGTCCTCGGGCTGTAGGAAGCAGCTCCCTGCTCTGTCGGTGTCGTTGCCTTATTGCCGTTTGTTGAGATGAAGGAAGGCTTCTCCCCACCATTGGTGTTCCTGCATGATGTTGACCTCACATGATGGTGTAAGACGCGCTCGTTTCGCCGGCGCCATCCAAGGATGAAGACGCGTCAATTCCGGTCCTGTCCTGCGGTAACGCGAGGGGGAGCCCTTGCAGTTTTCAATTAACAGGGACAGCGGCAGTGAGCCTTTTCCTACCCCAAATACAACAGCTCAGCTCCCCTAATCAGAAAAAAAAACACCCAAACAAACCTTGGAGGCCTGAACGCATTTCTTATCTTCTTCACAAGGAGCCTGCTCCTGGTTCAAACAAGTGCAAGGCTCAGCTCAGTAGAAGAGGGGATGGTCTCTTGCTTGCTACAGATCACCTCCCCAGACATCCCCGTTTCTGAAGGGGGGCAAGGGTGGACCTCAGGCTCCTTTTTCCAGGTTCTGATATAATTTGCCATTTCAACGCACTCCAAGAATGCCAGGGAAGACACTGCCGCTACCTGAGCTGACTCTGAATAGCCCTGCCACCAAATTTTGGCCAACAGAAATGACAGAAACAATCCTACTGCAAACCCTGGTTTTCGGGAGCTTTGCTGCTTTCAGGAGGCTGGCTTTGGCTGCTGGGCCACACACATCAATTGCTCTCCCTTCACTTTGGAAAAGACCCAGCAGACTTTGCTCTCCCTTGCCACTTCAGCATTCTATGCACAGCACGTCATTATGATTCTACTCATCTATTCCGTTTTTCAGCAGCAAGATACACACCAACTGCAAGTGCACCTACTGCAAGACTTTTTTATTCTTAATAAAACGCTGGTGTCCCTCTCCTTGGGACAGATTACAATGAAAAAGCATCTTACGTGTAAGTCACCAGCTCATGCCCTTCTGCTATGCCAGCCTTCCTTCCTAGTTCCCAATTTTTCTTCAAGTATTCAACAGCATACATTTAATTAACAAAACAATTCCATCTGTTCTGTGAGTCAATACTGACAACTTCACTGGTAAGACACACGTATTTCTCTCGGTGCAGCTGTGCTTAATCTGACAGTGGGAGAAGAACCTGCTGTGCTCAGAGCATCATGTCTAGTATCTGCCAGGCTCCCACCAGGGGTTCCCAAAGGCCTCCTCAGCCCCATCCCTGCTAGTCCCTGGGACCCCTAAGTCACCTACATACCCTAAATGCAGATCTCCAAAGGCACTTCCATAGAACCACTGGTAAAAGAAGGGTCTTTTATTTGCTTACTTACGGGACATGGAAGAACAAGCTGAGATGAAGCAGGCACAACTGGCTAAACCTCATCCATGAGCAGGCCCTACCTCCCAACCTTGGTACTGCTGATTTCATCCTCTACCCACAGCCTGAGGTGCAGGAAACCAAGCGCTTTGGGTCTCCTACAGGAGGGGAGGTCTCCCTGCTGAGAAGCAGCTCAGCCCAGCCTCTCCTAGGTCTCTGTCAAATCACAGTTTATTATACAGCAGCTTCCTCACCGCTGCAGTGCCATCGTCCTCCTGACGGGCTCTTGCAGATTTGTGTCTCCCTTCAGCTTACAATATTAGGAAAATATGAAAAAAGATGAGATAGCATCTGCCTCACTCAGATCCTGCCTCAGCCATAACCCAGAGGGAAGCTTGGCTCATCGCAGGAGATAAAAGGTAGAACGAGATATCCAAGTCAACCCCAGGTGAATCCCACACTGCCAGCCTGAGAAAGGGTTACCTAAAGGATGAACTGCTGACAGGGACAGGAATGTGGTCTGGGGAAAAGTTGGGACCAATCACTTAAACCAGGGACTTGATGCAAAGAAGGAATCTTTTCCCCCACTGCTGTTGTAGACCAATTGCATACTGATTCTGACCTGGGGCTGCTGTTAATCCATGAAATATTTATGGCTTTTCCACCTTCACCTTTTGCTTGAAATGGCTGTGAAGGGTTTTACTTCTCAGGAGGATGATGGATTTTAACTTTTATTTTTCTAATCATAGAATTGCCAAGGTTGGGAGGGACCTTGAAGATCATCTAGTCCAACCATCAACCTAACTGATAAAAGCCATACCTAAACCATGTCTCTAAGCTCTATGTCAACCTGCTTTTTAAATACCTCCAGGGCAGCAGTCTCACCTTCAACATTTGCACACTTGCACCATCAGTGTCAGACACAGTGTACCCCTCACAAAACACAGGCACTCAGGAGGGACACACTGGTTCATGCAGCGCTCCATAAAACCCTCACTGCAAGCAGTGCAAGCACGCAGGGAACAATTAAATCAGTAAAAAACAAATCAATTAATACAATAACACAGTAAGTTGGCCCCGAAGCCAGTCAATTGAATTAGCAAAGCAGGGCAGTAAAGCAGGTTAACAGAAAAAAGTAAACGTAGAGTCATTGAACAGTCACTGAGATGTCCTCCTTCCAGCTGAGCCCAAAACACTTTGGGTTTTTTCTTAATTATCTTTACCAACTTCTGGCCACCCAGCTTCCCCTGCAGCCAAACCTCTGAGGGACCTGACCCTAGAGAACAGCTCAGGGCATGACTTGAGGGCCCTCTTGGAAAAGCTCAGCTCTTCCTGGGCAGCAGGCAGCCTCCAGGGAAATCAGTCTGACCAAGCTAAGTTACTGTTTGCTCTACTTCTTTGAAGACTCCTGGCTCAGCTTGAGTTGATTCTAGCCCTTCTGCACCCCAGATCCATAAGCCGTTCTCTAGGTTACCCCCACCAACCTACTCAATCAAGTGAACATTTCCAAGCCTCTAGCTGCAGGGTTGAACCCAAAAAACATCACCCAGGACTGGGGCACAGATGCAGAATTTGCCTCCGAAGGTGTGCGTGACACTTCCTTAACACCCACCTGAATGTGCTTACAAAGTGGCAAAGTTCTACTTAAATAAATACATACAATTTGCTAGAAAGTTACACCTGGGAGTTGTAAGCAGGGTGGCTAGTGATCAGGCTGAGATCACTATGAAGAGACCGCGTAAAGGCTCATGCTGCTACAGTCACACACAACATTCTCCTCGGCGTGAGGGAGACAACCTGTGTGGACATACTGGGCTCACTCCAAGAGCAGTAAGCCTGCCAGAGGAACGCGGTGCCACCACGGCACTGGTTGCCAACAAGGTGGTGGTGCCATGCATCAAATGCCCAAGCAGAACACCACTGGGTTGTTCATGCACAACAAACCACATTATGTTAGAGCACTGTGGCAGAAAGCAAGAAAAGAGCTTTTATACCACGAAAAAAAAAGGCTTGCATGTACAAGCACTCAGCGAGCAGCTGAGTTACTTCTCAATGCCACCACAGCTTCCCATTTAAAGTTACCTTCCAGGAAATAATGTCAAATACTCTCATTTTTCTGCCACCAGCCATCTACCTCTTCCTTTCACCCATTTCTGCCTGTCTCATAAACTGCTGTTGGCAAGTTTCAAAGGACATGAAAGGTTTGGTTGTAAAAGTTGATACAGCCCTACATTTTCCCCAGTTGAAAGGCTTCTTTTCCTTTCAGCCCCCAGCCTCTGCCCCTGCTACGACTGTCACGTTCTGCAAACAAATCCCTCCTCTGTCAGTCAGATAGACCTGGTAGGTCAGAATTGTGTAAAATACACTGTGCACTTAATCATAAAAGCACCTATGATAGTGATGCACCTGGATGGAACCAATTTCAGTCCTTGAGAGGTTAAGAACATACAAACCCTCTTTTGGGAAACAGGACAACAACATCCAGAGAAGTCACAAGTTAGAAAACAAGTTGAAGTTTTTGTAAGTCCCAGTTTAAAGCCAGAACAAAATACCTTTTGCCCTTGCTTAAAAATAAATGCTAAATTTTCCAAAGATGCTCCCAGCCATCCAACCTACTGATCTAGTTCAGCACCTCAGGGAAAACCCAGCAGAGGGATGAAGAAGTCCCTATGAACACATCAATCCTTTGCATTATGACTTGTTAGGACAGGCCACGAACGCAAGTATCGTCCTCAGGCAGACCCGAAACGGGTACAGCCGTAGCAAAGGTACAGCTCCTCAGCCAAAATCCTCTCATTTTGATGCTACAGAAGCCCCATCTTTAGAGAAGGTTCCATGCTGAATGTGGCAGTCCTTGGTGGGCTGTCAGTTCTGACCATGAACCTTTCAAGTAACCTAAAGTGCCTAAGAAAAGAAACTGCACTGCTGTAAGCTGCTCATGCCACAGGGGCTGGCAAGTTCTTCAAGTTTGTCCTTCAAATCATAGAATCATAGAATCATTTAGGTTGGAAGAGACCCTTGGGATCAAGTCCAACCATCAGCCCTACTCTACAAGTTCTCCCCTACACCATATCCCTCAACACCACATCTAATCTATTCTTAAACACAGTCAGGGATGGGGACTCCACCACCTCCCTGGGCAGCTGATTCCACTGACTGACCACTCTCTCTGTGAAAAAATTTTTCCTAATGTCCAGCCTAAATGAAGTGAAAGGAAAATCTTTATGAAGTCCACGTGCATATCTCTTTTCTCCACATGAGAAAAAGGGACAACAGGAGTGTCAATTCTCAGCACTGGGTCACATGAAACATAAAACAGGGTTTAGTTCACGTGAAAGGGTTCCCCTTCCACCCCAACCCTGACGTCTGCTCCTCTCTCCAGAGTTACCAGGCATACAGCACACCACAGGCACCTTATCCTGAACAGAGACCACAGATGGTGGCAGCAAGATTACTCCTCTACTCCTCCGCCAGCAGTGGGTGGGTGTTACACAGAAGAGAATTGCCTTTTGGGTTTTTTTAAGGTATGGAGAATTTTTTAGCTTGCTCAAGGAACCCTAAACTTGTAACGACTGGCCCAGGCCATGGCAGTGTCCTTGCCAGTTATCACTTTCACCCTCAAGCAACAGCTGAACAGGAAAAAAAACAAAAACAAACCCACAAAAAAGATAACGCTTTCCAGGGACACCAAGGAAAAGGAATCCTTCAACAAAATCTGAAACAAACCAACCAAAGAACATCTGAGGGTTACTAACCAATAAACCATACTTTTTTTTTTTTGTTTAAATATGTTATTTAATGAGTTTTCTTTAAGAAAGAGATATTTGAAGCTCAAATTACAATAAAGTACAATCTTCTAGATCTACAGTAGACAGTGCTATAAACATTTACCAAATCAGGTATTTTCACGTTTGTTCCTCTGCTGTTACTGTTATTATTGAAGGAAAAGAAACTAAAAATCTCTCGTTAACAATCCTGTCCTGTCTTGGCTATTTCATCATAGAACAGAACGAGGACAACAGCCCGTTACCACCATCTTCTCCCAAAACACAGCCCAAATGTCAAAAGCAGGAGCAAGACGCTGTCATGATCACACACTAACACAGCTTTTTAGAGAGTGATAAGTAAAACAGAGCAGTTGGCTGGAGGCAACCGAAAAAGGGGCTTGCTCCTTTCCCAGAGGAATCATAAAAAATGCCAAAGTCGGACTGTAATTGAACTCAATCTTCATTCAACACATTTGAGCAAATCAAGAGTTTACCTCGCTAGTTTTGACCTCACTTTTCCACCTTCTCCTTACAAGTTCCATCTGCTCTCCATATCCAATGTTTTCTTTCTCCCCTTTCTTATCCCGCATTATCCCCTTCATCCTTTCTCCCTTCAGTTACTCAGTCCCAGCGGGATAAGGCCAGAGCACGGCGCCTCTTCAGTCTTCCGGCACTGTCAATACCGTGGCAAAGGGCAAATCAATAGTGCTGAATTAGTACTGAGAAAGAAAAAAACAGAAACAGGTCGATCCCTCAGAGGGTTGTTTTGTATCTTTTAAAGGCCATTTTGCGCAGCCTTTAAATTCTGGAAGCACACGTGGGCACCTGCAGTCAGTGTAGAAATGCCATCGAGCCGAGAAAGTTTCACCACTCGTGGGTTCAAACAGAGCAGAGGCTGGTGAAGCACAGCAAGCTACTGTTTGAAAGCTGCTGCTCGGCTGTTCAGACATAAAAGCAGACGTGAGGTGTAAATTCCATATTTATTATAACAAAAATTATGACATGTTCATTTGTGCATTCAGCTTTTAATATAACTCTCGGTATGTAAATGTTCTACAGCAAATGAGCTCTATACAATCATGCTGGTTGTGGCAGCAGTAAGGAACACAAACAAAACGTGTCGGCAAAAGTAAGGAAAGAAAGAGGCCAGAGGGAAAAAGCGGGTTCCTTTCAAGGGTCTACACCGTCTCGGCTCTCGCTAACCTGTACGCAGCCACCCAGTCCCTTACGCTCAATGACGTGGCCCAAAGAGTCGTTTAAGAAAAAAAGGTCAGTTTTTAAGGTTGTGTCCTTAATGCCAAGGCTACAAAACATGTAAGCATCACTATACAACACTGAGCTATTTACAGGAATTTCCCAATCAGCTGTTCTCTCAGAGAAAATTAGTGAATCTCAGTGACTTAAGTCACCTGAAAGAGTAAAGCAACTCCTAGGAGTTAGTCTCCATATTCTACAAATGTCTATCATTTTCAAGACCAAAAAAAGCCTTTTCTCTCAAAGAAATACAGTATTACAATATTACTTAAATCATTTAGCACTGGCTACTGCCCTGCTTTTCAAACAAAACAAACGAGCCATTTTAAAAAATATTACATCATCATCTGTTTTTCTCAGCAATATATTAAACCTTTTTATTATTTTTTTGTTGTTTTTTTTTTGTTTTTACACTTGATATGTTAAGGGAAGGTTAACTATTTCAAACTTTACCGGTCAAGCGTCTCTAGAAGAAAGTTGATGAATATTAAACCTAACAAACCAAAAAGCTGTAGTTATCTGTAGTGGCAGGATAAGGAAAAAGAAGTGTATAAAGGAAAAGGATAAGGAAAACCCCTGCTGTAATGCGAGCCCCACTGGGTCCCACACTCAAGTCCTCTTGTGTGTTAGTTTATATCTGAGCAGTAGATAGTGGGTCATAGTGGAGTATCGTAATAGTCTGCCAGGTGGTCTGTTGGATACTGCCGCTGCTGCTGCTGCTGTTGTTGTTGTTGTTCCTGGTGCTGCTTCATAATCTCCTTGACTTCTTCCTCGAGCTCTGGCGGGATGATGAACTGGTCGTCGGGATCGGGCTGTGCTGGAGCAGCAAAGTAGCCCCCTGTTTTTCGGAGCGGTGCATCCGTTGCAACTTCAATTAAGTTATGGCTCCTCTCTTGTGGTGCCACAGAACCGTTGCCCCGCCGGCGCCCTATTGTGCCTGTGGCAGGATATTCAGCTCTCCTGGGAAGGCCGGGCTCATCTTCGTTGGCACTGATGACGATACCTTCGTCACTGGCTTCCACTGGCACTTGGAGAAGCTGCTTCTCCTTCGCTCGGCTGCAGTGGATGTCCACCTCCACTTCCACTCGGCTGCCGTTGGTGAACACCCCCTCAATCGGCTCCTCATCGTCACTGTCGAGGCCGTTGTCGGAGAAGGCGCTGGAGAAGGTGGCGCTGGAGAGCTGTCGCTGGAAAGAATTGGACAGGCAGACAGGGTGCAGCATGCAGCGCTGCTCCCCAGGGTAGGCTGGGCTGTTCTCGTTCATGGCTACCTGGGGAGGCTCATCAGAGGCTGTGGACCCCACCTCACTGCTCATTTCAGAGGTGGAGATCTCACTGCTAATCTCCGAAGCCATGCCGCTGCTTGAAGATGGCATCCCAAGTGCATCTGTTGGCCTGTCCTTGATGACCACATTGACAGACTGGGGGAAAATGCCTGGGCTGGGGGGTGGGACCCCATTGAGTTCACAGCAGCAGAAGCTGTCCTCTGTCACGTTAAGCTGAACCACAACAGCGCTGATGCTGTCATTGCAGCCATAACTCTGAGCCAAAGTGCAAAGCTTCTTCGCAGCTGCCAGTGCATCAGGCACGTTTCTGACTGCCTCCACTGCTTCATCCATCGAGAGGCTGTCCCACAGCCCCTTGCTCCCCAGAATAAAGAACTCATCTTGTGGAGTTAGGGTGATGGACTGGACGTGAGGACGCGGCACAACACTCGGGTGAAGGAAGGTGTACCCCAAGATTCTTGTTGAGTCTGTCACACCATTCACTTTTCCATCCTGAAATTAGAAAGGACAGGAAATTGCAAACAAACCAGACCAGGACAGACAGCACCTGCATCTCCTTGTGTTTTACTGATGGCTGTTCTCGCAGCACCCCCAACACTGCCATTTACAGCAGAGAAGACGGAAAAGCGACTTGCAAGGAGGTGACAGAGACGGGATTAGAGCACAGCGCTGGCTGGTTTGCAATCCTGCACTCTGCCTCCTACGCCGTACTGATCAGTCATCAGCATCACCTATGCACAGACCAACAAAGCAGAAGTCTGCAACAAAGAGCCATCTATTCTGCTCCTGCAGCTGCGAGAGCTAACTGGACTAATGTTTTACCAGTGAGTCAGACTTATCCCTTCTCCACCCACGATATCTGGCTTTATGCAGTGCAAAGCCACACACAGCTCCATTTGATATAGGGGCAGGTCATTCAGTTAGGACTCTCCTCTTACAGCTGTAACAATTGTAGGTTTCATCTTGGCTCATCACTTTGGAAACAAAAGTTCATTTAAAAAAAAATAATAGAAGATGACTTTAAATGAAGCATGCAAGAGTCTGCATTTCTCACTCTGTTGAGTTGTGGTGAACTGCTTTACATGCCCCAATTACTTACTACGCTTCCACTTAGACATGCCCTTTCCAAGGGGAGAAGGAGCAGTATGCAAAGGCAAAAATTCCAGTGAAAATGAATGTATTTGAGAAGTAAATCCCCCAAACCCAGGATCCTGTTCTGGTTAGAATCCAAGCTGCCAGAATAAGCAGAGCAAGTGTCTGAAACCGTAAGTGTGGCTATCTGTCAGCCTGCTGGGGATAGCTGCACCAAGCTAACCGTGTGTTCCAGAAGAACAAAGGTGAGGATTTACCCTCACTTGCTCCTGCTGATGACTGCAGTGGTTGCTATAAAGCGGGTAACCACAGAAAAGCAAACCAAGACTAAAAAAAACACAGCTTCCCCTTTAAAACCACTCAGAAGAAAAAAAACCAACCTTGTTGGCTTGTTAACTTCTCCATTAGGAGGCTGACAGCAGTGATAAGCCATCAACATGCATGAAATCAGTGAGTCATCTGAAGATTCAGCACAGAAATTTCCCTTCTTCTCTACGGAACAACATAACGAGCATGCCTCGGTGATGCACACTTATGTTGGAATGACTCCCAACTTGTCACGTTTGAGATCCCAGTCATCATCTCTTCGTGGCAAGATCAAAAGTCACACAACATTTTGCACACACACACACACACACACACACACACACACACACACTCCCGTGCTCATGAGCAAGCAGCAGTGAGCTTTCTGCCCTTTCCTCCACCATTAGGAGGATTCAGTATTTATCTATTCCTGTGCATGTGTCATACAAGGCAAAGCAAAACTGACAGCAGTGGCTTCAAGCTTGTAAGAAGAGAACAAATAGTCTTCTCTCTCATGGTTCAGCTGACCACAGGCTGGGCTTTCCTTTTGGGCAAGTGCTCTCTTCAAGAGTCGCCTGTCATAGGGCAACTCTGGGAACATAGGAGCTCAGACAGCAAAGTCAGCCTGCCAGGAGCAAGGAGTCTCCTAAGGGAAGGACGGCACTGCTTCAAGTTCTCTGCCCTCTCACCCTTTTTGACAGGACAGACTCTTCACAACAGCTCCAACACAACCATTCCTCTCCCCTCTATGGGAAAGGTGTCTGCTTTCCCTCTCCAATGCAACACACTCACAGTTGCTCTCTCCCTGAAGATACCTGAAATCCAGCATGGCAATGGGATGGAAAAGCTACTTGACTGCATCAGAATTTAACTGCACGATATTAATCACCTTGAAAAGTGCGACTCTGAAATCATACCATTAATACTGCCTCTAGGTTACTAACATCAACATGTAATTTCATGCATTGCTGTGCAAATACTCTCCAAGGAAGTTGCAAGTTGCAATGGTCCCTTGACTGTTCTCTAACCTCTGTGATAATGGCCTTATGCTGCTTAATCCTCTTCAGCTCTTCTTCACAACTCATCACGTAACACCTGGACAAAGGCAGAGGTTTCCCATTCCGGCAGAGAACGGTTTGGCACTTCCCCACGTTTGCTGAGGTTAGCGTGAAGCATCCACCAGGGTCCATGGGATCATGTTTTATATGGCAAAGGACAGCAGAGCCTCCAAGTTTTTGTCCAGCTGTTCCAAGTTTCCTGGAATTTAAACAAAACAATGCTTGTTCTTTAATTGGAAAACAAGTGTTATGGGTACTACGGAGAAACAGCCGCCGTTCCGCAACCACAAGCTCTCAGAGCATTGACTCTATGGGATCACTGGGACAGAAACAAAAGTCTCCACTGAGGACTGTAACACTACAGAGCACTGCAGAGAAATCACGTGCAACTCTTGGGCAGTGTGTTATTTACACACAGGCAGACACTCAAATCTGCTCAATTTTAGAGCAAAAAACCCTATCTTTGTACTTTCAAGAGTCACACTGTTGTCTCTTCCTCTGCATCTTGAAGATGTTTGTTTTAAAGGTCAAATTGAGGGAAATAGAGAGGGACAGAAAAGCACTGAGGACTATTAATTGAGTACAGATAGAGCTTAGAGAGGGGGTTCCTATTATCCAGTTGGTTCTTTGGCTTCTCAAGCTACTGATTTTACTATAAAAATAATTATTCTAACTGTAAAAATCTCTATTTTTGAGCAATAACAGAAGGCAGAAATTAACTGTTTTGTGACACCTTCAGAATAATGCTCTTGAAGCATCAAACAATGACCAAGAAAGCACAGTGGCTGTCAACTCCTCCGTAGGGCAGCTCACTTTTCATTTATCATGTCACTTCAGAACCTATTTAAGAGGTTAGTAAGAAACATTTAAGCCTCCTGCTTCAGCAGGAGTCATAGTGAAAAAAAAAGATCTATATCTATGGACAAAACAGTTCTCAGAAGTTAAGTATTTTTAAAAGTTTTCAAAATCCTGTCAATAGAATATAGATTCATTTCAACACTACATTGTGAAAAAAGCCCCATCCTTCCCAGTACTTTGTTTATCAGGGACTTCTCCGATAGTAATTAGGAATTACAGTAATTAGAAAGGTAATTATAAAGGTTACTAAAATTTATATTAAGGCTATATAGGCATAGCTGGTAAGAACTTTTGATTCAAAATCCTGGGGAGAGAATGCACAACTGTCTCTGTATCCAAGCTTCAGTGTGCTTTTTTTTACTGTTATTTTTCACAAATACAGTCCGGGAGTGCTGCAAATCATCTGTAATAATCCTCAATGAATGCTTAAATGCAATTGGAATGAATACTATTTCTGGCTCTCTAAAGAAGCAGTCAGCTTAGCTTGACTTGAGACCAAAATAAAAAAAAACAACAACAAAAGCAGCAGCAGCTTTCTGTAGGAATGCCACATTTCTGTGAAATGGCATTAGTAGTAAACAGAACCACTTAATAAGTACTTTCGATACTCTAATTTGCTATTATTTTTGAATATTTGAAGTATATGGCAACCGCCTTCTCAGCTACTGGTTTAAGGCCCAGCTGTAAGCAATAATGGGAAGAAGCATTTTCTCTCCTGTGTGCAAGGTTCAGTACCACCCCTTTGCTTCCATATCTTTCCCAATACCAGAACTTCCCTATTTTTCCTTTCCGAAGGTGCAGCCATTGAGCAATAAAAGCAATGCTACTTTTAACTTGATCCATTTCCTCAGTCTTTAAGCCAGTTCTCTGCTTTCTCCTTTGTTTCCCTGACCTCTTCGCTCTCCTTTGTTCCAATTCTCTTCGTACTCCTCCTCCTTCTCTCAGTGTCTCCCCAGGCACAATTTCTTCTCCCGTCAAGACCAGCATGCATGCAGGTTTCCAAACCACTACACAGAGCTACTATTACACTCACAGCTATCGTATCACAATCTATTTGGATGAGTCCTGCTCAAATAATACTGAAAGGCCGAACGGATGACAGGAGATAGACATTTCCAAGGAGTCAGACTACATGTTTTAAATATTTGTGTAGCCTTAAATAACTTGAATTGGTACAGAGAAACAAAAAGGATCAGCCCAAGCTCTGCAGCCAATAGTAGTAAGGAATTTTAAAAGATGATCAAGAGATCATACCACTGACTTGGTTATGGCCAATTGTGAATCCTAAGACTTGAAGGAGATAGAGAAGAAAGCAAGCCTCCACCACTTAGTCCTGAGCATTTAGTAACTTTGCAGGTGGATTCCTTGGGGTCTTTTTGTTTGGGTGGGGAGATGTTGAGGCTTTTCTCCCCACACTTGAAAGGAATACGGGCAATATTCACAAAACAAGCAATAAAAGCAAACAGCATAGTCAAATACCATGGCTTTTTTCCCCTCTTGCATTTTTTTGAAGGAGGAGGACAGCAGGTGTCCGACCTGAAAGCGAAGAAGCTGCCCAGTGAGCACACACAAAGTTAAAAAGGCTTCAGACCCACTACTCACCTCTGCATAACAATGAAGGTGTTGATCATGTATTCCTCCTCATTTTTTGTTTTCTGCAGCTCTTCTGCTAAGATGTCGCTCATGGTGCACTGCAGCAGATACGGTACTTCCACGTTGCGGTCACCATCAAAAACACCATAAAGCGCCTCTCGGTTGTCGCAGAAGTTATTGGCTGAAAGTGCTGCCACACACAGCCTGGTGAAAAAACAGAGCAGGAGAACACCAAGGTTGCTACCCACTACTAGTTTCTCGTCTTGTCATTCTGACTACAGAGATGCAGCCTGGTCTGAGAGCTAGTTCTAACCACCTCTGTTCAGGAGCTTGGGACTGCTTTCTGAGCTGTGGAGAAGAGTCAGGGCCATCTATAGTGGTGAAACGTGGACAGAACTATACTCGAAGTCCAAAAGTCTCTTCCTCCTTTTCAGCATGTGAACAAGCCCCTTATTTCTAGAAATAAGGGGAAAGGTATCTGTGAAACAACATCAGTTTAAACTGCACTTGCTGCTCCAAAAGCCATCCTTGTGATTTAACATGCTGATGACCAAGTTGTGCGTTAAATCACTTAAGTAAAGACTTGCTGGCACTTGCTGTGGAAACCTAGGTAGCAGAAGATTTCTAAAAAGGTATTTAAGGAACAAAGGAAGATTCATCACATTGCCAGCAACAGAGACTAGCAGGCTCTTGGTACATTATTTGTCAAGTGCTGCCTTAGTCACAGGAGCTCCCCACACCATGAATATTCAGAGTTTTGGCCATTCTGCCTCTTCCTTTAGTATCTCTGATTTGCTTGGTAAACATCCTTTGGTTGAAGATAAAGAAGCTTTGCAGAGAGGAAAAAGCTTTTAAACACTCAGATCTTTTGCAAGTACCAGAGTCTTGCATAGACAAAATGTGTCAGTTACACTTGTATCTTAGCAACTTCCCTTAACAAAGACCCAAGTGGAGAGCCAGGCAGGGGCCCGGGATACAAACACAGAGTCGTGGCGTGGCCTCTGCCTTTGTGAGGCCCAAAAAGTCCCCCAAACTTTCACTGGAGAAAGGATTTCTTTGTATCAGCACAGAGGCACTCTGCTGCTAGGATGCACACATAATAAAAACCATGCCAGGTCCTACTTGTTCTTAACGCCCGACGCTTCTGTGTAGCCGTGACTCCACACCGCCGGGGCTCCCGAGGCATCGCCGGCCGAGGGCTGGTCGATCCTGAAGCAACGGATATTGCTGCAAAGAGAAAGGAGAGGGGAAAGATGCAGAGGATTGAAATGCTGACACGGTGCCATCTAAAACGCAAAGATAATGCCTTTTTCCCCCTCCCAGTCCTTTGTAATACATTATTAGAAGAATACGGAGCGGGACATCCGGAGTGGTAACTTCTATGCGTCTGTACACAAAGGACAAAAAAGCAGTAAATAACTGAGCCTCTCTGAGGGTGTCAGCTGCACTGCTTTTCTCAACCAGCTTTTCTTGCCCTGCCCTCACCCCTGAGCTATTTGTTCCAAACCTGGTCCAGCAGGAATACTCAAGGCAAATTTGTCATCACTAGCTTGATGAAAGCCAGTACAGGGAAGCAATTTTTTTAACTTCTACCTCTCTCCCACCCGTTTTAATGGCAAGTCTCTGGGTTCTCCTCATTGTACTCAAATGAATCTCCCGTATGACCCATACCATCCCCNAAAAAAAAAAAAGAAAAGAAAAAGTCTTCAGAAACGCCAAGCTCTACGTAACAACCTTCCAAGGAAATGTCCACAGACCAGAAATTTGCTCCATCCTGGTCCTGCACCAACCTGCAAGAGCCAGCCTGCAGCCCCAACAGCAGGCACAGCCCTTCTGCTTTCCCCAACTGTGCATCCAATTTTTGCTCAGGCCCTTGATCCTCTGCCCTCCCATTTACTACCAACGTAGCCTTTGGCCTGAATTTCATAAATCTCAGGCAGTGTACTAAAGACTTAAAAAGGGTCCAGCCCTCTCTGTTTATACCCTTCTCTTCACAGCCCTGCTTTGCTGGGGAGAGATGACCTCCTCCCCACTCCCTTCCAAAGGCAGGGAAAGCGAGCTCCCCACATGCTCCAGACACTTCAAAGGCACCAGAACCTTTCATGAACCAAATGAATCATAAAAGGACACTATCAGAAAGGTCTGACTGTTCACTCTGGGCATTCATTTTTCTCTGTCCAAACCCCTACCTGACCTGAACACATAGAAAGCGCCTTCCTCAAATAACCCGAAGTACTGTCACATCCAGCTCAATTTCTTTTAACACTATTAGTCAGGACATATATCAGTGAGGGCAGATTAAAAGCTAACAAATTTCATAAATAATGTTAAAACCACTGGTGTTTTAAGCCCTTGGTTTTGCAGCCTTCTCTGCACCAAATGGGAGGCAAACATCCCACCAAGAGCATTACCTGACCCCAAACCAAACTGGGATGTCTTCTAAACTATCAGAGATTTTAATTCTGTCTGAACCTGCAAAACACTACACACATGAGCAAACATACTTTCTTTGCAGATGTCTCATTACAAGGCACTTATCCTCCAGGGTGGAGGAACTCGGATGCAAACAGTTTTTCTGTTTTGTTTCTTTTTTAACCGGGTTGACTGACCCCTGGTTTCTGGGCAGGTCAAGGCCCTGGAATTGTCTCAAGGCTTCCCAGCAGTGCTGAAAAAAGCTACCTCAACCCATTGCTTGCAGTTTCCTCAGTGGCAGCACTACAAGCAGACCCTGTGCTCGGAAAGGAATGATAACCAGCAGCACATCATACGCAGGGAATATGGGCTCAGGCTTCCAGACAGCGTAGGTTATTTCCACCCCCCAGTATAAAATTACTCTTACAATTGAACTTGATGCTCTTTCCTAAAAATTGGAGTAACAGTATCTCTTTTTTTCTTTTTCATGTTAATTGCTACTGAAAATTCTTACATCCAGTAAATCACTTGGCAACGTCCTCCTAAGCATGCAAGCCTCCTTTTAAAACCTCCACACATATTTTAAAAAGCAAGCATGCATGACAGGACTCTTCTTCTCACCAGCGCTGCGAATACTTATTAACCTACTACCTGCCTGAACCCTCCTGCTAGGCCACAGATGGAGAGCTGCCTTTCACGGGCAGAAGGAAGGCAGAAAAAGTACCAAGTGCACAAGTATTTTTGTGCCTGCCACAAAAATGGAGTGAAAGGAGCACCTCCTCCCTCGCAGTCAATTACAGCAGGACACCCTGGAAGTCAGTGTGGTCTGTCAGTACAGACACTAAGCAGCCCCTTCAGGAGCTACCTGACTGCGGCTAATGAGTATTAATGAAGAGAATAGACCTGAGCCTTAGGAAAAATTTATTAAAAAAAACCCCAAATAACAACAAAAAATGCACACACAAGGAGAAAAAAGTTTTCTGTGAATGAAAAGCAACACATATGGCATGTAACTGGGCCACACTACCCTTCTACTACTTAGGACTTAAATCTGGACAGTACTGCTACAGGGTGTGACACCTCAATAGTGAAGTGGCAAGAAATTGGCTTGCCCACCTTGTCTGCAGGATTGTACACAAGAAAAGCTGATCTTTCACTTCAAGTTTTGACACAATTCAATTAGCTTTGCAATATATTTATTTTTTCCCTTGTGAACCACTGCAACATCACACAGAGCAAGGTTTCCTGTATACAATAAAACAGCTTTTAAAATGGAGGAACACCCCTGGTTTTTGGTTGTCTGCTGCAAACATGGACTCGTTTTTATCTGTGAAAACTCATCGTTATTCAAATTTCCATTTAAATTTTATAAAATCTGCTGATTCAAGTTAAGAGCAAATTCACACTATAAGTTTCCCTTGCTTGAAAAGCAAATGGGGTTTACAACTCTAGTATCTGATCTTAACCATTTAAAAGCCAAGAACACAAGGCAACTGCTCAACCCTTCAAAATTACATCAACTGTTCTTGGAATCATTCAATGTTTAAGGATCAAAGAGACTTAGAAGGAAATTCAGAGCTGGTATATTTCCCTTCAGGACATAAGAAAAGCTCAAGGAGGCACCACTGTCCACAGATGCTCTGGTTTAGTGCAACAGTTTCCCAACACACTGCAGAAGGAGACACAAGGCACTTGGCAAATTTCAGTTATGGAGAAGACTTAAGTCCCAAGGCAGGAAACAAATAGATGGACAGGAAGGAAACAGAAGGTCCCAAAGCAAGGGAAATAGCATTGCTGCAAGCAGAGGGGGAGATGTGAGTCTTGATGAGAGGTTTAAATAGGAAAATACCTACATATTTCTAGAACAAAGCAGAGAGGTATGAAGAGTAACAAGAAATAGTATGCAAAGAGTTAAAAAGCAGCACAAAGTCTAAACCAGACCAAAGCAGATGAATGCGAGCAAAAAAGTAAGCAGCTACTGGCACATCTCAATGGTGGAATAAAGTACGTATTTTGATTTAATCTAATAATATCAGAAGTAAAATGGAGATCAAACTGGCCCTATAATGGTGATACCAGACTAGCAGACCCCTTCATGCGTTACAGTTGAAAGCAACTGCACTGAAGTGGGTACAGTCAACCTCTTTAACAAAGCATCAATTTCTGATCTCTCCACATCATCTGGTAGTTTCCATTCCACTGACAACAGGGGCTTCTTTCAAAGAGATTTACACTTCTGTCTACTGTGGGTTTGTCACATCCTAGCGACAGGAGCTGCTCTGCCCCCTCCCCAACTCTGTACGGTAACTTACTTCAGCAGCTCTAGGGTTTTGTGATCCAAGGCTAATCTGGGATTTCCAGTCAGGTCCAGCTCTTGTAGTTTTGGAGGCAGGTTTTCAGGCAATGTGACTTCACTTAGTTCATTGCAGCTTAGGTCCACACACTGCAAAAGAAAAGCAGCCAAATAAGCAAGACAACTCCGCTGTCATCAACATCATACAAATGTTAATTAAACGTAGTAATGCACGTTTCATGAACAATAAAGGCTGCAACTGAGATGTAAGACCATTCATTTCATTTAACTAAGTGGTTCTTGCAAAAGAAATTCATATGGCATTTAGCCATCTTACCAGATGTCTGGGACATCTAGAAATATGTTCCCTCCATTTCCATCTCTGGCCAGGTGTCAACTCGTTATAAAACCAGTAAGTTTTGCCCTCTCTTCACAGAGACAAAGATGGTCAGTGCATTTTCAAGTACTTAAGAAAAAATGTTACTGATGAAACCAGTCTTTTAATAGATAAAAGAAATGGAGATAAATACAGTTGGGGCTTCACCATCAGGAGCAGGCTCTCAGGAATTCAGTATTTACTGAGGGATATAAAATACGCAGGGCTACAAATGCCCATGGAGGGAAGGAGGAGTAGAGGGACAAAGGAAAACAATACTGGAGTACTTTTAAATGTGGTTTTAATTTGCGTCATCTTAGATGGATTCATATTTAAATATGAAGTTAATAAATGAGTGAAAAAAATTAAAGCTTAAATATTTCAGAAAAAAAAAGGTGATAAAAACCAGCAAAGAGCCTTGCTGGCTATTCCCAGCTAAGCACAAATTAGCTAGAAAAAGTGCATGAGGATGACAAAATCCCCAAACAAACATCATTCAAAGCTGCATATCCAGATGAAAGTCAATACACAGGGAAAAATATGGCATTTTAGAATAAAACCAACTCTCTAAACCCTGTTACAGGATCACCATGTAGCATGTGCCAGAAACTGCAAAAAAATATTTTTTTGAAAGGACAGAGCAGCCTGATATTTAACATAGGACAGAAGAACTACCCACATCTTTCAGAAAGACCTTTTCCTACTTTCAACCTGAAAAAAGAGAAAGACTTCAAAACCATCAATAAAACAGAAAGCTGGAAGGGGCGTGGGAATGCTTCTCCTAACTGCTTATTTAGACCATTATGTGATTTCCATTCATACAAGCAAGACACTTTCATTTCTGTAGATATATTCAAAGAAATTGGGTCCTGAGCTGGAAGAAGGCATAAGATAACCTACTAAAATCTGGAAAAGAAAAATCTCCTATCACTTTATTAAATACACGCAATGGAAACAACAAATTTCCGACCCAAATCTTGAATCCTGAGGTTGTTCAATGCAGAGACTGTATTATCTACGGAGAACAAACTGCTAACGTTATCTCAGCCTGATAAGGAAATCAGAGTTTAAATCTGTCATGCAAACAAACCAGTAGAACAGCTTAACAGAACATTTATTCCAGCGAGCTTTTTCCTTCTGCATAACTCCTCGCTGCTTCCAGAGAGTCGGTAATTACTCTGCAGATTAACGAAGCTGCCAGCAGCCCTTGCTGTGTTCAGCACCTCAATGCCATTACAAATTTGAAGGAAAAGCGTGCTGGAATAACAAGTACAAAAATCAGTAAAGCAATTTCATTGTTCTCCTTAATGTCCGATACGCCACAGGTAGCGACACTCTACAGCACATCCCTTGGTTCCCAGGCACCAGTGAAGGTAGCTTCATTTATCAGGTTAGGATTTCTTAGATTTTATTTGTACTGTTTGAAGAATAGGCTAAGAGGTACTTTCTGCATATCTATGTTAAATTCAGTCCTTACTCTACTCCCCAGCAAGCTGGAAACCCTATTTCCTAACCGAACCCCCATTTCCTCATGCATGATTTTAAGGCAAGCTGGCTTAGCCCCACCCGTGCAGCACCAGAAGAACAACCCCTGCAGCCTCACCCAGGATTTTGCATTGGATGGGCCAGCTGGAAGACAGGCTTTAATATTAGGTATTTGCTTATGCTGCATTTCCCGTTTTTTAACTGTTTTGTCCAAGGCTGGAAGGGACTTGAGTTATCTCCAGCTACAACTGACAGCAGCCCTACCAATACTGACCTCTCTAACTGGGAGAAAAAACTACCAAAGATTGAAAACTTCATCTCTAAGATGCTACTGCTACTAGATCTTCGCTTATTTTGGATCTCAAGGTAATGCTCCCATGAAAGATAAATTTGATCAAAATATGTGCCAAGAAACCTCCGTATCACCTTCACCTCAGCAGCCCAGCAAGACTGCCATGAAAGAGAAGCAAACCATCAGTCAACAAAAACTGGATGATAAAATAAAGCCAGGTCCCAGGTGGGAAAAGCAAGCCTGGGTCACTGAGCTCTGCTCAAGCAGTAAGGACTACTCAACTGTAAAAGAACATCAGGATGATGGGTAACAATTAAAAAAGTGCCTTTTTTATTTTGTAAGGCACAGAAATTCAAGTCAAACATTGGCTGTAAGGCTGGGCCACTGACTCAGGCATATGTGTTTCCAGCTGCTCAGCCATTCGCAGAAGACACTTCAGTGTGCACAGATAAGCCTAACTCTCAAGTATAAATAACTGGCATAAAATACAATAAAAACCCTACAAAAATGTAATGCATAAGGTATCTCAGAGTCATCCACTGGGCTCTTTAACACAGAGGACAACATGTAACTTCTATAGCCTTGATGATAGTGCATAAAAAAGGCTTAGAGACAATCATATCACTAAAACGACCTTGTGTTTGGAAATCCTGGAGTTACTGCAAGTGTAAAAGCATCATCATTTATACCACCTTTCCTTATGAAATTATTTCAGACAGCATAGTAACTGCTGCTACTAACTGCTTCAGAATCACTGACTCCAAAACCATAACATGTCAGCCTCGCAGGCTAATTAAATACAAAAGCAAAACAGCCATTACCTCAGGTAACAGTTTCCCAAGAAGTTTAGCGCGTTTGAATGCCACCTCCGTTAAAATTAACCATCAAATATGATCTAATCACAGAGCTGACTTCAGACTATACACATTTGTGCTTTGCTACAAGCAAGCTTATTTCACCAAACAACCAAATCCACACTTAAGCACTACATTCTGATTTCAATTTGGCACATTTTGAATTCTCTCACATACTTAAGAACAGCTGCAGTGAAGGTAAGTAGCAGACACAGGCAGACAGCACAAGTTTGACCTCCAAACTAACAAACACTAATCCTGATCTAGAGAAGTCACCAGGAGGCCAGAAGAACCCATTTGCCCCAATAGTGTACCTTCCCATCGGGCACCTGCATGATCTCACCTCACCTAAGTCAAAACCAGGCATGAGTACTGACCAGGTATTTTGTTTCTATGAAGGCAGTCAGTCCTAGAGCACTGTGCCCTCCTGAAGGAAGTCATGCACACTATATCTCTGCAGTTCCCAAACCAGTCAGTGACATCCATGCCTCTTTCTTCTGCTAAAGAGGACTAAATAACCACAGCGAACCAGCAGGCAGAAACTGCCAGGTCTTCCAGGAGCAGTTCTCTGCTAAGCGTTGGGGCAGAGCAGCGCTTTAAATACTGACACTTTTAGAAAAACTTCAGCTTTCCCAAAAACACAGGAACAAAAGGGAAAAAAGTTAATTACTCCCTGTGTGTTTACATGATCCTCTTCTCTTTTTTGTTAACACTGCCTTCCTACTTTTAAAGTCATGTTTACTGTGAGAAGCCTCCCTAACCCACCCCAATTCTTCCTCTAAGTAAAAAATGTTTGCTTCTGATTGATTCTAAATGGCCCTCTGCTTCCTCTGGCTATTGTTCCAAAGAGGGAGGAGTATTCAAAAGACCACAAGTTTGCTTGAGATTTCCGGGCTAAAACCACAAAGCTCATCTTTACATCTACTTGCTGTCCAACAGAATTACTGCTCCTGCTGCTGGGCCTGACCCTGGACGCTGAGGCACGCAGCCGGGGAACTCGGCCTTTTGACTCCATGGAGCGCCTGAAGGACACTTAAGTTGTTTAGAGTCCGTGAATAGATAATCAGTTCTCAGCCTCCCAGGACACCGGGTGGTTTTCTGCCCTGTCACAGCATTTGTATGCTGTGAGCTAACCCTCTCCCCAGCTCCAGCCGGCAGAAGCAGCACACAGTGCGACACAGTCTGCACTATGGGCAGGTGAGAAGAGGGAACCCCGTTGGCAGAAGATAAGCAGTAGTGCTCTTCAGCATGAGTGCCTCCTATAAAAAGGAGTGTCAGGAAAAGCACAGAACCACTACTGGAAACATACACGAGAGAAGGATTAAGCATTCCTCTGGTTGTGCAAAATATGACTGCAATTAGGAAAATTAAAGTAGCTCACCCAAGTACTCAAATCCTGCACTCCTGGAATTTCTCTCTGTCCCCAAGGCCTACCCTCTTTTGCAGCTTCGGCAGTTTTTAACACACGCTCTAAACAAAGTCCATTCCCACACAATCAACCAATTGCCAACGCAACAAGAGTTAATTACGCAGAGCTCTTGCCAAATGTTTAAGTCATATCATAACAGACTGTGACAGGAAGACAATTAACACTTATTTGGCAGAGAAGATAGGATCTAGTGAAGGTGAGCGTAGAATGAGATTTTGAGACTCTGCTTTCATTCCACTTTGAGGCAGCAGAGGGACAAATATTTTGCATATGACCTCACAGGAGAAAGTAGCTGTCAGATATCTGTTATCTCTGAGACTATCCTGTAGTAATGAGAGATCTGAGGAGAGAACAGAGTTAGTAAAGTTGCATTATACTTGCTTCTTCCTAAGCACGTGCATTCCTTACCTTTATTTCAGAAAGCTGCATGACTTCTGGGAAGACTTCAATGCAGTTGGAGTGAGCAATTACAGTATGCATACGTCTGCAGTTCATGATGGTTGTTGGAATGGCTTTCAGTTTGTTCCCACTAATATCAATTTCCTCCAACTCTTCCAGCTTGGCCATTTTGCTGTGAAAACAAGAGTTTGAGAATTTTTCTTTTAATAGACACACAAATTTTATTTTGAAGTGGCGATAAGAGCAGTGGGCTTCGTTATTTTAAGAAAATCAAATTGCAGGCTTTGATCCTTATTCACAAAGTGCCTGTCACCTTTCCTCACATCAGATGCTAACACAGCTGTGGAACGAAATGTGTGCTGCTTCTGTCAATGTTTTGTTAATGCTACTTTTCAAATGACTAATTTTGTTTATGTGCCCCCTGCTCACTAGGTCACTTTCACTTTTTCCTCCTTTCTTCCCCCTCCTTTCAACTGTAGTTTCTCACTTCATCCCAACATTTTCCCCTCCACCTTCTAGCATCCCACTCAGCCCTTCCCCCTAATCCATCTCTCTCCCTCTCTCTTGCTATTGAAGCCCAGCTGCTCAGATCATCACACAAGGACAGAGATGTCTCTTCCTTTATTTATTGGCATCTCTTTTCCAAGGTTGTACCCCACCAGTTTTACAGCACATCTTACACTTGAAAGATTTCTGATTAAAACAGAGTGAACCGAAAGTACAGAAACTGCTGCCAAGGCAGAATCTCCTTCTGAAGGGAGAGGATTTTTCCCTAGTGGCGCTGAGTCCACTTCCAGAGGACGTTTCCAGACTGCCGTGCTCAACGAGAAGCCCACCAGGTGTGAGCAAAGCGACTGAGCCAGGGAAAACACATCTTGCTTAACTTCAAAAGCATACTGTGGGTCATGCTGAAGTAGTCCAGGTGAAAAGAGTTTCAAACACAATCAAAAGCACACCAACTAAGATGTAGCACTCCCTTGTCCATGTGATGCAAGAGAGGGCAGCAACAATGCAAAAGGGCACAGCAGGTGAATCCACTCACTGTAGTATCACTACACTCAAATACAGCCTGTGCCATGTCATTTCTGTGCCATTTAGTTCTCATTGTGAAAATGTTTCATGATGCCCACCCGCTGGGGGACTAGAGGCAGTGCAACCTGTCACTTACCTCGCAGGAAAGCTCTGTAGGCGATTGTAAGCCATGTGCAAGATCTTCAGGTGTGGATGGCCTGTTAACAAGGGCACGCATTTATCTGTGAGGTTGTTATTGGTCAAGTACAACTCCTGCAAGATGCTATGGGTTTCTTCAGAAAGAGTGGCTGGAGGAAGCATTTCCAGTTTGTTGGCAGAGGCATTAAGAAATCTCAGGCTGCAAAGAGAATTTGCACAGGGGAGTTTAGTGAAATATCCTGCAGGCTTTGTGTAGACATATAAATAAAATCTCTTTTTAAGAGTTAAGGTAGTTATAAAGCATAAGTCAAAAGTAACAAGTTCACAACAACTGTCAGAAAGTCCAAAAGCCTGGCATTTTATGAATTCTGATTATGTTTTTGACCGAGCACATTTGTATGAACAAAACATCAGCAAACGTGCGTGCCAAAATGCCTCTATTCCCTTATCAAGACCTCATTACCTCCAACACTACTACAGATGCACCTACAGGTAAGAGCAAGAACAAACCACATCATTTCCATATGCATTCCCCATAAAAATGAATTCTGAATTCATCATCAACAAACCATGACAGTAGAGCTGCTCTTCAAGTGACTAAAAGAAGTCACTGGTAAAAAAAGTCCGCCAACTTTTCAGTATTTTGAATACTGACTAGGGTGCAGACAGTATTTACTTAAACCTGCAGGCCTGAAAGCAATTACAAAATATGAGAAAGTGCTCTTTGAATATTTGGATAACTAATGATGCACCAATCACAAAAATAACCCCTGAAACTAAGCAGTAATTTGCCTTTTAGATTTTAAAGAAAGACAGTACTAACAGTAAATTAAATTAAAGAAGTTATATACTTGCTTGCTGATGTATGCAGTGAGAGAGCCAGATCTATAGGTAGCTCGAGTGCCCTTCCCCTGTTCCCCAAATAGCAGAAGCCCTTGTCGATATTTTCTGCAGTCACATTACAAGCAGCAAGGACTGAAGAAGCACGGAAATGAGCTACGCTTTCTCTCTCAAAGGGCTTTTTCCAGGATGAGAACAAGACCTGTGGAGGTACAGGCACTACCCACTCCTGCCAGAGAAGTTCTGCAGGCAGAGGATTCATGTTTCTCTAGGGGAGCCTGGTGATCACAGCAGTACTGGAGGAATACACGCTGTAGGCATCTTGAGGGCTAGAATTCACACAGCAATTCCAAAGAGATGGAAAAATAAGGCTATTTATCCTTTAGTGACCAATTCTGGCATGACCATGCCTTTTCAACAGAAATAAAACCTCTCTTCCTTCCTTCCCTTTTCAGAAAAGGCTGCCTTGGAGAACTCTTGATACAGAAGTGCGCGCCTGCCAGTCTGCAGTGACTGCCTTCAAACCAGGCTCTACTGCTGCTACTGACTCACGGGAAGGGGCAGCTGCAATGGGCAAAGCTGCATTCCAGAAACAAGACTCAGTAATGAGCTGTCTGAAGCCTGTAAAACCACAGGTCCTGACACAAAAGGCAGGTAAGCTTCTGTCACTGATCTTAAGAGAAAGTGATAAAACATCGATAGCTTCTCCCAGGCACGCAGGAATCCACACTGACCTTTAAGGTCTGTTAATGAATGAAATGGATTTGCAAGAGTTGCAGCTGGTTGAAGCTTGCTCAGCAGCAAATAAGGGTCAGACATGCTACAGAGGAGTCACGTGGAATGCCAAAGGATTAAAAAAACCACTATTTCTATTAGAAGCCCAAATCTCTCAGCACTGCACGGAACTGAAACTAGGTTAGCTGCTTTACACAGACGGAGGAACACACTTCGGAGAAACACAGTTTAATCCTCAGGCTCATTCATTATTCACAAGGGTGGTAAAACTCCAGAGGAAGAAGGGAGGAGGGAGGATTAATACAGAGAAGGGAACAGGCAGCTGAAAGGATTTTTAAAATTATTTATTTTAAAATGATGATGCTTAATTTCACCCTTTAGCAATAAACTAAAAGTATATTCAGCTCATTCAAAGTGGGATTATTACACTGAAGCACACCACATCAACAGTTCCTGTACTTAATTAAACACCAGCAAGCACACCTCTTACTGAAGTACAGACAACTATTACTTTGGCAACTTCACTCTTATATACATGACAGTCTCCTCTCTCTCTCCCTCCACAAAAAGGCACTTTGATTAACATTAAACCCATAATAGATTTTGTACCACTCATAATACAAAATGGTTATCTTAACTCAGCCTGGAAAGGCTTAAGTAATAAAAAGATTTAAGGCTGCTGGGAAAAGTAAACGTTTGCAGGAATACAATGGGATGAGGAGATGGCAGCAAAACAAGCCCCAAGAAAGGGCATATTCCGCTTCCTGAAGAGGGAGCTATATGGTACTTAAGTTCTTGCAAGCCAAGGCAGAATAGCCTGGAGTGTTCCACAGGTACCTTCTTTTAATAACCAAATGGAGCCAAACAACCTAGAGAGCATCCTATGGCTATGAAGCTCAGAAGAATGCAAGCTTGCTCTAGTACAGTTAAGCCAAAACACAGCTGAAAGCTTCGAGTAAGAAAAGGTACATTGCTCTGATAAACTGATACAGTCTATGACACTGAAGCCATTTTAAATTCAAAACAAGAATGAATCAAACAAAAGCTCTTCTGTTTTTAACAAACTTTCAACATTGGTGGAACACAACATGAAATTTCAAGGTGTTTCCTCATTGGTATTAAAAGTGGCCGTAAGCTGTGTATTCCTGCCAAAAATAAAGTCTGATGCATGCATTTTCCAATGGGGAAAGTACTCTGTTCCACCCTGCCCTTGTGTGCTTGAGTTGTCATCCCTGACTGTGTTTAAGAGTAGACTGGATGTGGTGTTGGGGGATATGGTGTAGGGGAGAACTTCGTAGAGTAGGGCTGATGGTTGGACTTGATGATCCCAAGGGTCTCTTCCAACCTGAATGATTCTCTGATTCTGTGAACATTGTAAATAAATCTCCATGATCCTCACCTACAGCTTAATGACTTGATGCAAGCAAGGTTTATAGGTGGATTGCAAAATCTTGCCAACAGTCTAGAATGGTCACCCTGTGGTAGCAGGGTATCTCACTTACCCCATACATAACAACTCATGGCTCGGTAGCACTCAACAGGTCCAGTATAGTCTCACACTGATCTCTGTCTGCAGCTGACATCATTAGCATTAAATTAACTTTTTTAGAGAGGAGTATGCCGCTTATTTACATGTTCTTTTTGACCAGCTGTTAACATTCTGAAATGGTTATTCTTTCAAGATATTCTTTGGATTTTTTTTTTTAAAAGGGGGGTAAAGGGGGGATGATGACACAACACTATTCTATAGGCAGAGAACAGAATGCACCAGCAGATTGCTATTGCCAAAATTTTGTCTATTCTGTGCTATAATCTTATGTCAAAAAAATATTAAAATTCTGTACTTGCCTATCGGGTTTTCCCTCACACAGATATAACACAAGTCCTCCACCAGGTTATTTCCACTCCCCCGTTTCTTCACCTTCACACAGCTGCTACCTTAGAAGGCACATCTTACAAATGCCCTCTAGAGGAGTGGAAATTTACTTGTGCACAACTGTTCTCCTCCCTCTTGCGCATGAACTAAACTGATTCATGTTCCTTGAAAATATCCCACTCATATTGCTTATCAGATGGAAGCAGAATGTCAAGTATTAAAGCTCAGTCCAAAATTAATTGTTTCCCTTTCCAATTCCACCCACACACTATACCACAAGCTCATGAAAAAGTACAGCATCACTACAAAAACCTGAATTCAGCAGCCTGTGCACATACCAGAGTATAACATAGTGAGGAGAGCATGAATTAACAAGGACTGAAAGAGTGTTGGAGATTAAGAAAGAAATGAAGGCGCTGGCAGAGAGATGCCAGAATTCTTCAGCTTTGACAAGGTGCAAATTCTCCTCTGGGGTAATAATATAAACATTGATCTCTGTCTGGAAGAAGCCACCTTTGGTTTTATGGGGTATTAAAGTACGGTCCCTTGCTGGGTTTAACTTTTGGTTTTGTCCATGAGACAAAATAGAAAAAAAACCATTCTCCCAAAGAATAGGCTAGAATCAAGGACAATGATTTAATTCAAAAGACAAAAAATAACAAAAGAGACCTAATATGCAGTCCCATGCATTTCCCATTTAAACCCAGAGGCTTTTGGTCTCAACCTGAACTTCCAAAAGGAGAGGAAAAAACATCTGCTACTGAAAACTGCAAAAGGTATGAGATTTTTTTTAGCAACGATGCCCACCTCTAGCACACACAAAAGGTGACTGTAGACAATTGTGAGAATACAGCATGTCCTAATTCCTCACTGTTTTCTGAGGCAGCTTGGCAAGCTTGGCTTGCTTGTAAGACACAGCCACCACTGACAAAGACATGTTCTCCAGAAAGCTTAGGAATGTTCAACATTAAAAGGAGCAACACAGACAACTGCATCCAATGGTGAATCAGCAGCAAATCAAACCCACTGTGCTTAGCTTAGGATATGCAGAGAAATCAAGATCTCCAGTTTGGCCTATGCCCCGAGATCTCCATCAGCACAGAGCAATCAAAATACAAAATTTCTTCTTCAGTCCCTTCTGCAGAGACGTGCCCTCAATTTCTGATCGCCTAATCCTAAAATAATTTTATGATTGTGGTAGCAGGTGTACAAGGAAGAATCCTGCAAGATAAGCATGTCAGGGAAAAAAAAGAAAGAGGGGAAAAAAATAATCAAGGCAGCTTTTTGCCAGCCCATGAAAAAAAAAGGGTATTTCTTCTTTAAAAAAAAAAAAAAAAGAAAAAGAAAGAACAGAAACATTTGAGTGAATCCCCTTCCTGTTGATTGACAGCCAAAAAACCCACTTTGCTGCTGTCTCCCCAGCTCTTACTTTCTAACCTATCTTTAGCCATTTCATTAAATGGGATTCCCCCAGTTTCTAATGCGTCTGCTTGCAAACCCTAACCTACCAGCAAAGAAAGAAATGCAGCTCAGCATTTCTGCAACAAAAGTATGTTCATCAAACACTCCAACAGCTCTTTGCATTCATGTGACTTTGTTTCCTCCCTCACTTCTCCTGCATCCACAGTAGGACTGAATACTTGCATCAACAAGAAGCAGCTACAGTGGGTAGAAATGGCAAATACCAAACAAAAGCAAGTTTAACTGGGTCCAAAACTCAGAAAAAAAGACAAAAAACCAGACCCAAACAAATGAAATAAAATCAAAATACATAAACAGAAGATCAAAACAGATAAAACCAGCTGAACAAAGCCGAAAACAGGAATCATGCATTCAAGAGCCTAGATGGGCTCTGAACAGCTGCCACAGGCTTAGCTACCACAGCTGGCCACTACCAGACAGGATAAAACAAAGCCCAAAATTTAAGCTGTGCACATCACAGCTACACATCTTAACCATCAACTGCTTCAAGCACTATGATGGCTGTTTTAAAGGTTTATACTGGAAGCATTCATACTAACTGGAAAGGAAGCTTAGGCAATAGGCAAACCTTTGCCCTTCACCACTGTGTCTCCATTTTTAAATTCCCTGTGACCACTGACGCTGCTTTTCGACCATACCCAACTAAAGCTCTTGAATGCTTGCTGCAAAGAGCATTTTGTACAACAGTCTTCATGCCACCAAATGGTAGTTTGCTGCAAGCTGGTCAAGGAAGGCAGTAAAAAGTCTGTACGAAACTGGGCAGAGCGGGAAAGGCATCAGAACAAGTGACGCAGTAGAGAGAAATGAAAGGCTGCGGGAATGCAGGTGCACGAACCCAAGTTCAGGACTCGGCTTGGGAGTTTCCCCCCCCAACGACTGTAGCACTTGCACGAATTCTGTGCTTTTGCAGCATCTGGTAATGAGAATTGAAGGGATTATCTGGCTGCCTCTGTGGCGCTCATCTTGCCAAGAAAATCCCCACCCTACAAGAGAAATCCTCGCTAACATGATCAAGATGTGCATACTTTCAGTGGAATAAACAGAACCAAGTTCTGTCTTGGTCAGAGAAATGTTTCATAGGCTAGCCCTCAATTTCTCCTCAAGCAACAGTTTAAAATGGAATTAATTAATTAAAAAGCAGAACAACAAAATATCCCTAAATTATACTCTTCAGCAGAGAATAACACCTTCCATTGTTTTTTGAAGGATTAAGGTAGAAAAGCAACAATCGCTGATTCTCCTATGAAAAGAACAGAGATTTTTCAGGATATTTTTTTTTTCTGAAGGTGATACTTTCTCTTTGTGCACCAATGCACCAGTTTCCCTCCCTTCCTCAGATGTTCTAGATGTCAAAGCCCACCAGTGCTTGTGCTGAAGCTCGCCCAAGGCACTTCACACCCACTTCCTCAAATATTCAGGATCGAGAAGGAGAAAGCGTTTATAATTCACAGCATGAGACTTCATATCCAGACAAGATATCATCTGTCAGTTGCACAGGCCCGAGTACCTTTCCAAAAAAATAAACTAATCTTTTCAAGGCTGCAAAAGGTAAGTAATTTCACGGAGAGATAAAGGTTCTGTAAGGTAAAGTGAGTTTTCCAACATTACATGCTGGGTAGAGACCATGGCAAACCTCTCAGGAAACCCAGCTCTCTTGGCACGTCTGGCAGTACAGATTGTACTTCCCAGGGAATGCTTGGAGAAGAGAAGCATTTCACCTTTTTAAAACAAAACAAACCCCTGAGCACCTTCCCCTGGTCCAGACCGGTTTTCGGTTGGCACTCAGCAGCTGACAGATGCAAACATTTGAAAACAAAATAAAAAGAAAGATGTTTCCCCATAGGAAATTCCCAACTTAAAAGTCGGACATTGCGCACTAATCTGCACTGCTCTTTTCCTTCAGAGCTATCACTTTTGCAGCTGTCATAGGAGCACCAGTATGGACAAGCCATCTGCAAGCCAAGTCATCTAAACCAGTAGCAAGCAGGGAACAAGAAGGAAAACCCCACCCAAGCCAATTGCTTCAGTTATCATCACAAGCATCAGAGCCTGCAGCAGTGAAGAGATGCCAGAATGGGTAAGCCCTGTTCATCTCCTGTGACGGTGCAAGACTTTGTTAATACCCACAGAAGATTCTGAAAACACATGCTCTGTACTGCTTGGAAACTGCAGAACATCAAATCTGCAAAGAGGAAAAAAAAAATCTCCAAGCCTAAATCAGCCATTTTATACTGTTATTCAATATAAATTTTAATTCTTTGCAAAGTTCTGGGAATCCTTGCCCCGTCTTGGTCTTGGCCTGTACTTGTTCCTTTTAGTACTGCAGAGGGAGGAAAAATAAAAAAAGGAAAGGAAAGCGGTCTACAGTTCTGTAGCTCCGTTTAAAAAGATGAGCTGCAGTACAGAGAATTCAGGTTCTCACTGCCAAAACTGCAATAATCTACATCCTAGACCTACAACCTGATTTTCATAGAAATTTTACAAAATTACTTCTCTTTGCTTTTAAAGATGTCAGTAGCTTTCTGAAACCAATGTAAAGGTTTCTTTCCTTTCCTAGTTAACACATGGGAATTTAAACTTGGGACCTGTAAATAGCATTTCTCTTGACCTAATCTTGCAACTTCTTGTAAAACAAACTTTTGACATGATTTCACTTCTCAAGTTCATACCATCTCAAACTGTACAACAGTTTGAAAAGTCATCGATATGACAACTACAGCTGATGTGAAACATCCTTGCCACATGAAGAGGCTATGAATTTCACCACTTCTAAACACAGACGTGCCAGGTAATTGCAGTTATCACAGTAGTAACATTGCTAAATTTCAATGCTTTGACTGCACTTTTATGTAAAGTCTCAACTGAAACAGTAAATTAACATCAGAATAACTTTGTTAATAATCAATTTATTCCAAAGGAGTCACCCTACACAGACTTAAATGTGGACAGGTATGCAATAGTTGTTCAAAAAAAAAGTACAAAAATTATTTGAAATGTTCTTTAAAGTAAATCAAGGCTGAAATGTCATACTTGTTTCCAGAACCAAAACTGCATCCTAGTAAATTTCAGCTTTTGAAGATTAACTTTTAATGTAAATGATAAATTCTTCAGAGCCTTACCGCTCAAGAGCAAGTAAGAGTTTATTTAGAACCAGCTCAATCACCAACTTAATTCTCCTACACCCAGTGCTGTAAATCCCAGGAAATCCAGCCAGCGGTTCATGACAGAACAAACAGCAGTATAAGGGTAGGGGGTTGCAATTCTCGTAACTGGGAGAGGAGATGTGACAGTGAGATCGTTACTACTTTTGCTTCCCCACCTCTCAAGAAAGCCAGGAGCTATGCACTGCTTTTGTCACAGCGAGGATCAGAAATGAAACCTCACAGCACACAGTCTCACTGTCTGTTAAATTATGCATGGGCTGAGCACTCAGAAATCCCATGACTATGTGTGGAAGCGCAGAGGTACAAGGAACCCCGACACCAAGCAGGGCAAGCCCATCCACCATCCCCAGACTATGCTACTAACCTCCCTTATTTCAATTACAGCCACTTTACAAAATATAGAATCATATATGTTCATATTTGGGAAGACAGATTATGAACACTGTGAGACTAAAGAAACAGCAGCATAAGCATAAAAATCCAGAAAGCTGGTGACACCAGCTAAATTTGCGACAAACATTTGAAAAACATAAAAAAATTGACAGAGCAAGGACAGGGGAATAACTGAGTTACTCTGACAGCCTTATGCACAGATTTTGTTTTGTTTGACAGGTATAAATAAGTTCTAGCCTCTGACTGAAGGGGGAAAAAAAAGCTTTCACACTCCATCAAACGTGCCTAAGAAATATGTATTTAAAGAAACTGCCACTAACCCATCTCAATGTATGTAGTAGAAAATAGCATGTGCTTCACTTAACAGCTAGATTTCAAGGAGTAGGTGTTCAGCAGAAGCTCGGTGGGGAAAAAGAAGCAACCATATAAGGCAACAAAACCAGAATAAAAAGCATGTGTTTTGGTGAGCTGGGCAGACATCTGCTCCTACCACATAAGGCTTGGGAACTTTCAAATCAGGGGAACCTCAGATTACCCTTTCATCCAGGAAGTAACACACAAAGCAAGGTTCCTCACACACAGGTCGAGATAAAATTTCTTTATATTTACCTGTCTGCTTTCAAAAGCAGGTTAGATGGCAGTTCAACCAGCTGGTTGTGTTGCACGTCCAGGACCTCCACTTGTGTTCGCTCAAGCCGATCCGGTAGCCTTGCTAGCATGTTATGTCCTGCCAGCAGCTTACGCAAGCTACTACTGTAAAACAACCTGAGAGAAATAAAAAACACCAAAAATGAGAAAAATCTAACCCAAAGAGATGCTTTGAGAATTGAGGTGTGCTATCAGAGCTCGTTACAAAGAACATGATTCAGCCAACTGCTCGGCAGACATGGTATTAATTACGCACAGATGCAAGAATGTCTTCCCACTCTCCACCAACTTTTTGAAAAGGTTGTTCAGAGACAGGGAAGGAGGTTTAGGGATGATTCAGGAGCGAAAGTAGTGAGAAAGCGTTATCTTACTGCACATGAAAATAGAAGCACGACGGTGAAGGAGGTAATCGCTAAGAATGGTTGCAGAAAACTGCACATGTGGGATCTCCCCAGCTAATGGGAGAACTTCACAAGTGTAGGTGAAATCACCAGCCACCTCACAAGCTTCGTAGTGCTCTATTCCTCATGTGCTGACTCATAAATCCAATGCAATTCCCCAACCCCCCATTTTCCTTTCCTGTTAATACCAGACTAACATAAAGCCTCCTTTCCAGTTCTACAGCAAATGAAATTTATCTAATCGGCTTTACTTTCTTGAGCTTTTACAAGTGATGGATGACCTGGACTCCCACCCCCCTGCTCCATTCTTTGGGGGGCTGGAGAGAAGGGGAGGGGAAGAAGAGAGCAACATAAAGAGACAAGAACAAACAGCTGTTTTGATCAAATAGTAAAGCTAAAAATTGCAGTATAAGCAAGTAATAAGGAGTTTAAAATCTGTGCCTGAAGACCTCAAAAATGGAACAACTCTTGATTTTGAATGAGAATCACTTTCAGCAACTTAAGAAAAAAATAATAATCTTCCTATGCCACCTGTCTTACATTCCCTCTATCGTTGTGTTTAATCTGGTGAGCCTGCACATAGCGCCGACCTGCTTCAATCAAAGACTCTCCAATTACTCAGCATTAAAGCAAAAATCTTCTTCCCTCTGTTACAATGACCCAAAACCACATAAAGAGCCTCCCTACAATACATCAGGTCATCAGACTGTTGTGCCAAAATAATCAATGAAGTATGCTGAGTATTTTCCCCTTGACAGATACAGTCATACTCCGTATCTGTGTGCCAGCATTAACAGTTATCTCAGTTGGCTGGATTGTCTGCGTTATGACCATGGATACAAGTCAACAGCCCGCCCTGTCATTCCAGAAGGCTGAACACAGGGTGAAGAGACTTACCATAACAGTGATAAGTGTATCTATTGTGTTTTTCTCCTTTAACCATTTTTGTTTCGCTCCACTTTTAGCTGGAAATCCTTTTCAGTTATGGATTTGCCTTTCTACTCTACTTTGTTTCTTAATCAAAACTGACCAGTATCGTCAACACCAAAGGGAAAAGTAGAACTGGTTGACAATGTCTCCAAAAAAAATTTATCACCTTGGGAATTTTTTTTGGATGGGTGGGGGCGCTGACACTTTAAAACAAACAAACAAAAAAGTTCAAATCCTGGCAAAATCCTTAACAATGAGCTTTTCCATTAAAATATATTTTATAAATAACTGAGAAGCACTGAGTAAGTCTTTGGGCTATTTTTTGCTTATTTTCCAAGTTATACAGGTACCACAGGAACTGGGCTGCCTGAAGACAGACTGAACCACCAGTGTTTAACTAAGCAGGCTCCTGATAAACCTGGACACCTAGTTCTCAAGCTTGGAGGGGAACTAAGATGCTGGGACTTCTCTTTGTTATGGGCAGCTTTCCAACTTCCCAACTCCCACTGGAAGTTTTGATGGGATTAAAAAGTTGTAAGGACACGCACATTGCTCAGCATCTCCTGAGAGAACATGGTCTGGTGAAAGCATTCAACCAATTCCTTCGGTAGGCAACTGTTCAAGAGAACACAACTTTGAATACAAATGGATCTTTTAAAAAAGCAGACAAAAAGGAACAAAAATATATAGAGACATCTGTTCACTGGTGGCAGCAGGGTCATTGTGGCAACTCTTAATTGAAGCATTTCCATTTTCTTTGGGGAATCTTTGGCAATCTCAGGTTTATGACAACGAATTTGCCCTGCATAGCCAAAACTAAGTACACTTTTTGTTATTTTTCAGTACTTTTAAAGCAGAAATGGCTGCATTACAGTCCAGTGTACATTGTTCCCATTTTCTTTAGTCGAGACAAATATTAGTACACAGTCCTCTATCTCAAATATTCAATTTTTTGTCTTCAAGGATTGTTTATCCTGTTTCAAGAGGCAAACACACCGCATCAACAGTATCTTGTTTAGATTAGGTGAAACCTTCAGCCTTGCAGGAAACTGCTGGTCAGTCAAGGCTTGAACATTTGTGGTTAGAGTTGCAAGTATCCTCCCAGTAGATCCCTACTCACTCACTTCACAGGTTTTCAGAGCACTATTCTATGTAGAAGGAAAAGCACACAGCGGTACACATGAACACACTTACTGGGCACTAGTATTTACCTGATAGTTAACAGTAGGTTACACTTGAGCCATTTACATTTGAATCCAGACTTAAATTTCCTTACAGTTTAACAGACCTTCAAAGCCTGTGTTTTGAACTGGGCCTTAAAACTGAGCTGACTTATTAGGAGCTAAGCTATCTAGACACATACTACAAAGAAGAGCTTTAAAAGATAAGTTGTTTCCTGGGGTTAATGATAAGATGACAGGAGGGACAAGTGGGATGTTGACTGTACCTAATTTCAGCTAATCATTAATCTCCCAAAGATATCTGGTATGTCTTGATAGTCCTTGCTGTTATGAAGTGCAAATGAAAGGCGAATGAACTTTTGCTCCCCCCACCTTCTGAGTAGGCGCAGTTTCACTCTGTGTGAAAAACCAGCAGGATTAGTAGTCTTCACGCTAGCCTATTAGTTTGCTTTGTAAATCTCCTCACATCCTCTTCTGCCCACATTTCTGGAATCTATTCTCTGTCCATTTCCAACACCAAAACTGCCAGTGTGCACCATATGGCACATTCATTTGACCCATACAAAACTATCCTTTCTAGTTTCTGATGCTCTTCTGTGCTGTATAGCTCCATAAGGAAAATATTTAACAGCTCATCACATACTAGCCATCTACAATCTTCAATGGCTCTGCACATCCCCACTTTATCTCACCTTTTTTATCTAGAATCAAAGACCAAAGAGGTCTTTTGAAGCCTACAGAGCAGCCAAGAATAACAACAATCTTCCAGTGAAGTCAGGGACAGCAGCATCTGATCATTATACTCACCTGCACCAGGTCTCTCTAGAAAAACAAACTAGGAAGAGCCATTCATTATATGAACTCAAGTCCTATTTTCCTTCCTGTTCACTTGGGTTTCCTATCATTTGTATATATCAATTTTAAGTTCAGACTCCTGGAAAAGAGATTATCTTTGTAGTGAAGACAATTGCTCTACCTGCAGGAGTTTGCTTGTTTGATGAGGCTTTACCTTCTCTCAGCCCTTTTTCACTCCAATAAGGCTGTGAACTGGAGATTCTAAGCACCACTGAAACTAAATTACAAGTTCTGGATCTCTAAACTGTCATGCAAAGTCATGGCTGTAAATATTTAATATTCAATATTAAAAATGAAGGGCTTTCCTGCCTGAACAGCCACATGAACAGCTTCAAAATTTCCACCTGGAGTTCAAAGGCACTGCTTTCTCTGCATGAAAGTAAAAGAAGAAAGGCTGGGTGGAAGCTTGAGGCATGACGACACCCCACAAGGTAAAAATAAAATCAAACAAAAGATAAAACGGGCCTGACAGTCACTGGAACAAGCTAAACACTGAATCAGCAATTATTTCTGCATTGCTTATCCTGTTCCACATTGTGCAACTGGTCTGCGAGACTCACCGGGCTGGCAGCTCACGGATCTGATTGTGGCCTACATCCAACACTTCCAGTTTCCTGCTGTCACATACCCACTCAGGCAGGTTTTCCAGGTGATTTCTATGAATAAAGAACACAAAGAGGTATAACTAAATGACATCAAGATGTAAAGGCTATTAAGAATACAGCCTCAAGAGAGATACAGAAACCTGCAGGAAATAAATCTGATACACGTGTTTCCTATGAGATTGTATCATCCCTCCTCCTGCTAGGGCACTACCAGCGCAGCAAGGTCCTGAGTGAGGGGGCAAGAAAGCTAACAGCAGTATTACCTCCCTAGATGTGCAGCCACTAAGAAAAAGCCGCTTCCCAATTATCTGGAAAGAAGTATTATGAGTATCAAAGTATGAAGGATGAAGAAGTCTCGCCATGGAGAAGAAAATTTATGAGATACTCCCCAAAAGATATTCACACCCTACGCAGTTGGAACACACTTCTTTTGATCCCCCATAAATTCAATCCTGAAGCCCACTCTACCACTTGTCAGCTCTCTCACTGAATAAAGCAAAGTATCTTTTTTGTGTATCTTTAAAGTCAAGCGTTTTGCCTTTCTTGCATTTGTCTTCACAGAAATTAGCCCTTATAAAAATTAAGTTCTTGGAGGTTGCACTGAAAACATGCAGGTAGGCACAGTGGGGCACCCGTGTATCCTGCCTTAAAGACAAAAATTAGCAGCACAAAGCAGAAGGAGGAGATGTGCGGGTGCATTCACATAACCACTACTTCAGTCTGCATACACAGATGTAACACTGGGCAGAAAATGTTTGGGCACTCGCAGTCTTGAAGTTCAGGAATAGGACCCTTACATGTTATGAACAGAAATCAGCATTCGTGTTCAGGCATCTACTTGTATCCTACAGTTTATTCATGCAGTAGCCTTTAAGCAAAATATGTGATAGCAACTCCACCTCTCACAGAGCTTCCTTTTCCATCTCAGACGGATCTCCCAAATTTCAAGCGAGCCAAGAAGCTAAAAACACCCTACCCGTTTAGTTACAATGTCATGGCTGAACTGAGGCACAAAAAGCGTTTTGTGATCAAAATCATGCATTCTGCATCAATTTTATTTAGAGCTAAATGGAGAACAAGGAATGCTTTTCAATAAATCACACTTATTTAGTCACACCTGCGTGTTACATTTAGGTGCACAACAGCAGCGACTGTTGATGAAACTTTAATATTGATGGCCACTTGCCATTAGTGAGTTAACTCACTAATTGTTACGATCACCCTCAGCAGCTTACAATTGCGTTAAGTAGGCTTTTAAATGAACCAGATTATCACTCCAACCTGCAGATGAGTAATTCTTTAAATGAGACAGACATTAAGCACATGTATAAAGTGTTTTCCTGATTCAGTCCTTAAATTGTAAACCACACTAAACCACTCCCTTTTCCATTTCTTCCAGTAAGGTGAGATTTACAGATGCATTCAAATGGTAACTGAAGACATTCCTGCAGCAGCCAGGTCTACAGAGATAGGATGAGCTTCTGGAACTACTGAACTGACGAGTAAACTAGCAAACCGTCACCTACACTGGGCTTGACACACAGACATAGCCAGAAAGTAACTTCTCTACACATCTCATACTGGTTTGAATTACTGTGTTACATCTCTGTAAGACAGGAAACCTTTAAGTCAGGGATATAAAGGCATCTTTTGCTTTTAGTTCTAAAAATAATAATTTAGAAGTAAATCTATAAAACGGAAACAGGGAAGAACTAGACAGACGAGAAAAGCCCATCGTCTAACTCTGAAAATCAGTCTTCTCCTATCTTGAGGTCCAATTCTCATCCCCACTCCCTCCCACTGCAATACCAGTGAACATAACTTTGCCATAAGCCTCATTTATATATATATTTTACGGACCCAAGAGAAAACATGCTCTTACCTAGAAATATCCATGTAAGCCAGGCAATTAGGAACTGGATACACATCAAGGTGAACAAGTTCTAGGGGGTAAAAATATAGTAAACCAGAAGCGGTGATAAATATTTGCACCTAAATGGCCATTCCTTAAGATTTACCGTAAGCAGCTAACATCAACAGGTTTCAGGACAAGTCAGTAACCTAAGAAATTTGTGATAATCTGGACCTTTTTGAACTGAACTAGCAAACTTTTGTTTGCTACACGTGAGTACATTTGCTATATTGCCTTGTACTTGCTATGATGGACACAGCATAACTGATCAGAGACTGGAGAATTGTAAAAGTTTCATGAAAAATTCTCATTTTTCCATTTTTGTCCCAGAGCTGTAACTTCACCTCTGCCACCCTCTGTCCAGAATAGTCAGTTACAAACCATTCTACCTTTTTTTTTTTTTCCCCCCTGGTTACTAACAGTACAGGCATGGGAAGGGAGACTTCCCACTCTGACACAGCAAGCTACAGAATAGCCCAGAGTCCTCCAGATCATGGCAAGATCCAGAGTATTTTTCAACTCAGTACATGAGCCTTTGCATCCTATAGAGTTCCTGGTTGCCAGGCAGCCTTACAGACCTTTCCCAACGTCTCAACTACTGCTAGTAATGTTATATTTTTATTACCTCAATAGTATTTCATATCCTAAGGTTTTTAGGTAGCTAATGCTTAGCATTAAGGTTGAAGCAAAACCTGGAGACAATTATTTAAGCCAACAGAAAATCCACTAATGTCAAAATATAACAAGCATCATGGTTCCTTTGGAAGATGAGACTAAAACAAGGTGCCATTGTTGAGAGGATACCCAGGAAGAACAGCAAGACCAAATAGGCAGTTGACTGCAAGCTACCCGTTGACTTGGGTTCTCGGCTCACATTGCAGAGCACATGCTCAGATTATGTTAACTTTTCTCAGCTACAAAGATCCTGGCATGAATACTTAATGAAGGCACAGGCTTGGATATCGCTAAGATGACAGCCATTTAAAGGCAGTTCAGACTGTTCATCAAATTCACAGCTCTCCAAGCTTGCATTTTGTTTATTCTATACCAAACTCCTCCAAACAATAAAAACAGTGGTGAGAACTGTGTATTTTAAGTCACAGACAGGTCAAACAAATTCTATTCATGGAACACAGGAGCTACTCAACTGGAAAAGGCTATTTTTATTATTGAATACAAATGATGTTACTCATAAATTTTGTAGCTTTCTGGACAGGTTAAGCAGCTAGAAATAGTAGCAAAAATGTGTATTACTTTCATTTGTCTCACAAACAGCCACGTGTTTCAACTTTATCAACTCGGAAGAAGCGATACATCCTTTATTTGTCTTAGTAAAACAACTTGTTAATACAACCCAAAGAACTGACAGCTTCAAAACCCCTCACCCGCTGACAGACAAATTTCAACCCAAATCCTAAGAGTTTCGCTCTTTTGAGACCTCTGAATCAGTAGCCCAGTGTTATGTGAAAGTCACCTCTGAAGGTCAGAAGTGCCAGTGGCACGACACACAGCACACACAAAACCTTCTTATCCAAGGGACATGTCAAGAGCCAGCATCCCACACAGAACCAGGTATGAAATCAGAAGTTGGATGAAAACACCACAGCTGTTCTGAAAAGGCACTTACCATTGGAGGAAGCATACAGTGCTTTGAGAAAATATCCACTGATCTTGAGGGTCACCAGTTGATTCCGTTCACAGTGTAACACTTCAACGTTGTTAAAAACTGTTGCGTCCAGCTCCCCAAGTTTGTTGTCTCTGAGATCCAGCTGGGTCACATGATGTAGAAAATCTATTTCATCAGCCTCCAATCTCCTAATTGAATTCAATCTTGCAGACAAAAAAAGGAGATTAAGTGTAGTTACACGGCAGACTCCTGCAGACAAACCAATGCTCACTCTACAACCAATTGCACCGGATTAAACTTGCATGACTCCACGTTCTGGTCAAGGTCTATGTTACGTATTTTTCCCTTTGTTATGGTATATGAAAAGCAGGATGGATCCACCCTGTTGTTTTATCCATCGTGGCAAAGGAATGATGACACCAAACTCCTTCCAAACTACTTTGAAAACTACTGATAAAAACTCAGCAAGAAGGTAAGTATTACTCTTGTTGTGTCTATAAAAATAACAGATGATCTGGCTGTTGTTTGCGCCCAATAGTTTGGAAAAGAACACCTGCTGGAAGAGCCTGACAGATACTGGAATCTCTTCCCATATTGAAAGCCCAAATTGAGATTTATGAATTCCCATATGTTTGTGTCACCATGTTCCACAGTAAGCAAATTCTGAGACCTGAAAATGGGTGTTGCAAGAAAACGAAGCAAAAACCCAAGACAAGTGGATCTGTCAGATAAAGAGAACAGGCTTTATCACATCTCCACTGCAGTGCATTGACACTACTAATACTCAGCAACTTCCCCAGAAGTTACAACTGAATGACACTATCTATAACCCAGAAATGGCTGAGACTGTAGAGCACTCCAGAGTCCAGTTTCAAATTCTCAGCTCTGGACAGAACACTAAAACCTGTATAGCGACTTCTATACAGCTCAGGGAGCCCTCCAACTAAGGATAAGGGCAAATACCTACTCCTCTGTTGTTTCTCTTGCTTTCAAAGAGTTGTTTTCTGTGCCACAGTTGTGTTTTCAGGGTAGTTACATTCTCCAGTTAAGAGAAAACAGGGAGTACATCCCCTCTAACACCACAGCCTAACTTTTTGTTTTCAATTTACAAGCAGTGCTTCGTTCCAATGTCACTGAAGCAAAGCAGCACCGTGCAGCAAGTTCAGTTCTCAACCAGGCTCAACGTTTACTACTGCAGGTAAGAAAGAGTTACAAAGAACCACTGCTGACTCTCACCGCAGAAGGGATGTGGCAGACAATAAGGGAGCTGCAACTGCACCACCAGACCTCACAGCCAGCTCAGCCACAGCATCCCCATTCTGAGGCCTATTTATTTATTTATTTGCTTTTTCAACATGCATACAAACACACAGACGTATTTTAACCCCACCATAAATGCTTCAGAATTAATTTTAGCTCCTTTTGCAATGTCTGCTGGCCCTTCCTTGATCGCAAAGTCTGACAGCTACACAGCAGCATGGCACACCAAGTTCCAGTTCAATGGTTCCAACATTCATCGGTATTTGAACCTCATGGTCCAGGCTCTGAACTGAGCCTTACCCAGATGATTGCAGAAGCTGGCTTCCCCAGAGACTGTAAGAATAAAGAACCACTTCATACCAGAGCCATTTGTAATAAGGATTTGTTTAGACTCTGCTGAGGGCATCAACAAGATAATGTTACTCATGGTGGAGTAGGTTTTTTAACATACCAGGAAATATTAAATTCTTTTTTTTTTTTGTCCTTTCACCCTCATTGCCCTTTTCCTCACCTCACACATCTGTAACATTTCAGACAGAAGCTTTTCTAGTCAGGGACTATAATTTCTATTGTATTAACACTGCAGCAACAAGAATTGCCGGAATCCCTAGTGTCCCCAGCTCTGTTTTGTTTGATCTTTCGGTGTAAATATTCATTTCCTCCCAAATTTTCCTATATATTGGTCCCCCTAAATGCTGCTTCTTCCTCAAAGACAACTGCTAAGTCGTGGCAAGTGCTGCGAGTTACATAATTCTGCCAAAACCACGGTTCAATAGACTAACACAAGAGACTCCTCCCCAGGGGCTATTCTGACAGCCAAGGAGAAACCGTTCCAACACCAATAATTGAAACCCACTAATTTTTCCCCTTTTCCAAATACCTACCTTAGATCCACATGTTTAATATGAGGCATCCGTTTTAAAACCTGTAGGTTCAGGGTATCCATGCAGTTTCCTGACATGCAGAGCTTGTCCATGGCAGTTAGCTTCTCCAGCACCCCTGGAATGTTGGTGAACTCATTGAAGGACAGACTCACATAGCTGAGCTGATGCATATGCTCCAATTCATCAGGAAGGGACTGGAGAAAGTTGCCATCCAGCAAAAATGTCTGCAAGCTATTAAAAACAGGGAAGGGGAAGGGAGAGTGAAGAGAGTGAGTGACCTGTTAAATAACATTTCCTTCCTACAAACACACAAATCTGCTGCAGTTACAGTGAAATAAAATATACAAAAGGGCAGAAAAAGGAAAATTGTTAAGGAATAATGCCTTGACATCTGCTACATAAGGTAGCCTTGGCAACTAAGAAACGTAGACTGTGTTAGATAGTTGTATCATATCTTCAAACATCTCCAGAACTGTGACTTGTGTGGTGACTGAAGCACATAAGCAAGGAGAGGTTTAAAGATTTTCTGATCCGTGAAGGTGACCCTTGTGTCAACTGCTGGAGACTGGAAGAACTCTGAGACAGAATGTGTGCTTCCCCTCCATCTGCAGCTCACAACTGCTTCCACACAGATCTACAAGTCAGTCTGCTCTGACAAAACCCAGTAAGTTTAAACTGTTCCTCATAGCAAGATTAGGTACAGAGTCATGAAGCTATTTGCTGCCTTTGTTACCAGGCTGTGTACATTAAGTTTTAAGAAAGTACTTGCTTGTGCATCTCTCCTACAAGTGCTGGAACACTTCTGAGGGCGTTGCAGGACACGTTGAGTTCAGTCAACGTTGGGATACTGCAGACTGCCAGTGGGAAGTCTCCTAAATTATTATTGGAAAGGTTAAGGCTCTTCAACTTGGTGAATCTACAATGAGATAAGGAAAAAAAAAAAAAAAAAGGACACAAATAAGTGGAGCATGAACCACACCAAGTGGCCTTGCAATATTTAACACAAGGTACATTTGGTTATGTAAATGCAAATCACATGCAGTTTTAGTTTATGTATTCAGAACAACCAGGCAAACTACTAGACACTCAAGTTCAACACCACTTGCAAGAGTTCACTCATGTTCAGGTGGTAGAGACACAGGCCCTCCTCAACAACACTCTAAATGCATTTTCTTGTGAACGAAACAAGGAACAAAACCCCTTGCCAAACACGGTATGTGGCATTTCTTCTGTGGCATTTCATCCTGTACTAAAGCACTGCTATTTTTCTGAACACATTTCTTGCTAGTCAGAGCACCCTTGTGGCACAGGTTACAGGGCATAGGAAATTCTCAGCCTATTTGAACACCCCAGCCTAATTTGAACACCTAGTAGATACTGCCTTTGAACCAAAAATTCTCATCAGAATTGTCTGGTTTGAACGCAACTGGGTAATGTGCTAAATTAAAGCAGAATTTAGCAACACTTCCATAGTGACAAAGGCAAATCTATGCTCTTGATTAAGTATGATATCAAAGCTCACCTAGATTTCAAAATTTTGTCCTTGACATGTCACAGAACTCTCGCGTAAGCCAACAAAGCAACTTCCATATGCTTGCCTTATTAAAGGTGACCAAGTCTGTCTGAACGAAAAACTGCAAGAAGGGGGACAATCCAATTAGCCAGCCTGCATGTTCAGCAGCGTTATTATGGTTGCCTAACAACCACTGGGAGGTACGCCTAAAGGCAAGTAAAAGGATGAATGAAAAGATCTGTGTCAGATTCCGATAGATGGGAGGAAGTTTCTTTTCTGGCACGGTTTACCCCAGGACATTTTATTTGGACTTCATTTTCCCTTCGTTAAGGCTCAAGTCCTTTATTTGTGCAAGCAGGCTTTTATACAACACAGCAATGGAAGCAAAACTGCACCTATGAATGCTGCTATTCGACACAAAAGTAATCTTGGACAGCATATGTCAGTGCATCCACAGCATCCCCATCGGCCCAGCACATTCCGACCTCAAAGCATTTGTCCTCCCATGACCAGAAAACACATCAAGCATTAAAAGGTTAAAGAGTTTTAACAACAAAAGATTCTAAGAAAAACTTACCAGCTAGTGCAATCAACTGGCACACATGTTTAGGATTGCCTAAATAAAACTCACGTCACTGACTAAAATCCAACACAGAAACTTAAGTAGCACCTTCATACTTCATGCATAATTTCAGTGGGGGTTGTAAGCAAAGTGTGGATTTTACCCCAAAGGACATGCTGTAAACACAAAGTTTACACAGGCTTGCAGCAAGCAAGGGAATGCAGTGCTGTCTATTGGTATTTTGGTGCAACAATGGCAGAAAAAAATGATGGCCAGAGTTATCACAGATTTTGAACACCCTGTGCCATGCTG